>VZRI01011773.1:34810-46889 GCA_013397515.1 Upupa epops
CCTGGAGCCACGGGATGTGCTGGGGGACATCGCTGGCTGCCCAGCAGAGCTCCCTCCTCCTCTGGCAGGGGCTCAGTGAGACTGTCTGGGCAGAAGGATCTGGCACTGAGGAAAGGAACCCGAAGAGCTGACATCACCAGCCTGGGTGAAGGGTAAAACACATGAAGGCTTCTCCCTCGTTGTTTGCTCTGTCCTGTTGGCTCATCCCCACCAAAACGAAATCCCTCTGGTCCAGGGCTGGTGGTGGAGAGACAGCAGAACGCCGCTNGGCACATTGGAATAAAACTGTTCCATGCTCGAAGGGATTTCAGCTCTGGCTGGGATGGTGGGAAAGAGATTAACGGTGCCGCTTCCCCCCTGGCACCAGCTTGACTGGCAGCGTGGGTAAAGAAGAGCCCACTCTAAGTGCTCCCAGGGGTCCCGCAAGGAACTCATTACGTCTAGACTGGCAGTAGCCGCAGTTCTGCTTTGTGAGCTGTGAAACTAATGTTTATCCAGCGCTCAGCTGGGCTCAGCACCAGCTGAGGGGCCACGGGTGTTCAGCGGGAGGAAGGAGAAGTGAGATACCCAGCAGGGTGCTGCAGCACACACACCTCGAGGCTGGGAGTGGGAGCTGGACCTCATCCCAGTGAGGAGAGACGGAGGGGTCTGTGAGGTCTCCATCTCATCCATGTCTCGGCGAGGTTCCTTCTCTGCCATCCCAGTGCCTAGCTGGCCCTTGGCTCAGGCAGCCGCTGCCTGCTCCAGCAGTAGGTTGCCATGTACTTACACAGCATCTCCCTGATCCCTTGTAATCTCTTTCCCTCTTCTCCCAGTCATCCCACCCTCCCCTCCCTCCTGCCAGCAGATCCAGCAGCAGCCCCACTCATCTGTTGGAGGCTGGAGACCACCCTGGCAGTGCCTGTGGTGGCTGTGGTCTAGCAAAGGGGCTGAAGCCACCTCCTTTGCAGAGCTTCACCGGAGGCGAAGAGCAGCACCAGGGCCACCACAGGCTTCTCTGAGCTGCCCTCCAGGGACCCAGAGTGAGCAGCATCTAAAATTCATAAATGTCAAGGAGAGAAGGGAGTCAGGACGACTAAACAGAGAGATCCAGGCTCTGCAGCACGATGCACACAGCCCAAAGGCTCGAGCCCAGCAGAGTGCTCAAGGGCAGCTGGCCCATCCTCGACCTCCTCCTGCCCGCCGTGATACCTCATGTCCCCATCATCCTTCTCTGGCAAATACAGAGGGATGTGCCCAGGGCAGGAGCCAGAGAGAGCTGTCTGTTCCATCCCACGTCCAGCCCGAGTCCTGGGGCTGCCGGCAGTGTCCCCCTCCGCCCCGTTCCCACTAGAGCCGGGGTTCTGTCAGGGTTCTCTGTGTGGGGAAGCTGGAAGTGAAAGGCCCTGAGGTTTCTGAGTGGAAAATGTCTTTTCTTTCCATTCCACGGGAAACATCACTGTTTACTTCCCTATTCAGCTTCAAGGGGAACAGAAACCGGTCTGAACCATCCGGGTTCCCTACAGCGAGGAGATGCCGATCCTTCCCAGCAGAAATAGCTGAAACCCAAAAAGAGATGTGGGGCTGGCAGAGCTTCGGCATCTCTTTAATTACCGGTCTGGTGGGGGGTTCTCTGAGGTTTTATTTCCACTGCACTAACTGCTATCACTTCATTCGATACCCTCGGCTCTCTGCCAGCCAGGAACAGGCAGGATGGGCATCGGGAAGAGTTTCCAGGGCACCTTCCACAGCAGGAAAGGGCATCTTTTACCATGAGGAGCGCACTGGGATCCCCAGTTCTAGCATCCCCGTGGCCACACAGCCATCCCCTGCAGAGCCTGAGTGCCACAGACTGCTGGGGTGAGGGTGAGCCGGGCAATGAGCCACTGCAGGCCTGGGCAGAGGCCTCTCGGTGCTGGCAGAGCGAGGGGAATGGGACGCTGGGGATTGTGCTCTGCAAAAGCCATGCGGCTGCAGAGCCCACCCCACATCTCTCGGGCCCCATCCTTTTTGTTGGGAAGTTTTATCTCTTTAATTTGCCACATATCACGCATGGTCTGATTAATTACCGCTCCTCTGCAGGAAGGACCGGGGTTTATAGAGCAATATAGCATTAGCAGGAGCTTTACACCCCGCCAAAGCCCAGAGGAGGCCGGGCAGAGCACTGGCGCGATGCTCCGTCGATAGTAATGACTCAGCGCCCGGCCGGAGCGGGGAGGATCAGCAGCCGTTATTGAAACGTACACAGCGTGTGCATCGAGCAGAAATACGGCCTCGAGATGCCGAGCGTGCCGCGCCGCATACAGATCAGCCCGGGCAGCGAGCCGCCTGGGCTCCACGCTGGAGCCGCTCGCAAGGCAGAGCCCTGCCCGCCTCTGCCCCGGCATCACCCGGGTTTAATTGCTGCGGTGAGCAGGGATGCCTCCACCCCCTCCGAGTGTCCTTCAGCCCTGCCGACGCAGCAGTGCCTGAGAAACAGCTCCCTTTACAGACCCATCTCTCCACGCCGACGAAGCCAGCGGTGCCAAGGAGGCAGTGCCAGCGGCCGGGGAAGGTGCTGCGGCAGGGCTGGCGGCAATGAAATGCGGTAGAACACTTCCAGTGCTGAGTAAACCATATGTCTTCATAATTTGATTGTGCCCCGGTCCCCCCGGTCCCTCCCAGCTCTATTGAACACCGATGGAGTTATTTGGAATCATAAATAATATTATCAAAGAGGCTCTGCTGGGTAAACAGAGCCGCTGTATAAATTGTCAGCGCGCGGTATCGATTGTTCCGGGCTGGCTAATGAATTATTCTGTTTAAGGGCCCGTGGAAAGAACACTCCGTGTTCGCCAGGCAGGGCCCCTTTGAAGAGTCTTCTCCTGGCACTGCTGCGTCTGTGGTCCCAGGGATCACCCCAGCACAGCCCGCGTGGAGCCCTCAGCTTGTTGAGGATGATGGGCAAAGCTTTTCCCCGGCCTCTGACCCCGCTGCCTTCATCCTTCTCACTTTCCCTTCCTTCTTCTTTCTGCCGGCAGAGAAGGGATGCTATGGGAGACTTGAGGCTGCTCTCACTGCTGCCCTGACCCCACACCAACCCCCTTCCCACAAGTGCATCAGAAAGGGGGTGGTGAGCAGATGGAGAGAGGTTCTTCTCCTCCTCTACTCTGCTCTAGTGAGACTGCACCTAGAGTACTGTGTCCAGTGCTGGGCCCCTCAGTTCCAGAAGTACACAGAGCTGCTGGAGGGTGTCCAGCACAGAGCAAAGAAGATGATGAAGGGAGGAGAGCAGCTCCCTGCTGAGGAGAGGCTGAGGGAGCTGGGGCTCTTGAGCTGGAAGAAGGGGAAGCTGAGGGGGTCCTCATTCCTGTCTCTCAATCTGTGAGGGGTGGGTGTCAGGAGGATGGAGCCAGGCTCTGCTCAAGGGCATCTGGGGACAGGACAAGGGGCACTGGGTGCCAGCTGGAACAGAGGAGGTTCCCTCTCAATCTCAGCAGGACCTTCTTCCCAGGGAGGGTCCTGGAGCCCTGGACCAGGCTGCCCAGGGGTGTTGTGGAGTCTCACCTGGCTGTGTTCCTGTGCCACTTGGTCTGGGGGATCCTGCTGTAGCAGGGGACTTGGACTGGATGATCTCTCGAGGTCCCTTCCCATCCCTAAGGATTCTAGGATTCTATGAGTGTTGAACCCCCACCTGCTGGCATCTCTCTGCTTTCTCTGTTCGCATCTGTTGGACTGTTTGTGTGGGGTTTGTCCCCTGGAGATGCATTAGCTGCCTTAAGCGCTGCCCGGGAACGGGCAGGAACCAGCCGTCCCTCCTAACGGAGCTCCCTTCCCTGTACCTGCACAATGCCGTCTGTGAAATGCGCAGCCTCTGCATCCCTTTGATGTAGGGGACTCAAAGCACTTCCCTGCTAATGCTGCACAGCGGGTCCTGAGACGCTGAAGGCGCCGGCTGAGCAACCAGACAACAATGATGGGTGCTCTGGGGGCTGGGGCAGCACTAGGAGGCCGCTCATTTGAAATGAAACGGTGCCATTCAACCGCTTTTGTTCTTTTTCCCCTGCTTTTTTAGGCTAGAGCTTCCCCAGAGCAGAGGCAACGCCGGAGCATCCCTTGGGAGCGGCTGCTCTGGCTGGGAACCACCTCCAGCGCCGGGAGGAGGGAGGATGCTCTCTGCCACCGCCGTCCGCGGGGCTGGGGTCGCCGTCAATCATCCCGGGCTGGCAGCGAAGGAAGAGAGAGCTGCGATTCACAGAGATGCGGGGCTTTGCCAGAGCAGGGGGAGCGACAACAAAAGTACCTGTCGCGGGGCCCCGCGTCCCCGAGGCCCATTAGAGCTTCGCGTGGGGTGTAATTTGCTGCTATTGAAAAGCTGAATTGCTAGACCAGCATTTTCCTGCCACCTTTCCGGGGGAACGCGGCTGCCGCTGCTGTTGCGAGGGCAGAGCAGTGCCTCCCTGTAATTAATACCGATTTGGCCATAATGCCGTAGATTCTAGTGCATTATCTTCCCTCCTCTCCACCCTCGGAGCGGTGATTGCTGCTCCACTCTATAAAGGAAGCCCCATTATTTTCCCTCACAAATAGAGCCGGGTCAATTTTCACAGCCCCTTTGCCAGCCCATTAAGCATCACTGGATTCACCATCTCCCAGCGACGTGAGCGCCTGTCTCCGCTCGCTTTCCCTTTCTCCCCGAAGCTCGGGAGGATGCTCGCTTGTACCCGGGGGCCTGGCAGCCAGGAAACCCAGGGATCGGAGCTGAAGCAAAATGAGTGGCTTAAACTTTTCCCTCTCTCTACCAGCCAGAGCCCCGGAGCGCCTGGACTCTGGATGCGGCTAGGACTGCTCTAAGGGGCTCCCTGGAGGTGTTTCCTGCCAGCTGGGATCTGAGGATGAAGTTCTCTGCCCCTCTGGATCAGGATGCCCGAGAGGATCATCATCATGGGATCCCGCCTGGCTGAGCAGGAACGTCAGCAGCGGGTGGGCGAGGAGGGGAAGGGGTTAACCCGAGCCACCCCGGGACCTTGTTGTCCAGCGCCATGCAGGCCATTTAATTAGTGTCCCGTGCTCGATAGTGTTCTCCCCGAGGGGAGCAGCTCGCCAGCTCACATACATCGCCTGTTATCTTTGGAGTAGGCGCAGCAGAATGCTTTCCCGTAACCTCATCAGAGGATAAGCCAGGATTCAGATAAGCTCTCAAGGAGGAAGTCAGGGTTATGATTTTCAGAGACTCCTGAATGTCACCTCCAATTTTCGGCTCCGCCGTCGGAGCGGCCGTTTCGGGAAGGCGCCCAGCCTCAGATATTGAAATGGGTGACCTGTGGACTCGGGGCTCCTCAGTTCCTGGTCATCGCCAGTCTGCCAGATCCCCGAGTTGAAAGTGCTCGAGGTTTCTGACTTTATAATCACGAGCTTCCTCAGAAGTGCAAATGACAGAGGAATTGGTGCTAAACTCCCCATTAACGGCGGAGCCGGAGAAATCCTCAGTGTCCCAAATTACCTGTCACTTTCTGTGGAACACAGCATAATTCTGTCGCTTAGCAAGAGGGGAAAAAAGGAGAAGGGCCGCAGCTTGACGGTTCAGGACTGTTCCTCATTGTCTGTGCAGCTGGCTCAGCCCGCGGGACTCTGCCCGCCCCGTGGCCACAGGGCAGGCTGCTTCACGTGCCCACCCCGACGGTCACGGTGCTCCCCCCAGACCCCCGCAGGGGACCCCGCTGGTGATGTCCCCCACTTCTTTGGGCTGTTTGGGGCGCTGGGAACCCTGCCGCAGCCTCCAGGCATCGTGGGGTTCTTGATGCGATGAGAGACGTGGGGACAAACCCGGGGCTAAGTGCTGTTGGAGGGAGAGGGTGGCAGAGAAACCCCAGCTAAGGCTGATTTGAGGGCTGAAGCAGCTGCTGTGCCTGTGGTGCAGTGCCCGTTGCCCTACCCATGGCTAAACCCACTGCCAGACCCACGTTTCACGGGAGAAATTTACGTGCAGGGAAGGATCTGAGCGTGGGAAGACAGGTGCTCCTCCGGAGCAGGAGATGGAGAAGATGCGGTTGATGGCTTTGACAACACGAAAGCAATTAGGCTCCAAGCTGCTCTCAGAGGGGGGTGTCTGGGGGTGAATCTGAACCACCTTTTGTTTGTGTTCCCATCACCGGGAAACACTCCCAGCCAGGGGTGGGGACGGTGGTCCTGTGTCCCCAGGCGACCACCCCAGGGGGGACCATCCTCATCCCAGCAGCTTCGCGTGCGCCCACAGCCCAGACATCCTCCCCCCTCCTCCCTCCCCCCTTTGTTTTTATGATGCAATTCCCGAAACTCCAGAAGGGCTGCCTGGGACTCAGCCCAGCAGGGAAGGAAGTTGGGTCCCTGGAGACATGTGCAAACAAACACACTTCAGCTTTGGTTTTTCTCCTCTACAATGGCAGCTCCGTTGCTGCCTGAGCGATTCCCAGCCCTGTGTGAGCTCATAAAGCTGCTCATCTACTCCTGAACACTCCCTTCTGCCACAGGCAGTGGCAGTAGCCCCAGGACCAGCTGCTCCCCCCAGCCCTAGGGATGTGGTCGAGCCCAGGACTTGTCAGTGCTGGCCCAACGGCTGGATTGGGTGATCTTGAGAGCCTTTTCCAACCTGGGCAATTCTACCATCCCTCTCCTGACGGGCTGGGGTCAGGTGGGCCCAGTTAAGCCCCATCACCCCCTGCCCGGCTGCTCCTGCTTTGGTACAAAAGCCTGGAGCAGAGCAGCAGCTCCCTTTGGCTCAGACAGTGATGAGGCTGCTTTGGGGCAGCTGCTGGCAGGGATGGCGATGGAAGCAGCAGCAGGACCACCTCACGGGAGCTCTCGCAGTAAGTTGCTCCTCGTTTTGCATCTCTTGGTGCGGGGGAGACGTGTCTGGGCAGGACCCTGCTCGAGGGGCTGTGGTTGTAGGAAAACATGATTGCCAGGGTGCCATGGTGCTGCTGGTGGTGCTGCTGATGGTGATGGTGGGCTGGTGTCCTCAGTGCTGCCTCAGAGACGGTGTTCCAGAGCGTCTGCCCTCGTGGGGGGCTCTGCAGGATGAGGAGCTGAGCTGGTCCCTTGGAAGGGATCAGCAGGCAGTCAGGGCTGCGGGCTGGCTGGGTTTAACCTTGGCAGTGGCTGGTACCAAAGCAGTGCCAGGCAGGGTGCAGACAGGTGCTCTCAGGCTCTCTGCCCTAATGTGCTGTTCGGCTTTTAGCCCTCGAGAAAGTGTTTGTGATAGGCAGATGAATCCACTGACATCTCAGGCAGCAGCTAAACTTGGCTCAGGTGATCCCAGCTCTGGGAGAGAGTATCCTGCTGGGTCTGGTGGGGGGGCTGCTCAGCACAGGGTTTGCTGGCTGTGGCAGCAGGCGCTGCCTGTTTTCATCTTCACCTCCCCTAGCCTGAGAAAGGGCTGAGTGCAGGAGGCTGCTCTTCCCCTGGGAGAGAGGGTGGAAGGAGGGAGCAGGCGGCGACGGCTCGGGAGCCTTTTCCTCCCCTCGGGTTTTTTCCCCTTTCTCCCTCCTGGCTGAATCAATAATTAAGCGAATTCTAAGTAGAGCAGTTTTGCTTGAAATCTTCCATTTGGCTTGTGCATTAGTTGGGGATGAAATATTTAGAGGACAGAAGATAGCAATAAAGCCAAGACACAGTTTCTGTTAGTATATTTTATTTATTTTGTCTAATAATGAGGTTCTGTGCCCGTCTACCCCCTCCCTCCGCATCAGCGGCTCTCCCCAGCCTCCCTTCCCTTCGGAAGCAGCAGATAATATCCCCCTTCTAAAAAAATCATAAAGCCTGGCTTGTCTAACAAATCAGGTCGGTTGCTCTGATGTTGTAAGTGTTCAAAGGAGTTTCCCAGCAGGCTCAGGGAGAGGAGTAACCCGGCAGCTCCGCACCGATGCTCCTGCTACCCGGCGATCGCTCAGCAAGGGCAAAGCAGAGCGGTTCCCCCGCTGCCCATCATTTGTTCCCGGTGCAAAACCCTTAATGATTCCCTGGGAAGAGAAGGGATCTCTTCCACCCGGGACCACGACCCGCCTGGCGTCGTCTCCTCTGCAGGTTCCACTTGTGCGGGGCCTTTCCCTCCCTCTGCCTGCGGGGTCGGGCGCCGGCAGGCTGCGGGTCCCCCGGGAGCTGGTGAATTGCTAACGGAGAGGCAGGGAGAGGATGGAATGCTGAGTAACTACTAGGGAAAGCAGTCCTGGTGAGGCTGCTCCTCCAGTGCTGGGGGCAGGTTGGGCACTGCAGTGCAGGGAGGAGCTGGAGAGGGGGCAGAGAAGGGCTACTGAGTTGGTTAGGGGGCTGGAGAACAGGGCTGATGGGGAGAGGCTGAGGCAGCTGGGGCTGTTCAACCTGGAGGAGAGGAGGCTGAGGGGAGATCTCGCTGCTCTCCACAGCTCCCTGAAGGGAGGGTGCAGTGAGGTGGGGGTTGGCCTCTTCTCCCTAGGGACTGGCAATAGGACCAGAGGAACTGGGGTCAGGCTGCGCCAGGGGAGGGTCAGGAGGTCCCTGGAGGAGTTCAACAACCAGCCAGGTGGAGTGTTTGAGGAGCTGGGGCAGTGGATGGGGGTTGTAGGGCAGGTGGTTGGACTTAGTGATCTTGAAGGCCTTTTCCCTCCTTGATGACTCCATGGTTCTACGGTTGGACCCGCTCTGGCTGCGCTTTCCAGGCTGATCCCAGTCCCCCCAGCGGATGTGGGTGGGGAATGGCTGCACCCCCCCAGCTCTGAAGCTCCACTCTGTTTCATTTCTCTGTTCTCCCTGTTCCGCTCCCGGTTTGCAGAAGCCAGATGTAAATCCCTGCAATGGAAATGACTCCCAGGGAATTCAGATCATGTACGGCCAGGCGCTTCATCCCAACAGCTTCAAAATGTTTCGCTGAGATTTTGATCTTTTCTTCAAACCCTGTTTACAGTTTAGAGAAGAAAAAGCCTCAAAGAAGGGGGTTTGTACTGGAAATGGTGGGTTTGCAGCCGAGCTTTGCCTCAGCCTGGGGAAACTTTGCCTGTCTGCAAAGCAAATGGAGTTTACCAGAGAAGGAGAGAAACTGGGGGGCTTCTCTAGCTCCAGGCTGGTACCTCCTCCAGGAGAAGCTCTCTGGTCCCAGGGTGTCAAAAGGCTTTTTCTGCTGGGAATTCCCAGGTGGGATTTTCAGTGTTGAATTTCTAGGTTCAGGCTTTGATTTCTATAAAAGGATAGAAGGTCTAGAGAACTTTGTCATCTAAAGTTGATTACAGCTGTTCATCTTTTAGCTGGAGCATTCACACACTGACAGAACCCCAGCAGTTATCCTTCACATCCAGCAGAAGCAGTAGATGTGATTTATAAAAGTATAGAAATGTTTACTTAAACGACTTTATTTTAAATAACATTTACAAAAACACAGAGCCATGCCCAGCACCCTCCAGCCCCCCCGTTTCAGGTGCGAAGCCGCTCCAGAGGGCTAATTATTTGCACAGCTTGGCTCTAAGCTCCCCTGCACTCGGGATAAACAGTCTGTGTACGCTCAGGCTGGGAAAGTGGGAAGGCAGCCGAGCTGTGTGGATCTGCTCGGGATCTGGCTGTGTTTGAGGAGCCAATCCGTTCATCTTCCGCAAATTAGGGGGCTGAGGAGTGATATTTTCCCAATATTTGCTCAGGCTGGCGCCTGGCGCTGAGTTCTCCTGGGGAGAGAGGCTGGGGGAACTGCTGGCTGCCAGGGGTTTCTCACGGCACTGGATCCAGTGCAATGGGGGGGGTGTTAAAGGGTGTTCATGGAGGTCTGCTGTTCCCCTGGCTTTGAGCCAGGGGCTGTGATGCAGACCCCTGCCTGTCCATCTGTGGCCACCACATGCCCTGCTGGGAGCTCTGGCAGCTGGACCCGGGCCCTGTTCGGGGTGGGGTGGTGCTTGCCTTCCCCTGCTGGTACCTCCCAAAGCTGTTCTGGGGATGAACCTGCTGCTCTTGACGCTCTGGTCGAGTTCTGAGCCAGGGCTGAGTTAAGGAACCGGGATCCTCTGGTTGGCAGGAGGATTCCCCTCCTGGTTCTCCTCGTTAATTCCCCATAACAGTCCTCCCATTGTTAATGTTGTTGTTAAACTCCTGCCTGCTCACCGAGCGAGAGCTAATTATAATAATTAACAGAGAACTCATGAACTTGTCAAACTGGTAATTATAAACCACGGGCACTTTTATCATTAAGAGAGGCTGTTCAGGAGGGGCAGAGGGGGTGCTGAGCCTATCTCCATCAGATGTGTGCCCGTGATGAGTGTCACCTCTGCCCAGCCGCCTCCTCTCCCAGGGCCAGCACTGCACAGCCCCTCCTGCTGTGGCTGGCTGAGCAGGGAACGGGCACTGCAGCCTCCAGGATGAGCAGTGGCTGCAGCAAACCCTCCCTGCTAACGGCCCCAGGACAGGCAGGTAGTGCTGCTGTGGGCACAGCCTGGCTTTGGGCTCCCAGTGCCCGTGAGGCTGCTCGTCTGGGGGTTTTCTCCTCTCAGCCCTCCCTCCGCCATCCTAGTTTGTTGAGGGCCTGAGTCAGCAGGATGTAAGCAAAGGGTGAAGCTGCAGGGCAGAGCTCCCTGCTCATTGCTGCAAAACCATCTTTGTCTTTTCCCTTCCACCTGCTTCAGACCCTCACTTCTGCCTCTCCACTGTGCCCCAGGCTTCTCCCTGGAGGTCCTGCGTGTGGCGTTTGGAAGCAGGAGCTGTTTCCTTGGAGGAGCAGTCTATGTAGTGGTTGGACTCGTGTGCTTCCCCACGTGTGATGCAGCCCAGCTCCACGTGCGGCTCTTGATGGAACGAAGGGGGCATCACCACCTGCTCCTGCCTCGATTAAATCGCTAAGATGGAGGTGTTTAGGCTAAGCAGCTCTGGGATGGCCTGATTCCTCCAGGATGGCTCCAGCACAGCTAGGGGTATGGGTATAGGCACTGGCTGTCAGTTACCCTGGGGTGTCTGTGGGGTATTGGCCTCTGCCCCTGCAGCAAGAGGGGAGGCAAGCACGGACAGCACCCCTGTGGCTGCAGAGTGCCCCATCGCCTGTTGCCAACCCAAATGGGGTCAGTGAGGAGGAGGGAGCTGCTCCCCAGCACCGGGTTTGTGGCCAGGCAGGCTTGGGCCGGCTCCCCACGAAGACAAATGCTCGCAAGTGACTGCAGCGACGGCTGTGTCCTCGCCCGTCACTCACGCGGTGGAAGCCAGTGATAGCTCTCAAGGAAGGGTTTGTGCCCCTGGAAGCCGATCACCCCGCATGTGCCAGGACAGCATCCCTTCCCCGAGCTGCCCGTGCCCCACCAGGGGAGCCCGGCGCCTGGCGAGCTCCGCTCGGATGCTCCCCAAGTCCCCTCCTGTGAGTTTCTCTCCCGCACAGCGAACGACAAATGGTCCTTTTCACCCGGGAGATAAGATTGTTCATCTTCCAAAGTCACCGGCACTTGTGACGCCGGCTCTGGAGCAGTTTGAATAATGAGCCTTCGGGAGAACTCGTGTTTCTCTCCGTGTCCTTTTCCTAACAAAGACCCGCGGCTCCCCAGGCAGCGGCGGCTCCGCCAGGCACCGAGCGCGACAGGGGCTGCTTCTGAAGGGCACAAGTTACAGAGAAGATTTTCTTTTCTTCCTCTTTCTTTTCTTTCCCCTCCTCTCCTCCACTTTTCCGATTGTGTTCGCATCAGGCGCCGCCGTCGAACAATCGCTCCTTTATAGGAAAATTCCCCCCAGGAGCGACACGAACGCCGCTGCCGATCCCCCTCCTCCCGCCAGCCGCTATCTCTCGGTGCCTTGCATGCACATTTCGATCTAAAAAGCCAGCTACAAGTTCCCGGTGTCCTCAAAGCTTTTGTGGCGCTCGTGTCCTTCCCCCCCGCCCGCCCGCAGCCTCTCTCCGCTTCTGCATCCTGGCGCTGGTTGTGGGGTCGGGGTCCGGGTCGCCACCCTGAGCACGGAGGCGGCACAAAGCCGTCCGAAGGGAGAACAGCAGAAGGCTTCTGTGAGCGAGAAGCAGGGGTGAAACCAGCCCTGAAGCGCTCGGGTCTCCCTGGATGCCAGGAATGTGCTGCTGGAGGAGATCCTGTGTGGGACAGGACGTGTGCCCAGCCGGCCCTTCCGGAGGCTGAGGGGAGCGAGGGGCCCCCTGTCCCTG
>VZRI01011773.1:55630-72803 GCA_013397515.1 Upupa epops
GCTCCTTTCCAACCAGGACTGCTCTGTGATGCTGTGACTTTCAGCCCAGCTCCCTGCACTTTGCTTGGCCTTTCTGCAGGTTCCCAGTTGTCTCCAGCTGCCCCCAACCCAGCCTGGCTGCATTAGCAGTAACGGGCTCAGCCAGCGAGAGCCATTAGCTGAACAGTTTGCCCTTTGCTTTTATTGTGCTGAAAATTTAATTGGCTGCTGATTCAAAGAAGAGAAATCCTTTCTCTTTACTTTAATCTGGCAGCTGCTTTTGTCCTCCCGGGATTCCATCATCGGCCTCTGATTCCTCGAGAACAATCAAAATGGTCTTAGAAGGATCCCCGATAGCTCCAGAGCCTGATGCTCTCTGTGAACAGCCCATGTCAAGCTGAGCTGGGGTTGTTCAGCCTGAGAGGAGAAAGCTCTTGGGGGACCTTCTAATGACTTCCCAACCCCTGGAAGGGGCTGTCAGAGGGCTGGGGAAGGCTGTTCCCAAGGGCAGGGAGCAACAGGACGAGGGGTCCTGGGTTAGAGCTGGAAAAGGGCAGAGGGAGGCTGGACAGGAGGACAGAGCTGTTGGAGCTGAGGCTGGGGGATCCCTGGACCAGGCTGCTCCATCCCTGGAGCCATTCAAGCTCAGGCTGGCTGGGGCTCTGGGCACCCTGGGCTGGGGAGTGCTGGCCCTGCTGGGTGCAGGGGGGTTGCACTGGATGCCCTTTGGAGCTCCCTTCCAACTCAACACATTCAGTGTTCTGTCAGACCACAGCTGCAGCGCCTGGGGCTGGGCATCCATCCTGCGAGGTCACCTTCTCTGCCCCCAGCGCCAGGGCTCCATCAGCACCCCCAAAGTGCTCTCGAGAGCTGCTCATCCGGCCTGGCCCCAGACAGGAGTGTTTCCACGCTCTGCCCAGTCCCAGACTGGCCCTGCTTTGCCCGTGGTGGTGCTCACCGGGTGCTGTCTCTCCTCCTGATGCTGGCACCGTCCCCGCTGCGATGTCGAACACGAGCGCCGATGCTGCAGTTTATGTTTATCTTGTCATCCTCAGAGCGAACATGAAAACCTGTTTATTCTCTCCCTCTTCAGAGCTCTCCTTTAAATATTTGAAGGCTCTTTGCGTGTCTCCCCTCTCCTTTCCAGATAAGCCAGCCAAAATTTCCTCCCCTTTTATCACCCATCAGCGCCTGAAACTCTCTGCCTGCTCCGCTCGCTCCGCCTGAACCATCCCCAGCAGATTCCCACCATCAGGAGCGGCATCTTTTCCGGGCACTGGGATGGGCAGGGGATGGGAACCACCCCCACCCCCCACCCGCACTCTTTCCTTCCACTGCCGCTGCCTTTCAGTTTTGCTGAATTGACAAAAAAGCAGGAGGGTCCCGTCCCCCCCGCTGGCGGCTCCGCGGGTCGATGGAGCTTTCCGGGCAGAGCCAGCCGCAGCGAGCCCGGCCCCCTGCCGCTCGATGAGCCATGCTGGGGTTTGGGGGGAGCTTTCCCCGGGAGCAGCATCCTCGGTGAGAGGGGCAGGAGGCGGAGGGAGGCTGGGGGGAAGCGCTGACTTAGCCGAGGAGGGGGCCCGCCGTGCCCCATCGATTTCTGGCTGTTGTGACATTTGCAGGGAGGCTAATTTATTCGAGCATGGAAATCTTTAAAAACTTAATTAAGTTATTTCTGCTATTTCCCTGCCTGATTGTTTCGACTTCGCGTTTAACTTCCCTTTCTGCTTAATGTCTTTGTGAAAAAATCAAAGGGGAAAGAACCAGAAGGAGGGGGGAAAGAAGGAGAGAAGGAGGAGGCTGAGGTGGAGACGCCGGGTGCTGAGCGGCTCTGAGTGCTGCTCCGGGGGGGCTGTCCCACAGGAGCTGCTCTCTGCCCGTGCTGGGTGCCTGGTCGCAGCGCAGAGCCCGGTGTCAGCGGGTGGCAGGCAGCCCGGTACTCGCTGTGCCCCGTGATGCTGTCCCCAGGTTCTCTTGGTTCCGAGGACCCTAACAGATCCGAAGTGGCTCTGAATCATCAAAACCAGGAATGGGAGTGGAAGTGGATGGAGAAGGTGGTGGTGCTGGCGGAGCTGGGAGTGCCGGCTCGCATCTCCAGGCATCCCAGAGCATCCCGGACAGCGCTGGGTTTGCCCTCCCCTTGGCAGTGGCACGGAGGGGGGGGAGCCCCTGGCCCTGGCGATCTGGCGTCCTGGAGCAGGAGCTGCCACCTGCTCCTCCTGGCTCCCCCTGCGCAGGACGCAGTCCCCATCCCGGCTCCACGGCGCTGCCTCCCCCACCCCAGATCGGGGCAGGAGGGGGGCTCTTGGCCCCCGACAGGCAGAGTAACAGCATGAGCCCACCCCGCGGCCAGCTGTGCCGGGCGCCGCGGGGGCTCGGTGGCCCCAGGAGCCGGTGTTTTGCTGAACAGGATGCTCTGAAGGGCGCAAGACGCCGCCAGCAGAGCTAAATGCTGCGTTAATAAAGTTTCTGTCAGTAAATTCGCTAATTAAGGCTCACAGATGGAGCTGGAGGGAAGGCTGGTGGGGAGACCGGGCAAGTGTGAAAATCATCCGCTCCTGCAGGCAGGCGGCAAAGAAATGGGGAGGAGACGGGGACAGGAGGAAGGAAGAGCTCCAGGAGTTTCAAACAGCATCACCAGGGACGCAGGGGAGCAGGAGGAGGCCAAAGGTTGGGCTCGGGGGCTGCAGGGGACTGGGGGCTGGCCAGATGGTCCGGCCGTGGTTTCACGGCAGAGCTGCCCCGAGCAGAGGGTTGAACCGAGTCCAGGTTTCTGCAGTCCCAGGCTGGCTCTCTAATCGCCGCGGCTCCTTGTCCGTGACAACACAGACACTGGCGCGGGGGATGCGCTGATGCTCTCCGAGCCCCCGGGGCCACGCGGAGCTGCTGCCACTGCAGACAAAGTGCTGAGCAGTCTCCCCGCGGCAGCAGCCAGGGCTGGGGAAGAGCAGAGCGGGGCTGCCCGACGTGTGCTGAGCATCAGGCTGATTTCCCACGGGCTTCTCCACAGGCCCTTCCGTTCCGTCTGCGCTCGTGTGCGATGTTTTTACACTGTCAGCCTCTGCCTCCTGTCCCAGCTGGAGGTTTCACAGGGTGAAATTACACCCTGCCTCCCCCAGCAGTGGGGAAACTCGCGGTGGTGGCAAACCCTGTGCCCCTGGGCGCTGCTCTCCTCTTTCCCCTCTCATCTGCTGGAGGGGCAATGCTCATCCTCCACGCTGGAGGTGGCCGAGGGGTCCGGGCTCCTTTGCAGTGCCCCAGCCTCTCCCCAGAAGCCGAGGTCTGTGGGTGGGAGGGGGTAGAGCAGCCCCACGCATGTCAGTGCAGCAGGAGTCACCGTGTGCTGCATCTGGGGGTGCTGGGGAACCTCTTGGTGGGGAGCTGGGCTGCCTCTGCAGCGCTGCTGCAGTTCCTCCTGCTGTAGCCAAGGCAACATTAGTATTTGCCAGCCTATGGCGAGCTGCTGCGTATGGAGGGGTTGCCATGAACGTTTTCAGTTCTGTTTAGTGTCGGGGGGGGTGTGTGAGTGTGAGTGTCTGATTCCTGGCCTCACAGAGGGGGAAGCTGCTCTTGTCAGGTCCCTTGGCTTCCACTCCCAGCCACCACCCCAGTCAGTGGCAGGACAGGAGCCCTGGGAGAAGGCCAGTCACTGCACTGGGGTTGGCTGCTCCCACAGGACCACTCTGCTTACTGGGACAAACTGGGGCTGAAGGAACCAACCACCAGTCTGTCCCTGCCTGCACTGGGGCTCATGCAGTGAAGGGAGCTGAGGACTGGGTGAAGCTCGGAGCACATGACTTCCCTGGTCTGTGGGGCAGATCCCCCCCCTGGCCCATCCTGCCAACCTCCAGTGGAGGGCCGGGGCAGGGTGGCAGCCTGTCCCCGGGGTGGTTTCTGCCCCTGGCTGTGGCTGTGTTTTACAGCAGGACAAGTGATGGGGAGTCGGTCGGTGTTGGTGAGGGTTTACGGCCGCCTCGGCATTGAACCCAAATGCAGTAGAATTGGACTCCTTTAACACAGGGCTAAACATTTCACAAGTAATGCAGCCTCTCTTTTCACACCGGAGTGACAAACACTGCACAGCAGCCCTGCTGCGGGCTGGGGGGATGTACTGTCTGTTCTCATAGCTGGGTTTCAGGAGGCAGTGGGCGACCGCCAGCTCAGCGAGAGAAATGGGGCCAGTAAATCCAGCCAGGGTGGAAGAAGCCCAGGCACTCGGGTGGCCTCGCTCGTTCCGCCAGGCACAACCCACAGCCAAAGCAGCCCCCCAGCGTGTCCCTCGGGGGGAAACTCACGGGGTCCCCCGCAGGTAGAACCAGCTCCTTTCCTACCTAAGGTACCAAGGTGTGGTGTCCTGCCACTGCCCCCCACCCCACAGAGCATCCCTCTGCCCCATTCACCTCCTCAGGGGTCTGTTTGCTGCCTGGAACAAATGGGGAGGTGCTGGAAAGGCTCCACAACCCTCCCCTGTTGGTCCTTAGGGCACGCAGGGCGCAAAGGAGGCGGCGTGAGATCGCAGGGCTGCACCCCGTGCCGTTCCCCTCTGCTTTATAGGTTCCTGGGTTGCCTTTGATTCGGAACGATTTGAAAGGTTGCTGCACTCCAGCAATCTAATTATCCAAAAGATTTCTGTTAGATCTTCCCCCTCTTTGTTTCTGAGGAGGGTTCTCTAAGAGCACCGCTGGGTTGGAGTCGTTACGGCGGATAATGCGAGCGGGGCCGCTCAGTGCATTTTTATGAGGGCGATGCTGCACCAGCTAATAAATTTTACAGGAAGCCTTCGGAGAGGAAGAGCTGAGGTTCAGCCACCGCGGGGTCAGCCAACACCAGCTCGAGTCTCGGATGAGGGGAGTTACGGGGGCAAGAGGCACGTTTTTCATGCTCCTGCTGTGGAACGGAAAGGGAGGGATGGAGGCTGAGGAGAAGCGAAGGGATGCAGAGGCCGGAGAGGGCAGGAGCAGACGGACCAGCTCAGTCCGGGTGAGAAGGTCCCAGGCTGCCAAGGCAAGGCCACTCAGAATTATAGAGTCACAGGGCTGGAAGGGAGCTGCAAAGGGTATCCAGTGCAACCCCCTGCACCCAGCAGGGCCAGCACTCCCCAGCCCATGTTGCCCAGAGCCCCAGCCAGCCTGAGCTTGAAGGGCTCCAGGGATGGAGCAGCCTGGTCCAGGGATCCCCCAGCCTCAGATTTAACAACTGTTTCCTCTGATCCAGCCTCCCTCTGCCCTTTTCCAGCTCCAACCCAGGACCCCTCATCCAGTCACTCCCTGCCCTTGGGAACAGCCTTCCCCAGCCCTCTGACAGCCCCTGCCAGGGGTTGGGAGGTCGCTATAGGGTCCCCCCTTGGAGCCTTCTCCTCACCAGGCTGAACAACCCCAACTCACTGAACATCTGCTGCAACCAGGGGCCTTTTCCCCATCACTTTGGGCCTCTTGAGGTCCAGAAGGGCTGGTTCTGCTTGGCCTGGGGCTGTGACCCAGGAAGAGACGTGTGCTGGGGAGGACTCTGGGGACCACCATGACTTATGCTGTGGCAACACCCCCTGGAACAGGCACCCAGAGCCCATCCCAAGAGCCGGCTGCTGCAATCCACCTGCCAAGAGCAGTGGTGGAGGCGCTGCTGGCATCGCGGCTGCCTTTCCCCTAATCAGTTCATTACAGCGAGCAGGGCAATCGATGGGAACAGGTTATTGATCGGGAATTCATAACTCCAGATTGCCCTGCTGGTACCGGCTCATCACTGGGTGGCAGAGACAAATCTATCCGTTGCCTTCCCTGTGAACCCAGAGCCGGGGTGACTGCTGGTGCATCCTCACAGCTGCCCAGAGCCAGAAGTGCGTGCACCTAGGGGTGCCCAGGGCAGGCACAGACCTCACCTGCCTTTAGAGGAGCTGGGGGGCGTGTGGGGGGGTTGACAGCTCCTCTGATCCTTCATGCTTCTGCTCTCCCGCTCCAATAGATCAGAATTCCCTGCAAATGACCAGTTCTGGGGGGCTCTGCTGTTGGAGGGGGAGCTGAGGGCTGTCACTGCCTCCCCTCCCCGGGAAAGCAGGGGTGCAGTTATTTATCGCAGCCTCTCACAGAACAGATTGCACTGCTAATTGTTTCTTCCCCTGGGGGTTCCAGACCTGCTTCCAGGAGGGGGGTTCGGGGGGCTTGAGGGGTTTACAAGTATTTCAGCAGCGCTGAGCTTCGGGAATGAGCTCACGGGGACTGCAATTCCTTCCCAGTGTTCTGGTTCTTGGTCCAGGTGGGGATTGCTGGAAGCCCAGGGCTGTAGCTGCTAAGCTGCTGCTCCCTGCACAGGGACTGGACGCAGAGCAGAGGAGTTGTACTGAGTGGGCTGGTGTTTGTGTGTGATGGGAGCAATAACAACCTTCATCCAGCTCCAGAGGAACTCCAAAGCAGCGTTCCCAGCGAGTTCAGCAGAAAGAGGATCAAGCCACTACTTACATTTCCCTCTGGGGAACCTCGGGGTAATGTTCTTCCCACACTTGAGAGCCTTGGAAGCAGCACCCAGCACCCTCATGCATCCCTCAGGTGAAGACAATGAGGGTGATTGGAGGGTGGGGGGCCTGCACAGCCTGATGAAGAGGCAAAGGCTGAGCTGGGAGTGGGATGGGAGGTGACTTTGCAGAGCCAGGATTACTCTTGCCGCGTAAAGCACCCCCTGCAGAGCCAGGGCATCCAGCATTCGTTAGCAGGGATTAATTCACAGCCTTCCCAACCCCTCCCGTGCCTGGTGGAAGAAGAGTCACATCTGAGGAGCCTCAGCACTCCAGCTGCAGCTCATCCCGCATCGACCCTCTTGCTCTCTCCAGGATTCCTGGGGGATCTGGGGCAGCCTGAGTGCCCAGGACCGACCCACCCTTTACCCAGCTGGGGAAGACGAGGCGGTGTGCGATTTTCTCCATCGTTTCCACAGCGTGAGGAGCAAAGCGGGAGCTGGTGTCAGCCAATTCCCTTCCCTGATTCGGCACAATGAAATGCAGCGGAGAGGGAAACATAAGACTTCATTATGCTGCAATCCAGCGGCAATTTACGTGCTGCTCCTTCCTTTTTAATGGGGCCCGAGCACCTGAAGATGCCACTGAGCTGTAAAAACAAACAAACACGGGCTCATCCCCATAATCCTGCTCTGAGACATCACAGCCCCTGCCGTGCCACGTGGACCCTGCTGCTGGGAAGCTGCTGCAGTGGTTCAAGACAAGGAGAAGCCCCTGTTCCTCTCCTAACGACAGCAGAGCTGCGGTTCATCTGGAGGTGCCTTCGCTGACCAATTTGGGTCACGGAGTTAGAGAATCGCAGGGTTGGCAGGGAGCTCCGAAGGGCAACCAAAGTCCAACCCTCCTGCACCTCTGCCCTTTTCCAGCTTCAAACCGGGACCCCTCATCCTGTTGTTCCCTGCCCTTGTGAACAGCCTTCCCCAGCCTCCTGACAGCCCCTGCCAGGGACTGGAAGGTCACTATAAGGTTCCCCTGGAGCCTTCTCCTCTCCAGGCTGAACAACCCCAACTCCCTCAGCCTGGTTCCTTTACTTCTCCTCTACCTGCTCCTTCCCACAGGATGCTCCAGTCCTGGTGAGCTGTCAGCACCTGGCTGAGCTCCGCCAGTCTGGGAGGATCCACTCCCTGCCCAGGAGGGGAACACGGTCAGGGATTGAACTGCAGCAGCATCACCCCGCAGCTTACAGTAAATCGATGGAGCTCCCGCGCGTTGACAAGCCCCTGCCACTTAAATAGACAAGAAACAGGTAGGGATGGCTACTGCGGGTTCCTCCAGATCATGAGGCATAAATCTCCCGGGAGCAGCAGCGGGAAGATAAAACACTGCTGGAAGCACAGGAGAGGAGTTAGGATCTGTTTAGGGCTTTTCATTTCGACAGCAAGGCAAAAGCCGTGGCGGCGTTCCCTCTGCCAAGGGGCAGCAATTAGTAAGGCAGCAGGGAAAGGTAATTTAACGGGGAGCGTGGCAGAGCCCCCGCTGCACGTGCTGCAGTGCCAGGCAGCTCCTGGAAAGACGGTAATTTGGAAAAGCATCTCTGACAAGGAGTCATCAGTTCTGCCCCAACGAGAGCGGGGCAGGCTCTGCCGCTCGGGGCCGGGGAAGCGAGGTGCTGCCTGCAGCAGGGGCCTGGGAGCATTCGCTGACCTGACCGTGTGAGACCGGTTGGAGGGCACTGGATGCAAAGGTAATGAGCTGGGGGTAATTAGCCCTGATGGATGGGGAAGGAGATAGAGGAGTCCAAATGGGAGCGAGCCGATGAAGCAGCGACGTGCCGCAGCCAGCGAGGCAGAGCCAGCCGGCCCTTGGCATCACGGCCGTCTGTGGGGAAGCATAAATGCTGAAGCCGTTACGTCCCTTCCCTTCGCCGTCAGAGGGGAGCCGGACTGCGCTGCTGCGAGGAGGAGCATCACTGCTGAAGTGCAGTCTGGCTGCAGCCCGCAGCAGGACGGCAGCAGCTGCGCAGGCAAACCCAAACAGCGCTCAGAGCTGTAATTGCCAGCACAGAAAAGACAAAGAAGGAGCGAGGGAGGGAGAGTGGCCTCCTCCTCTCCTCTGCTGGGTATTACAGATGTAGCTGTCAGGCTGTTCCCTGGCGGAGCGGCGGTAGGTGTTCGGCCCTGGTACTCCGCTGGGTGTTGTACAGGGATTGGAATATCATTTCCTCCACGCAGAGGTCAAGCCGTGAGGCTGTACAGGCGTGCGGTGGCTCTGACAAGGACTCAGAGCTCTGAGCTCCATCCCAAGGCCCTTTGTGAGGGCAGGTGAGCTGCTGAAGCGGGTGCAGAGCCACCACAACCAGCCCCTCATGAGGCTGCCACGCACTCAGCTGATATTTCCATTCCCTCCAGCCCCTTGCTCCTCAGCCACGGGATGAGCAGCGATGGAAGGATGTGCTGCCTCCAGACCCCTGGTCCTCAGCCACAGGATGAGCAGTGATGGAAGGATGTGCTGCCTCCAGACCCCTGGTCCTCAGCCACAGGATGAGCAGTGATGGAAGGATGTGCTGCTGCCAGGCCCCTGTTCCTCAGCTATAGGATGAGCAGTGATGGAAGGATGTGCAGACACATCCTTGTACCCGCTGCCCCCCAGAATGCCCTGCATCCCACCCCCAGCCTGCTCCTCATGGCCAGGGTGTAGGAGGCAGTGGCTTTATGCTGAAATTCGGTGTGAAATCCCTCCAGGTGCTCTGCAGAGGAGATCTAATATTGTTTTCCTGTGTCCTAAATGAGATGGTTTGCTTGATACAGCCATTAATCAATACATGAAAGAGACACCATTAGGGATGACAGCGTTCTCCACGTTCAGACGATCCCTTTGCCGTGTTACAGCCCGGGTTGTGAAAATTGGAATCAATTTATCAATCCAATTCTCTGTTCACAATTTATGCTTTAAGTTTGCAATTGGCTCTAATCAGGCAGCAGAGCTAACGAGAGCGGCTGCCTCTGCAAACGGCCGCGTCCTCCTCCCGGCTTGCCACGGATCCACGACACTGCTGGCGTCCGTTGTGGGCAGGGGGCCTGGAACAGAGGTCCCCTCATGCTATGGGATCCTTGGAGTCCATACAGTGTCTTCTCTGTGCCGTTGGGTCATCCCGCTCCGCTCCTTTCCTGCTGCTGCCCTAACCTGTCCCTCTTTTTCACCAGGCGGTGGGAGCCTCCTGCTCTGAAATCACTCTGAGGCAAAGGGCGGGCGACAGCAGAGGAAGATCCCCACAGACCCTCCTCTCCGTGGCAGGAGGTACTTTGGGGCTGGGTCGACCCCTGACTGCAGCCAGCGAGCCCTCCCCGAGGGCAGCGCTGCCGTCGAGAAGGGGAAGGCAGAGCTGCCCTGGTGATGGACTGACTCTCTCCTTCCCGAGGCGGTAGCCGGGCGGTCCCGGGTGGCGCTTTGCCATCCTCCGCACTTCCAGCTCTCGGCTTCTTCAGGTAGTAAATGATTTCTATTTCGAACAAGCTGTGAGGCTGATGGAAGCGCAGAAATCCCTCGACCGAGCGGCAGAAGAGACAAACGGTGCCGCCGCCGTCTATTGCTCCTGGAGGGTTATCCCTGCCTCTGCCTCTGCCGCTCCGGCGGCAGCAGAGCCGTGCGGCCCCGGCTGCTGCAGAGGGCTGTGATTATCACTCTGCTGGCGCAGGCAGTGCTCTCAGCCTGCCTGGCACCCTCTGCCAGGAGCGGCGGGCAGCGCTGCGGCGGAGTTACCGTAACGCAATTATCTCGGGGGGGGGGAATTCCAGCGCAGCGCCTCGCCTCCTGCTTCTCAGGGAGCAGACTGGGAGGAGGGAGCTCTCCCAGAGCTCTGGCACAGGGTTTGGACCTACTGCCGGTGCCAGCTTGTGCTCCTTGTCCCTGGGCTTGTGGAAAACCACGCTGTGGCCGCCAGGGAACAGGTCTGTGCCCCCCAGCTGATGGGCAGGAGGGAGTCGGTGCCATCGCTGCTTACAGCCAGTGCTGGGTGATGGCGAGCGCTGCAGAGCTTAGCAGAGGGATACCCCAAAGGATAAGGATCCCCGCAGTCGAACCCCAAAAGGTGCCTAGAGGGGGCTTAGATTAATTGGCCTCGTTCAGAGCCCGCTGAGCGCTGCTCTGAGCAGGGGGGAGCAGCAGAGGCAGCCACACCGGCGGTAATCCCGGGGTTAATGGCAAGCAGCAGCGCCGCGGCTCCTCCGGCTCGCAGAACCCATAGCAACCCGTCATTAAGGCCACTCAGCAGGAAGAGCTGAGCTGAACAAAGTTCCCTGAAACCCTGGCGCACGCACACACCAATCAGCCGAGAAAAGGCTCTGCAATTTGCTCAAGATGGACTTGAAGACTATTTCAGCGCTCGCTCTCATCTCCGAGGAAGGAAGGAACTAATTGCAAAGGATTTCTAAAGGAAAGATGCTAACGGGCCCCAAGCAGGGGATGGGGTTTGCTTCCTCTCTGCTCTGGCAGAGAGCGGATCCTCCGGCGCGGGGCAGGGCTGGGGGTTGCTCTCGCTTGTTTGGAGAGGCCCCTGTTTGTTTTTGCACCTAAGTATTTATTTATATTTGTTGCTTCCACTGCCGCTGATGTCCTTGCGTGGCACCTTCATGCTGATCTCTCTTATAATTAGATGGAATTGTCTTCTCATAGCGCTAATCTGAACTGACTAATTACCCGATGAATATTTAGCTCCTTGCAGAGGCAGTGCAGGGCGGGGGGAGCAGCCGGTGCTGGGACCTGGCACGTGGGAGGATGCTGAGCTGCTGGCACCTCCAAAGGGTCCCGTTGCTGCTGTGGCCTTGTGACTGCAGTGACCTGGACGGTGCTTTCCTTTCCCTCCTTTTTCCTTCTTGCCTTCCTTTTCCCTGCCTTCGTTTTACTTCCTTCCTCTCCCTTCCTTCCTTCTTTCCTTCCTTCCTCTCCCTTCCCTTCCTTCTCTTTCCTTCCTTCCCCCTTTCTCTTCCTCCTTCCTTCCAACCTCCCATGTGGATGTAGAGGGAGGGTGCTGGATGAACTGCAGGATGACACCTCCAGCAACTCAGGGGAAAAATCCCCCCAGGGCTGGCTCGAGGGCTGAGAACCCCCCAGCCCTTGTGTCAGAGCTCTCGGTTCCTGGAGTGGCTCCTCACCCATCCCCTCAGCGATCCCACGGCTTTGGTTTGGCCCCACTGCACTCCCCCACAGCTCAGTGTTTGGGGGTTTTGTGAAGTCTCATCCCTACAACTTAATCTCCTGACAGTGATTTGTTACCTCAGGGACTCTTCACTGCAGACTGGGCTCTCGACTGCTCATACCCCGTGTTCAGGTCATGAGGAGCTCGGTGAGAAAGGTTTGGGCAGGTTCCATTGTCACTCCTGCCTTCAGCTCGTCCCGTTCCAGGAGCTGCCTGCCTCTGGAGCTCGTGACCCTGGGCAGTGCCACTGTCCCCCCAGCACAGCCACCCCACAGGCACCCGCAGCTGGTGTCCCCAGCAGGGCACAGAGGCTGATGAATCAATCGTTACTGATGCAGAACCTCGTTAAAACCACAGAGAATCTGCACAAGCTCTGCTCCCCGGGACCCGGCAGGGTAACCCAGCTCCGTCCTGCAGGGTCAACACTGGAACCACAGCCTCAGCTGCTGCTGCTCGCTGCCAGCTCGATGTGCCCAGCCCGGGCTCCATCCCGCCTCCCGCACAGCCTTTCTGGAGCTCATTTCGTGCAGCAGGATTTTTCCCGGCAGGATTGATAACGATATTGCCTCGTAAATAACGGTCCCCGATGGGATGCGGTAGCGGTGTCTGGCTATTAATGGTTGTGTATTTTTCTTCATAATGTTCAGCTGCCTCCTTTATGATGAATGGCTCTGGCAGTCTGTCTGAGGAGCAGCCCAATGGCTGCCTCGGCGCTGCTTAGGACGTGGTTTTAAATTGAAGTGCTTGTTTCTCTTAAAGGTCTCTGCATGTCCTCCGCTCCCGCTGGGAATGGCTGGTTTTCCCTCCCTGGCCACCCTTGTGAAGCCGCAGAGCTGAGTGCCTCCTCCTTCATCCCTGCATCCTCCGCCCAGGTGGCCCCCCACAATAGCCCAGAACAGCACCGGCTCCTGGGGGTCCCGGCTGTGATGAAGCTGCAGCCTCAGCTCTGCTTCTCGCAGTGTGAAGTCTCTGTGTGAGGCGTTTGATGGCCTCGGCCTCTGCAGCAGCTGTGAAAACAGAAGGGCAACGGCTCCTGCAGGTACAGTTCGCCATCGCCTGCCCTGATCCCCCCCCCAGGGCATTGCCTCATGCACCCAGTGCTCCTGGCTGGGGAGAGACGATGACAACCAGTAAGGAGCAGGGATGCAGGAGGGAGATGTAAAGGTCTTCTCCTCTTCACTCTTCATTAGAAGCTGCTTTGATAAGGACCTCTCTCGCATCTCCCAGTGCCGCTGAGCAGAGGTTCCGACGGTCGGGGAGCCCTTGGGGATGCGGGGCGGTGCTGCCTGGGCACTGCTCTGGCACCGGGAGCAGGGAGGGGCTGTGGGTCCCCGGGTTTGTACAACATGTGCCACGTCCCCGAGGAGCCACTGGGAGAGCCTGAAAGCTGCCGGGTGTGTTTGATGTCAGCTTTCATCGGCTCACGGATCCCACTGAACCTCCATCCATCAGGCAGAGGCTTTCAAAGTGAAGGGAATAAAACTCCTCGTTCATACCGGCCCCCAAAATGCCTGTTGGCAGCTTTACTGCCTGTCATGGGTGGAGAAGGGAGCAGCTGCTGTTTAAGAACCAGAAAGCTCTTGGATAATTCCATTAATTCCAACCAAAGGGTGTCCCCCGCTCAGTCCGGCTGCAAGTGGCAGTGGGGATGCTTAGGGTGCTGTGCTGGCAGCTCTGCTGGTGCCGGGTGTGACTACACTGGGTTATTTCGGCTGTGAGAGGGAGGTTTGGGTTGGCCCTGAGGGGAAACTTCTCCCTGGAAAGGGCCCTCAGACCCTGGCACAGGCTGCCCAGGGAGGGGGTTCAATCACCATCCCTGGATGGGTTTCCCAGTGGTGGAGATCTGGAGCCCAGGGACAGGGTTTGGGATGGGTTGGGACAGCTGGGTTCAGGGTTGGACTGGATGAGCTGGAAGGGCCTTTGCAAGAGAAGTGATTCTGTGGTTCTGTGTGGCCAGGGCAGCTGTTTTCTTGAGGGAAGCAGGAGCTCATGGAGGAGCATTGGCTTGGATCTCCAGGGCACTGCTGGCAGCCGCTCGCTGCCGGGGGGACCCCAATGAGTTTTGTAGCAGCTGGGAAAGCTGTGGTGGAAATCTCCACCTAGCCCAGCAGCGTGAGGCTGTGGAGAGATCCCATCTCTCTGATCATGGGCCCACACCCCATGGAAAGCAGCGAGTCACTCCAGGCTGGTGGGAAGAGGGGCTGGGCGAGTGCCCCCCAGCCAACCCCGGGGCACCTGCCCCTGGCCCTGGCAGAGGGGCTGCACAGGCAGATGGGCTCCCAGCATCCAGATGTTGTTGCAGGGAAGTCCTGTCAGGGGTTGCTGGCCGAGGTCTCGTTCTCGCCTGTCAGAGTTGACATCTTCAGCGCATAATTAAATGCCAGGACGCGAGCAGCAGAGCAGGTGCATGCTAATGAGGAGATCAATTTTAATTATGATTTTAATTAAACACCCAATCCGGTAGGAAATATGACAAGCAGGCTGGAAATGCAAAATTTATAACGGGGGGGGGGAAGAATGGCAGGAGGCAGGGAAGATGGCAGCGAGGTGTGAGCACGAGGACAGGGACAGGGAACCCACTTCATTAAGCCTAAGTGGCTAATGAACGGGGGCGAGGGGGATGCGGGACCCAGGGGCAGGCACAGGTTCCCGGGAGCCTTGGTATTAGAGGGGTATTGCCCAGTAATGGGGCACAGAGGACCCACAGCAGGGTCTCGGTCTGTCTTCCCACTGCCATAACCGTACGGTCAGCAAGGCTGGGATCTTCAAGATCATCCGGTCCAACCCTCTGTCCTACAACCCCCAACCACTATCCCATCTCCTGAAACCCCCTGGCTGCCCGGTTGTTGAACCTCTCCAGGGAAGGTGCCTCCACCCCTTCCCCGCAGGACAGCAGCTGGGAGCTGATGCTCTGCTGGTCTGAGGCTCTGGGAGAGGCTCTGGATTGGGAATGCTCTGGTGGGATGCCTCACCAGAGCCGGGAGCTCACGGGCCCCAGATGCCTGCAGTGGGGCCATTAAGCTCCTCAGTTATCTGAACTTCTCTCTGGGCCCCCTCCTGCCCCTCAGCCTCCCCTTGGCTCTGCAGAAAGGTCGGTGTCAGTGGGTTTCACTCTTCCATATCCTGCACTGGGCTGAGCGACCCTTTTCCCTACCTAACGAGGCTGTTAGTGCTGGGGTGGGCAGACAGGCTGATGACCTGGCATCAGGCAGATGAGGGAATCCACCTGTGCCACCAGACAGCGATGGGATGCAGGGATCCCCCTCCCCACAGAAAAGCAGAACATCCTGGGCCTGCCACCCCGGGAATTTGTCTGGAGCAGGGAGCATCCCTTGGAGAGATGCTGCATCTGGGGGTGATGGCAGCGAGGGCTCCGTGGGCACACAGGTGCTGGCTGTTGGGATGTGCCTCGGGTGCATCGATCACACCTTCCCATGTGATTTGGCTCTGTCCGGGCACTCTGAATCCAGGCCAATTATTAGGGGCTGTGAACGGGGCCGTTTGGCTGCCACCAGCCCCGTCTTCCCCCGCAGAAGGGGGTTCAAAGCCACTGCCCTTCCCGCAGCCCCCCTGTGCCAGGCTCTAGTTTGCTGGCTGGGGGGTTGCTCTTTCTTCCCCCTTAAATCAGCTGCTTCGAGAGCTGCGGCAGCAGGCGAAAAGCCCCGGCCGGGCTGTTTCATCTGTGTTTATTTGTCTGTTCCCAGCTTGAGAGCCACCCCGCGCTGTCCCCTCGCACCCCGTGCAACCGTCGGAGCAGCGGGGACCCCGCACGGCTGCGCTGCCTCCGCGGGCCCAGTAACTTCACAGATGGCAAACGCTCCGGTGGCCCGTCCTGCCCACCTCCCCCTCGGGGCTGGGGGGTAGGATCACAGCTCTCATCTGATGTCGCCAGGCGGCCACCAAGGGCCCCCCCGACAGCCTGAGCCGCGGGCAGCGCGGGTGTCGCTCCGTTTAGGCAGAGCCAGGCGGCCGAGCCCCGCAGCTTCCACGCAGCGACCCCGTAAATCATCCTGGCAGCTGGAAACGGAAAGGCTGGACGGGTTCTTCTCTGGGGCTCGATTGGGAAGGCGGCGGCGGGGCGGGGGGAGGCTGGATGCGGGGGGCACCGCAGCTCACCTCGGGAGCGGGTGGTTGTTAGAGCTGAGGCACCTCTGGCTGCAGGAAGCAATTTGTCTCCCGAGGCTGACAGGGGCTCCTTTCTTCTCCACTTACTCCTCGCTCAGGAATGAAAGGGGCATCCGCTGACATGAAAAGCAGGGAAGGCTCCAGGTTTCCCGGGTGAGGGCTCTCCCGAGCCGGCACGGACGGGCAATTTGTACAAATGACAACTTCCCCGGGAGGGAAAAAAGAAGGCGAGGAAGAAGAAAGACCCACCCCAGCTTCCAAGCTGAGTCTCGCCAGCCCACTCCAGGCCCTCTCCTCCCCGGCTTTCAGCCTCTGTCGCGATGCTCCGGCTCAGGTACCGGTGTCTGGCGAGAGCAGCCGGACTCCGAGCGCTCCTGCCGGTGCCGGGGGCCGGCTCCCGGGGCAGCCCCCGCTCTGGGGCAGACAGGGATGCTCAGGCCAGCGCATCCGCGTTACCTGAGGGAGTGGATGGGTCAACGCTCCACAGACTCCTGGGTGGGTGTTCCTGTGCAGTACTGGAGTGGTTCTAATTCGATTTATCTTAATTCACTTACAATTTGCTCATAATTAAACTAGGGTGAAGCGGGGGATCTGATTTTCCCTGCGCACTGAAGTCTGGTGAGGACGGTGAGGCAGGCGCCGCAGTTCACCGCGCAGTGTATTAATGCAAATTGGAATCAATGGGCTCTCTCGGAAACGCTCCCTTGGATGTCCGCACACCCCAGCGCCGGGGGGAGAGGGCTAAAGGCGGCTGGCAGCGAGGGGAACCACCGTCTCCCAGGCTTTGCACTTGCCTGTGGCTCCTAGGACCGGGTCCTGGGCTCCCCCCTCTTTTCCCCTGTTCTCACACCTCTTCCCAGAGAGCCTGCCACCCCAAATCACCCCAGACTGCAAGGAGAGGTCTGGCAGAGGGTGAGGGTGGGAAGACTTGAACCCGGTCTGGGCACTGAACGTAGAGGCTTCCCAAGGAGACCTGGAGTGACGGAGCTTCCCACAGCTTTGCTCTGAGCCAGGCACCTGGAAACAACCTCAGGATCCAGGGCCAGGTGTGGGCTGCCTTTCGATGCCCTCTCGCCCTGCCCTCATCGTGCCAGAGCCGAGGACCCCCTTGCGGCACTGTGATAGTTCCGATGCATGGAGGCCACAGCCAGGTAAGAGAGTGAGAGGGAGAAAAGTCCCTTTCTGAGTTAGAACAGGGCCCTTTCTCCACAGATGACCCTTCGTCTGCAGGCAGCTGGCTCAGGAGGGATGCAGCATCCCATCCCATGCCATCCCTCTCTATCCCCTCTCTCCTCCCAGGAGCTCTCCAGACCAGCCCTCCCCTCCCCTCCGGGGCTGCGAACACCCCTTTGATTCATAAAGCGACCCCAGACTGGACAAAAGAGGGGAGCAGGAGGATGTATCCCCCCCCCCCCCCCCCTCTCTCCGCC
>VZRI01011773.1:72817-97964 GCA_013397515.1 Upupa epops
ACCTGACGAAAGGGGGTCGTTATGCAGAGATAATGGCCCTTGTCAACACTCGGCTCTCTCCGGACACAAGTGAACACACTCAATTATCTCCTAATCAGGGCCATTGTGTCCGGGTTATTGCCCGCAGGGATCAATTAGATTCTATATTCGCGTCGTTACTGCTTTATGGACAAATCATTCACGGCCGAGTGTTAAACACCTGCCCAACTTCCTTGCCCTCCCGGTGCCAGGGAGGGACTGGCAGGCAGCAGGTCCAGCCTGGTGGGCAGCTGCTCCAGGGGTGAGCGCCCACTGCCATCCCCCGTGCCCTCCCAGTCCTCACCGGCTCTTGGTGGGGTGCTCACACCTGGCCTGGGAAAACACCCCCATCCCGCAGCGGGGAAGGGATGCTCCGGCCTCATGCCCACCCTCCCTAGGCAGGTCAGCGGTACCGAGGCACGGCCAGACCTTCCTCCGTCTCCTGGAAAGCAGAGGTGACCCATCTCTCCAGCACCCAGTGCTCCTCAGCCATCCTGGTGCTGCCTCCCATCCCAGAGAGGCCGTGAGCTGCTCTCGCAGGCTCTGTCACCTCCAGGAACGTGAGTTCTCGAGTTATTTTTGTGCTCGGGGTTATATTTAACTCCAGCCATAATAGTTCAGCACTTAGAAACCCCTGATTTATTAAGGAAGGCGTTCGGATCCCAGCGAGCAGAGCTGCTTGGAGAATGGAGCCGCAGAAAATTGCAGAGAAAGGGGTTTATTTTCATTATCCTTTTTTTTTCCTCACAAAAAATAAGATGACATGGGATAAAATAATTGCTCCCTGCTAGCTGGCCCTTTACCCGGGGCATCTCTGCTGGATGGGAGCTGGTGGAGGCAACGGCTGCTGCTCGAGGGTGGAACCGGCTGAACAGGGCTTCTGAACCACAGCCGTCATTAGCGATTGCCCAGGGTGCCCGGTGTCCTCAGCAGCCACAGGTGCCAGTCCAGCTCTGGGGCCACAGCCACTGGAAGTGGGGCCTCTGGGAGGCTTTTCCCAGCCTGTGCTGGGGGGGCTGGTGCTGTTCTCACGGTGGGGGGAGGGGGGTTTGGGCTGGAGCTCCTCTGCTCTGGGGAGAGGCTGAGGCAGCAGGGATGGTTGTTCAGCCTGGAGAGTAGAGGGTTCCAAGGGGGCGACCCTATAGCCACCTCCCAATCCCTGAGAGAGGCTGTCAGAGGGCTGGGGAAGGCTGTTCCCCAGGGCAGGGAGCGATTGGATGAGGGGTCCTGGGTTGGAGCTGGAAAAGGGCAGAGGGAGGCTGGACAGGAGGACAGAGCTGTTGGAGCTGAGGCTGGGGGATCCCTGGACCAGGCTGCTCAGAGAGGGGGTGGAGGCCCCATCACTGGAGCCATTCGAGCTCAGGCTGGGGCTCTGGGCAACCTGGTCTGGGGAGTGCTGGCCCTGCTGGGTGCAGGGGGATTGCACTGGCTGCCCTTTGCAGCTCCCTGCCAGCCCTGTGACTCCAGGATTAGTTGACTCTATGATTCCATGTTCTGCATCGCCTGAGACTGCTGTGTAAACAAAGCACTCGGCTTTGCTGCCGCTGAAGGACCTGTCAGGAATGATCCAGACAGCTACAGCCCATCGTGTTCTGAGGACGTGAGTTCTTCAAGCTGCTCTCACAGGTCTGTGGGCCACCCCCGTGCAGAGGCTTCTCCCAGGCTGGGAGATGCTCCCCACCGCTGCCCTCCCCGCAGGCTGTGGTGGCCCTGTGATGGGTTCTGACGTCGCTGGGGAGGGGGTTGGGGTTTTTTTTCCACTATTATTAAAAAAGAAGAGTTCTCCTTGTTCCCCAGGCAGTTCTGAAGGGAATATTAATATTAACATAATTTCATGATGATTAGAGAACACAATTAGGGGCTATTAATAATGACACAAATAACGACAGCGGAGGCCTCGTTCTGGAGTGACTGATGCTGCGTCTGCCCGTGTTCCAGCAGCTCCTGTCTAGCACAATTACCAGGGAGCCAAGGTGCCACCGCGGAATCGCACCATCCATCACGCAGCTCCCTGCCAGCACCGGCCCCTGCGTGAGGAACCGGCAGTTCAGGGTCTCCCAGCGCCTGGATGGAGGGGAGAGTCTGGGGGGAGGTTGTTGGGGCTACAGGAAAGCTGGAGAGGGACTTTCTGTGAGGGACTCTGGTGCTAGGACAAGGGGGCTGGGTTTGAGCTCAAAAAGGGGAGGCTGAGATTTCCAGCCCCGCCTGGCTGTGTTCCTGTGCCACTGGGTCTGGGTGACCCTGCTGTGGCAGGGGGGTCGGACTGGAGGATCTCTCGAGGCCCCTTCCCATCCCTAAGGATTCTAGGATTCTATGAAATAAGATCTGAGGCAGAAACCCCTCCCTGTGAGGGGGCTGTTCAGCCTGGAGAAGGGAAGGCTCCAGGGGGACCTTCTAGCAGCTTCCAGTACCTGAAGGGGCTGCAGAAAACCTGGAGGGGCTTTTTCTGAGGGACTCTGGTGCTGGGACAAGGGGGCTGGATTCAGGCTCAAAGAGGGAAGAAGGAGATGAGAGCTGAGGCAGAAACCCCTCCCTGTGAAGGGGCTGGGGCCCTGGCACAGGTTGCCCAGGGGTTTTGTAGGGTTTCTTTATGGGACCCCCATAGTTCACACCTGCAGTACCCCCCATGTGTTCTCATTACATCCTTGAGACAAGCAGCTTCATCCTGGATTTGAAGGTACATGGGGACATGGTGGGGGGTTAATGTCACTGAGAGCTTCTGGCCACCAAGCACAGACTGCAGACCCCATGCGGGGGGAGGCTCCCAGGATGAGGCTGACGATTTGCAGGCAGAAACAGGTTTCCAGTGGCCACCAAGAACAGGAAAGGCTTTGCAGGAGGAGCCATCAGAGCAGCCTAAGGCTGGTGGCTTCATCCACTGCCAACATCCTGGCGGAGCCAAGGGACAAGAGGGTGAGTATGGTGCTTCCCAGCTGGCATCTGGAGCTGGTGCAGCCACAGCAGGCAGAGATCACCCTGGAGAAAGGCACCACAGGAGGGTCCTGAGACCCCTCTACAAACCTCCCTACCCCCAGAGCTCCCTAAGCCTGCCTGCTCCACCAGCAAAGGCAGCATCTGCTGGCAGGAGGGGACCAAGGCCTCACGTCTGGCTGCAGGAGCCACCCAGCCACTCATTAACCTTTAATCAATCAGTGCAGGAGGTGATGGAGCTGGCAGTAAAATGAACCCAGCCAGTACCCAGCCAGCAGTGGCGGCTGCCCACAACTCCTGAGAGTGAAATGGAAGCTCCTGCTCGACAGCATCCCCAACCCCACCCCCCTCTTGGCTCACCATGGTGTGCAAAGCGGTTCAGCGGGGCTGGGAAGCACAGGATTGGGTTTTCCCCACTTCCTCCCCCAGGACGGACTCCTATGCATCATTGATTTCCCCCTTGCCACCCTTGATTTATCCCTGAGCTCTGTACTGCGGGCTGTGGGAACATCCCAGGCAACACCCTGGGGGGCTGGAGGCTGCAGAGACTAGAGCTGTGGCAGCAGGGTGCTGCCATGGGGTGGGGATCCGGCCATGGGATGGGGGTCCTGCCATGGGGTAGGGGTTCCGTGAGCAGCCGTTGGGCTCTGTGTCCTCCTGCATGTGGGCTCTGGAGGAGCAGGGAGGACCAGCCACCGCAAGGCTGGTCTCTTCAGCCAAGCAGCATCCTGCGGGCCGTTTGGGATGCGGCAGCTCCCGCAGCCGTGCGGAGCGATTGGCAAATGGTCCTGCGGCACAAGGTGCCAATTTCCCGCATTTACAGCCATTTGCGGGATTACAGCCTGTGGCACCGAAGCCGGGAGGCTTTTCTTCAGGGAGCGGGGATCGATGCAGGGGTCACCATTACCGCACACAGCACGGGCTCCCCTCGGGCTGTCGGGGGGCTGAGCGGAGCGGGAAGGGGGAGGCTCCGCCGCTGGATTCCACGGGACGTTGGTGCCGCGGGGTGATGCTGCGGGATGCGGGTGGTGGTGCCCTGTCTGGCCAGGGCTGGGCTGGCGGCGGGGCCAGCTCCCTTTTGTCTGCCTGGGTGAACTCCAGGTTCGGGGAAGCAAATCAGCCCTTGGGATGAGGCCAGCACTGTGCTTCCTGCGGGCTCTGCTCGGACTCACGGGGACACAGTAAGGGGGGGTCTGAGCGCAGGGCTGTGTCGGGGGACGGGGGGACAGACAGCACCTGGGGGACCCCAGAGCCACGTGCAGAGGCCGGAGCTCCCCGTTCCTCTCACGGGAGGGCTCGGAGCACTCGCAGCAGCCCCCCTTGGCTCTCCGGGCTGGGTCTGTTGCTGCGCGAGGAGAGTGGGGCTGGCTGCTAGGGGGGGTTCCCCCCAAAATCCCGGTGGAAAGGCTTTCCCGGCAGTGCCTGCCCCAGCTCTGAGCTCCTGCTCTTCCCAGCATCGCGCTGCACAGCTCAGAGCTGCCTGGCAGGAGGAAGCCCCTCTCTCCCAGGGAGCCCTCCTGCTGCGCTGGGCTAGTGTTTGCCAGTCCCCTACCAGCCCCCACGGCCTCGCCTGGCCTTTGTTAGTCACTCTTGCCCAAGCCCTTGTTTTCATTTGCAAACTTTCCTCCTGCAAAGGCAGGAAAGCTCCGGGCTCTGGCTGCTCTGAGGGTTTGCAGCCGGCTGGGCCTGGGAGGGGGGAATTGGAAGATTGGGGGCAGCTGTGGGGGCACGGTGGGCTCATGGTGGAGCCTGGCAGCTGAGGGGATAGATAAGGTGATGGGANTGCTGACAGGACGTGGCTGTCAACACAATGTTCCGCTGCGATGAGCCTTCATCTATGACGATATTTAATGAATTAGTTAATTAACGAGTGGGGCTTGATTGATGGGTCGTGGGGAGCTCCCAGCAGGGTGAGCCTGGCCCAGGGATGGAGCTGCTGGGGCTGGGCTGCGCTGCAGCCCCTGGCCGGCCCGGAGAGCTGGGTGTGCGGGCAGTCTGCAGGCGTGAAACGGGGCTCCCCGACGGGCTGCGGTGGCAGCGAGAAGCCGGCAGCATAGCAGCTGTAACTTAAAAGACAGCCCCATTACTGCGAGCCTTATAATTAGGGTAAGAGGGAGACTTGCGCAGCCATATGTTAAACTCCTTTGAGGTTAATAGCTCTGTAAGATTTCGCAATTTAAGAAAATTAGTCGTGAGGAGGGATGACAGGGCTCGTCGTGAGGCCGGCAGCAGCCGAGGGGATGGATGCTCTGCGCCGCTCTGCCCGGCCGCTGCCTCCGTGGGCTCGGGAGATGCTGATGCGCGCTGTCACCCCAGGTGCCCTCTCTCCTCCTGCCTTCCTCCTCCTTCCCCCCCGGTTTGTCTGGAAAAACAGCCGTTTCTGCCTCTCTTGGCTCTCGCCTGCCCTCTGAGCTGCCCTGGGGGGCTCTTGGGACCAGCGGGGACAGTGTGGTGGCAGCCCTGCTCTCTGCTCGGTCAGGCTGCAGGTCACCGCTGCTGGCTCCAGGGCTGGCTGACGGGTTGGGGCAGGGAAACGCAGCCTTGTGCATCACTGTTTGTAAAAGCCCTCTAACCCTGTAACGGCTGCGCAGTGCCCTCTGCCTCGGGAATCTCAGACCCGAGTGCTCAGGGTGGCAAAGGGCTCCCAGTGCTAGTCGTGCTTTGGAGCCCAGTCAGGGACTGGGTGCTCTAGTTTGCTGCCAGGGGCTGCTCCCTGGAGGCTCATCCTGGTGTGGAGATCAGAGACAGCTCTCGGGTTTCTTTCCTTTGGAGCCGCCGCTGCTGGTTTTCTTCCCTGGCTCTGACATGTGGGCAAATTATTCACCTCCCTCCCCTCGATTTCCTCATCCATAAAACTGAGACTAAAAATGTACTTGTTAGGGGTGTCACAGGCCCTTTGGAATCTACAAGGGCTTTGAAGTCCTCTTGTTAAAAGCACCGTGGAAGTGCAAGTCATTTACTGCTCCCCCGACGTGAGGTGGGTGGCTATCAGGCTGCAGCTGGGCCCGGGGTGAGGTCTGTGGTGGGCTGGGTGCTGGGACCATGGGCCACCGGAGGTTTGTGTCCCCAGTGCTGCTGCCCAAGCTGGAGATCGTCTGGGCACTGGGTCTGATGGATAAATAGGTGTTAGGAGTAACTGGGAGGAAGGAGACGGGACTAGCTGGTCGGGGGAAGACTCTGTGGTCAGAGTGGGGTGCTCTGTCCCCACTGCCTGCCCTGGGTGTGATGAGGATGATGCTCTGATCTGGGCAGGCAGGCTCACTAAACGGGAGTGCTCTCAGCTGCAAGAGGAAGGCTTTGAGGTCATCCTGAAGTCGCTGAAACCATTTCCTTCCTGTCCCCCCTGCCCTCACCTTGTTACTGGCTTTAATTGCTTCCTCATCTAAATGCACCGAGATGTCCTGGTCCTGATCCACCAGTCCATTTGGCACCTTGCGCCGAGGTTGTTGAATCCTTTCCATCAGGGCTGAGTACCGTGAAGGTGGGGACTATTTTGACATTGAGCTGGGATTTGGTTTTGCCAGGTGATGGTTTGCTGCTGGGAGGAAGAGTGGTTGGAGCTGCTCAGACTGGGGTGGCTCTTGTCCCCTCTGAGGTGGCACAGCCTCAGGTTTGCCCTGGCAGATGCAGCTTCCAAAGGGGTCTGACACGGGCAGGGGTGGTTCTCTGGCACAGCCTGGGTCTGTTGTGCTCCGGTGGTACCTGTGAACCCAGCAGCAGCAGCAGCCTGTGCCAGGGGAAGGGGCTGTGAGCAGCCTGTTCCCTTTCCCCATCTTGTGCTCCAATGTCAAAGGCAGCACCAGCGTCTCCAGATCGATAGTGGAGCCATTAGGGAGCCTCTCCCATTTCGGCGTGCGATGCCGCTGTGTTCATCACCGCCTCGGCAGCCCTTTGACAGCGAGTTCACCTCTCCTGCTACGGGGAAATCCTTCACTGTCCGGGCCCCAGGCAGGGTCTGGGGGGTTTTTGGAGCTGAGCAGTTGCCTGGCTGTGGATTTCCAGCCTGAAGCAGGAGCTGCCAGCCCTGGGCTGGCTGACACTTTGGACTGCAGCTGCACCGCTGGGGCAGGAGCTGTGCTGGAGCATGGATAACCCGCTTAGGCTGCCCCTGCTCAGGGGGCTTAGGCCTTTGCAAGCGCATTCTGCAGCATGACTCTCTCAGAGCAGCGTGAAAAGCCCTGGGTGCCCTCTGTCACCGTCCGCAGGCTGTCACGCTCGCAGGGGACAATCCGCATTGGCAGGGCCCTGGCCTGGCTGTGGGGACAGATCCCTGTGGTAATCCCTTTGTAATCCCCTGGGGCACAGGGGCAGCACTTTGGGATGTGCTCACCGTGTCACCGGCTGCAGCACCTCGGTGGTGCTGGGATGCTGTGGCTGTCACCTGTAACTCAACCTCTGCTCCTTTCAATGGTCCACGTGGAGCAGGCGGATGAGGACAGCTGCATCCTGTTCTCCTCTGTCTGGGAGTTGGGGTACAGGGGGTACTGACCCGCTGCCACCCCTGGGCTGCATCCCCACTGCTGCCGTGGGGGGTCTGGTTTAACAGCCGGTCACCGGGGGGACGGAGACCCTGACCTGATCCCGCTCTGAGGGAGGAGACAACCTGCTCTGGGAGCCTGGCCCTGGCAGCCAGCACAGCGAGGGGCTGCCTGGTGGGTGATGAGTGAGGACGGGGAGCGTGGCGGGAGGGAGCAAAAGGGAAATCCATCTTCTGGCTCCGGCTGAATGCTGGTGGTGGTGCCGGCCAGCGCAGGAAGATCCTCTGCTCGGTGTGACAGAGGACCTTATGGCTGCTGTCAAACATGCCCCCCGGTCCTCTGAGCACATCGTTGATCTCAGTGCTCTGCAAGGTGAGACAAATGACCTCTGCAGCCCCGGTGTCCTCTGTCCCTCCGCTGGGGCGATGGCAGGTGCTGGGATAAATGGGGTTTGCAGAGCTGCTGCTGGGAATCGGGAGCAGACTGGGATAGAAGGGTCGGAGCAGCTGCTGAGGTCCTGAGCTCTCATTGCAGGGATGGGGGCTGCCATCCCAGCTGTCCCAGTGTCCTGTGACCTCCACGGGGGGCATCTCCTGGCTGCTGCTCTCTGAAAATAGAGGGTGGTGGTGCTTGGCCAAGCTGCTCTGTGTGGGACAGATGCACAGGGGCTGGTGCTCCTTCCTCCCGTGGGTGACTGTGTGGGGTTTCCCCTGCTATGGATAACTCTGGCTGTCCTCCCCTCGCTCCCACACCCTGAGTCGCAGCGCCCTGGCACTGCTGGATGCTGATGGGGAGGAGATCCTGGTCTGACCTCAGATTTCATCTGCATTTCCTCAGCCACGCTGCTCTGAGCAGCGGCTCAGCCCGCGGCTCCCCCAGCCAGCTGGGGGGGATGAGTGATGCTCTTTGCTATTTTACACCTCTCCGCACTGGAGGATTTCCAAACCCTCTGCAAATATTAATGAAGGCAGCAGGTGAGGATTAGTGTTCCTGCTTAACAGACACAACCCCCAAGCTGTGCGGCAGCAGCGGATCCAAGGCCACGCGGCACGTGGGTTCGGGGTCAGGGCTCCCCAGCCCCACTTCCCACACCCCACCCTGGGCAGGGAGGCCCTGCGCCGTCTGTGCTGGGCTTTGGGATCCTGCACAGATCGGGATCTTCCTCTTGTTTGGTGCTTTGGGGTTTCCTGGAGGCTGGCACCGCCCGAGCATCCTCAGTATCCCCCGTCCCTGGGTAAAGCATCAGAACAGAGAATCCTAACTACAGAGCAGCCTGTCATCTTGTGTTCCCCGAGGTTTCATTTCACTTTTTAAATTATTTAATTGATGAGCCCTTTCTTTTTATACCTCCCCGTTAAGCTGGTTTCCACAGTAACAACCAGACCTGGAACCTGGAGCTTGGAGTCCTATCTGAGTAAATAATGCCAAACCCAATCCTTGAATATTTAATTACATTCCCCGTCATGCCCCTTTGTCTTTGTTTTCTGCGGATCTTCTGTAAACAGATTTCATGGAAACATGGACTCTAAAGGAAACAGCGGAGGCCACCCTTCAGGGGAGATGCCCAGCAGTCCCTTTGGCTCTGCTGACAACATCATTGCAGGGCACAGCAGCTCCTCCGTGCCCGCGAAAGCGCCCGCCGGTGAACGCGTCCCGTGGGGATGCTGTGGGCTCCCGGCCCAAACTCGCTCCTGGCTCTTTGTTGTCTGGTTCTTCTGGCAATGCTCTAAAAGCTCCTCAGCTTCCCGGGATCCTGTTCCCAGTCGCAGGGTTGCTATAGATCCTAGAGGTGTCCTCGCCTGTGCTGCTGCTCCCCGTGCACCCGCACATCAGCTCATCCTCCCTGCGCATCCACAGATCAACTCGCTCTCCTTCATCCCTGGCTGGGCCCCTGGATGAGCAGTGCTGGTCCCTGGCTGTGTCCTGGGCAGACTGTTTTAGGCAGGCAGCACCCCCCTCTGCACAGTCGTTTATCCCCTGGCATCCATCTGTTTGCCTCTGGGTCTGGAGCATCATTCCCCGAAGTGACTCCCCCCAAAAAGCTCTGCTCTTCCTGCTCAGCCCCACCAAGCTCTCCTGCAGGAGCTCCATCCCTTTCCCAGAAGCCTGGCTGGCTTGGGGGTCACTCCTGTGGCCGGGCACCCCGTGGCACTGCTGTGGGAGGCCTTTCTGGGGCTCATCCTGTGTACTTAGCAGCAGGGCTATGCCTTCAAGCCACGTGGAACAAATGAGAGCATCATCATCGCCACAGGCACTAGCTGCAGCGGTTAGAGCCGCAGGGAAGTCCTCCCCACTAAATAAATCCTCTGCTGTACAGAGGAGGATGGCCAGAGCTGAGCCCCTGCGCGGGAGGCTTGAGTGCCTGGTGAGTTCTGGCCCAGATTTACCTGCCCGTGTCTGGTCAGCGATGCTGCTGCGGACGGGGGGTCAGGACAGAGAGCAGTGCTTTGCTCTGGTGGAGGGGAGTGTCCAGAGGCACTGCTGCGGCCCCAGCCTCAAGGTGGAAGCTCCCAGCAGGTACCCCTGTGTGATTCCCCATCGGTGCAACTCTGAGCTGGCCGCAGCAGGATGGGGTGGGGGGGCTGGTGCAGAGGAACCCAGGCTCAGGTGTGAAAGACAGGGCTGCCCAAGGGCAAGGGTTTGTCCCTTGCCCACCCCCCTGCCAGCGCTGCTGCACGGAGCAGGAGGGTTGGCCCTGCCAGGACTGTCAGCTCTCAGTAATTGTCTCGGTTAACCTCTGGGCAGATCAATTATCCCTCTGCCAAGGAGTATCATATCAATGCCCAGTTGTGCTGGTTTGCTGACAGTACCTCTGGTACTTGGCTGTGCTATCACAAGGCATCTTAATCAGGTAGAGAGGGGGCTTAATTAGCCCGAGTCCGGGCTTTGCTTTTGGTTCGGGTGACTACTCCATCCAACAGAGGGGCACTGTCTGCTCCCAGGGCTGCAGCTCTCTCCTCGTGGTTACTGCTGCTCCTAACTGATGGTGCAGCAGGGGTTGCGGCTGCAAGGGGGGAACTGATGAAGGAAGGAGAGCAGTTCCTTGCTGAAGGAAGGCTGAGGGAGCTGGGGCTCTGGAGCTGGGAGAAGAGGAGGCTGAGGGGGGACCTCATTGCTGTCTCTCAATCTGTGAGGGGTGGGTGTCAGGAGGATGGAGCCAGGCTCTGCTCAAGGGCATCTGGGGACAGGACAAGGGGCACTGGGTGCCAGCTGGAACAGAGGAGGTTCCCTCTCAATCTCAGCAGGACCTTCTTCCCAGGGAGGGTCCCGGAGCCCTGGACCAGGCTGCCCAGGGGGGTTGTGGAGTCTCCTTCTCTGCAGACGTTCCAGCCCCGCCTGGCTGTGTTCCTGTGCCACTGGGTCTGGGTGACCCTGCTGTGGCAGGTTGTGAGGTCCCTTCTGATCCCTAAGGATTCTAGGATATTCCCTATGATTTTCTATCAGGTGTCACCTGCCTTGAGCTGGGCTCTTGTCCTCCGGCCACGGATGTGCCTGGGCTCACGGATGCTAGGGCTGGAGCTGCTGCATCCCTGGCTGTGGTCAGAGGAAGGAGGGAATTCTTTGGGGCGGTGGAGTATTGGGTGTCTGCGGGGCTGGAGCTCGGTGTGGTGAAGCCTCTGGTGCCGGGTGGTGGTGGAGATCAGAGAGCTCACGTGCCTGGAAGCCGTTCAGGTAACGGAGGCAGAGCAGCTCTCGCATTTCCAACTGGAGGCCTGGCATTTATGACTAAACCCTGACGTTTCAGGACGTGCAGATGGTGGGGAAGGAACAGCTTGGAGGGCCGGGCTAATAGCGAATTATTAATGGTGGTGATTCCAGCACCTCTTCCCAAACAAGCCCTGTGGGCGTCTGGTCCCTTCGGGGGCGGCTGGATGTGGCCAGCAAGAGGAGCTGGGGGAGCTTGAGGAGGGTGACTGCTTGTGCTGAGCTCTGCTAGCCCTGCCCTGCCCTTCTCATGGACAGAGCCTGTGAGGTGCTGAGCCCAGCCTTGTGCAACTTCCCAGGAGGGAAGGACCGGGGCTGCAATGTCCGGGGGGGTCCCGGTGCCCTCACGGTTCATTCCCATCGCACAGCCTCCGGGCACCCACACCCTGCCCTGCGCAGGGGGAGCCCAGAGTGGCTGGCCAAGGTGTCTTCCACAAACCCCAGCATCTTGGTGCTGCTGCGGGGTGTTGCCTGTTCCAGCTTCAGCCAGCAGAGGGGATGCAGATCAGCGCTCTGCTCTCCTGTTTTCTGCTTCCATGCAGAGGACCCTACCCAGCTGGAGAGAGAGCTGGCAGCGGGCAGGCAGCACTCGGCACCCCCATGGCAGCTCCTGGGGTGGGCACTCAGCATCACCGTGCTGCTGGACCGCTGCACCTTGTTGTTGGCCACCAGCCTGTAGGACTTGGCACCTCAGTAAGGACCTTCCCGGGAGGCAGCCTGTTTTACAGAGGCTTTTCAGGTCCCCTTGTGCCCACCCTGCTCCAGCGACAGCAAAGCCTCTCGGCCAGGCTCTCTCAGATCAGGCTCTCTGAGCAGCAGCACAAACAAAGGGGATTTGGGCTGGCACTGAGCAGCCAGGGGTGTAAGAAGAGATTGCAGGTGCTGGAGCCTCTGAGATGGGATTGCTCATCAGAGAGCTCTGTGCTGGGCACAGAGTGGCAGTGGGTGCTGGCTCAGCCCTGGGAGAGCAGGAGGGTGAAGTGTGTGCAGCAAACGCTGGAGCAGCTCAGGGGGACTGAGTCCCCGGCTGCAGGTTGATCCTGAGCTCATCACCTCCTCTCCTTCGGCTGCAGGACCTCGTCTGTGGCAATCTGTTGGCTGCTGGGGGCACGGAGACCTGCTGCCCCCGCGGGATGGGAGCCGCTCTGAGCGGGGATGGAGCGATGCCGACGGCCGAGCCGTGTCAGCCTCTATTTTCTAGCTGCAGGGGTGTCTCTGCCAAGGAGACTCTGCCCACGGCAGCGTGTGTGTGTGGGTAGGCTCTGGGACGCGTCCCTCGCCCACCCCGCTCTGCCCGCTTCTCCCGTGGCGGGCGCCTGGTGAGAGAGGCAGACGATATCTGAGATGGCAGCCGCGCGTTTCTGCTCCATTTCCCCGCAGCCCCTGCCTCCTCCCTCTCCGCTCCAACATTCATTAGCTGCAGCGAGCGGCGAGGCCGGGGCTCACAACAGAGGCGCTGGGTAACCTGGCAGCCGCAGCCTCCTGCCCCTGGAGCGATCGGAGCCCAGCTCCGTGCCCTGCAACTCGTTAGCGCCCAGAGTCACCCCCTGCCTCTGTCAGGGGGTCTGTAGACACTGGGGAACTTCAGGGGGAAGCTCTGTAGTGTGAGAAGTAAAAGCAGGGTTGTGAGAGGCCTGGGAATCCCAGGGGATTTATGGATCACGGGTTTCCAGTCCGACTGAGGAGCTGCTGCAGCTGCCAGGGTGGCACCGCCGCCTCAGTGGCCGTTCAGGGTGTCCTGTGGGGACCCCTCGGGTGCAGGGCGCTGCGATGCTCAGGGTGCTGCTCCAGGAGGAGCCCAGAGCCCAGCCTGTTGCCCCCCAGGGCCCTTTGGGAGTGCTGACATGGGTGGGAGGGGAAGGGGAGAGCCTGCTCCAGACACCCCTGTGCTCTGCAACTGGTTTGACTGGTTAGTGCAACTGGATCTGCTGGGAGGGCTGGTCAGCGGGGCTGGTTCTGCTTCCTTGTTCTTTGTGATGAAACAAAGGTGCTGGTGGAGGTTCGGGGTGAGGGGAGCTGCGCTGCTCGCCGTCCCCTCCCCAGCACTCCTGGTGATTCCCCTAGGAGCCTGGACTGCTGCTGGAGCACAGTGCCGGGACAGGAGCTGAAATCCTCTTGCAGATAAGGATGTGAGGGAGTTATCTGGAAGCCTGCAGATGCTGTGTGTGAGGGGGAAGGTCACTGAGAAGAGGGAGGTGGCAGAGATGGAGATTAGGCGATTTGGAGATGGCTTGAGGGATTTAGTGGAGAGGCAGAGCTCCTGCTGAGCATCGATGGGCAGCGGCCCCTCTGCAGGATTACTGGGAGCCTCGTTCAGGGCTTTTGTGATGCTGCAGGCACCAGCAGGGAAGGGGCAAGGGGGGATATTGCACTGACAGGAGGCTGCAGAGCTCCAGGCAGTGCCAGCCCTGCCTGTGAGGTGCAAGCAGAGCAGCAGCAGCTGCCTCGCTGGGTGTCAGTGGGTGCTGTGGCACCCTGGTGAGTACTGTACCCCCCTGCCAGTTCCCTGGGTGCAATCTCCAGGACAGGGGTTTGGACACTGGGTACACAAAGGCCTTTCCTGTGTCTAAGGACTCGTGTGGGATGCTCTTCCCATGGTGGAGAGATCCTGCTTGTCCTCCACGTCTCACCCTGCCCAGCTCTGAGCATCTGGTCTGAGCGAGCTCCTCCCCAGCCCCACAGAGAAGGGGCAGCCCCTGGCTGCTCTCGCTGTTCCCCTTCGGGCTCTGTCCTTTTGTGTCCTGTTTCAAACCCTCTCCAAGTGCCAGCAGGGTCTGCAGCCTCACCCCGAAGGACCTGCATTGTGTTGGGGCCTCTCTGCACCCGTTGCCCGCGGTGGGGAGGGCTGAGAGCGCTGGGCAACTGCTGCCAGGGATGGGAACCCAGGCAATCGGCCGCCAGATCCTATCGCCTCAGCCGTTCGTAAGCTCTGCGATCCCTCCATCACAACAGGGCCGGGCTTTATCATCCCCTATTGTTGAGGACAAAGCTCGGGATTTGTGTCCTGGGCTTAAGCTCCCTCAGCCGGCCAGAGGGCTCCCCGGCCCGGGGTGGCAGGGGATTTTCCAGAGCGGCTCTAGCTCCCCGTCGCCTTTGTTTTCGCTCGGTGCAGAGCTCTGCGAGCCGCCTTTCAGCAAAGGCTGCCGGAGCTCGCTGCACGTTGGCAGCCCTGTTCCTCCCTCAAAGCCAACCCTTCCACTGGGATGCTCGGGCTGGGCGCTGGGGACCCGAGGTGGCCCAGTCCCTGCTGCAGAGAGGCTCCGGGCTGCAGCCGGCGTCATTGAGAGGCTCCTGTGACGCACGGGAGGTGCCTGTATCCTGGAGAGCATGTTAACATTTAAATCAGTGCAATGGTCTGGGAATAGCAGCGAGTTAAAAGGGCCTCTCCTGAAAAGAGCACAGCGGGGACTTGGCTGAAGAGTTCTCGGAGCCATTGAAGCGAGCGCGGCTGCACAGGTTTTCATCAGCCGCCAGCTCCGCGCTAGTCCATTAGGGCTTGATTTAGCGGCTTTTGGGCTGGGGAGGGAAGGGGGGAAGGGGCACCTCTGCTCCAGAGCATCCGTTTCTGGAGCCCCCTGTGCCACAAGGGTGAGGAGCTGCTGGAACAGGTCCAGAGGAGCCATGGAAATGCTCACAGGGCTGGAGCCCCTCTGCTCTGAGGGAGTTAGGGCTGTTCATCCTGGAGAGGAGAAGGGTCTGGGGGGACCTTCTAGTGACCTCCCAACCCGTGGCAGGGGCTGTCAGAGGGCTGGGGAAGGCTGTTCCCAAAGGCAGGGAACAACAGGATGAGGGGTCCTGGGTTGGAGATGGAAAAGGGCAGAGGGAGGCTGCACAGGAGGACAGAGCTGTTGGAGCTGAGGCTGGGGGATCCCTGGACCAGGCTGCTCCATCCCTGGAGCCGTTCAAGCTCCGGCTGGCTGGGGCTCTGGGCAACCTGGGCTGGGGAGTGCTGGCCCTGCTGGGTGCAGGGGGTTTGCACTGGATGCCCTTTGCAGCTCCCTTCCACCCTACAAATGTATGATCTTGCCCTCTCACAGGGTGGGGGATGAGGGGAGGTCAGAGACCCTCTGGGTTCCTTATTCCCCCCTCTTGGAAGCCTCCCTGAGCAGGAGAGCTGCTCGAGCAGGTTCTAGTGGGGTTTGTGCTGCTCCTGCAGCTGCTGCTGCACTTGGCCACGAAACTTGGGGCCGAGTTAATAAAAGTTTAATTAGCTGCCCCGTGCACGAGGCCTCATCCTCGTCTCTTAATAGTGCTCGGTGCTCTCCAGCATGAAAGCCGAGGTTTGAAAGGCTCCTCAGAAGCCGCTCTTGGCGTTTCAATGCGGCTGGGTGCTGCGGGAGCTGTGCGAGCTGCGCGAGCGTGGCCCTGCCTGGATCCCTGCTAGGCTTTTGTCCTCATCTCCTTGGCAATAACTTCAGCAACTTAATCACCGTGCTGGAGCAGAACTTCTTTTTATCAGCTTGGACTTTCTTGCCGTCTGCTCCATCGAAAGCCCCGGCTGTCACGCCTGATGAGATGGGGGAGCAGTCCCAATCTGTCTCGTACAGCTCATCCATCGCCGTTTTATTGCCTGCTCCTCCCAGTTGCCTCCCAAAGCCGGAGGCTCTTTGTTTTTCTTCAGATTTAAGAGCTCTCCAGAACTCCCACGCTTCCCTCCAACACCCCCATTCCTTGGCCTCCCTGTTGTGGTGGAGGATGTGGGGTGCTGGATCCGGCCCTGCAGCGGTACCACCCCAGCCTGAGGAGCTCTCCTCCCCTTGGCCCCTTCGCTGGGGTGTTCAGCCAGCTGTCTGCAGCGCTGGCAGCCCCGTTCGCTGAGCTGACAGGATTAATTTAAAACCCCATATGGTGGAAGAGTTGGCTCTGCCCTCCCAGCTTGCTCCCTGCACGGGCAGCAGCCCACATTTGGTGTCTCGTTGCCACCTCACCCTGGTTCCTGCTGATCCCCGAAGCCCCCCCGGTGCCCCTGTCCCCTGAGCCGGGCAGCTGTCCTGCCCACCTGGCGCTGCCACTCTCCCCTCTTCCCGGGCTGATAAGGATCATCAAAGGCTGTAACCGGACCCGGGGCGCTGATGGCTTTTCCAGACCCTCCGTGTGACAGCCTGAGTGATTTAGGGTGTTTGCAGGAAGGGGGGGGCTCCCATCTCTGACCCGAGAGCTGACAGCAGCAGCTGAACCCGTAAATAAGCCGGTTGCTGGGCAGAGGGTGCAGGGAGCTGCTCCCCGGGTCCCTGGCTGCCTCCCGGTTATGGGGCAGCTCCGGTGGCTGCAGCCTTGCCAGCGGGGCCGTGGGAGCTGGGCTATCTGGGGCCACCACAACCGGGGTGGTAGTAGCACAGGACCGTGTGGCTTAGGGCTGGGGAGCGGAGACCCAGACCCTGGTGGGGTTTGGTTTGATTTAGGGTAACTTGGGGTGGGAGAACGAGTCTGCCTGCGTTTGTCGCTGTAGCAGCCGGCAGCACTGCGGGTCTGTGGGTTCCCGAAGCCTTTTGAGAGGCAGCTCTGGGTGTTAGGGTCCAACAGGGGGAGAAGCAGTTGTGAACGGGAGAAGACCGCTCCCCCCGTGCAGCCTGCTGAAGGCAGCTGCCACACGGTCTGCTCCCGTTGATTCCAAACCGGGTATTTCCCCTCCTCCTCTCGACCCAAACGGTGTCTGCGGGATGCACCGACACCTCCAACGGCTGTTGAGGCTGTGCAGGTTCAACTCCCCCTCCCACAGCGGCTGCTCGTGATTCACAATGACTTCTCCCATGCGCTCGCCCGGTGCCAGGCAGCATCATGGCAAGTAGTTCCTTGCCAGGGCTATGTGGCTACTGTGAGCAATTACCAGGGCTCGAGAGCTCTGCCCGTGACTCAGTGATTTCAGGGTCGATGCTAACCCGGTCGGGGAGCTGGACGGGGTCGGTGGCGCCGGGAACACAGGATTTGCTGTAGTGGGAGGGAGGCAGCGGAGCCGGAGCCGCTCTCAGGAGATGCTGCTCCAAATGCGTGTGGGGAACCTCAGCTGCTCAGAGCTCCGCGGTCAATTCCCTGCGCTTAGGATCTGGTTTCTTTTGATTGCAGACACACAAACACTGCAGCTCGAGTGCCGGTCCCTCGCTGCCTGGGGGAAGACCAGACAGGCCGTGCCGAAGGCCGGTGGTGCCCAAGGGGCGTTTGGACACTCACAGCCCCAGCGAGCTGCTCTGCTGGATGGGCTGCAGCTGGTATTAGGGCCTGGAGGAAGGGGGGTTGTGAGGTTCCCCCCAGAAACTCGCTCTGGTGTGTCGCTGCGGTGACTGGGAGGCTTGGAAGGAGCAGAGCTGCTGGTGTTTGTAGGGGCGGCCAATCCATAGAACCAGAGAGTTGTGTAGGTTGGAAAAGGCCTTTCAGACCCACGGTCTGGGGCTGGGGAGCTGTTGGGATGAGGGCTGGACGTGGTGATCCTGAGGTCCGACTGAAGCACGCAGGGTGAGTGAATCTCATCTGTGATCACCGAGCCCACCCACGAGCATCATTAACCGGGAGGATGCTCCAGGAGATGCGGGATGTGTGTGGGGAAAGGGCTCCCGTGTGCCGGGACAGATGCGATGGGAAAGGAGCTGCTCAGGCTGTGCTTGGCTCAACCCAAAGCCGAGCCCCGGTGCCCTGGGGATGCCCAGGCAGAGGCGCTGGCTTCTGGAGAGGGGCCGACCCCGAGGGTCCCCGGCGGAGCCTGTGTCTCCCTGGAGCTCTGCGCAGTGCTGGTCCCCGGGATCTGGTGGCAGCGGCCTCCACAGCAACACCCATGGCCTTGGCTGGCGTTAACACGGCCCCCTCGAGCTCCTGCCCGCCCGCCGGTCACCGGTCACCGGCAGCAGCCGCCGCTCTCACCAGCAGGACGGGGCGGCCGGTCCTTTGGTCGTGCAGAGCGCTCCAGCCACGCAGGGTTCCTCCGATATCAAAGGCAGAGCCTGAAGAGGTGCTCGGCTGCAATTTGCATTTGAAATAGCTAAATCGGGATGCGAACAGCGGCGAGATGTGCGGGTGCGTGCGGGGGGCAGCGTGAAAAGCGGCGGCGGGGGCAGCGAGGGCAGGGACGGCGGGGGAAGCGGCCGGAGAGGGAGGAGGAGGAGGCGACTGAAGAGAGGGAATAGTTTAACTTACAGAGAAGTTTCTTGTTCTGCAGACAGATGATGAAAGAGAGACAGCGAGGAATTATTAGGACGGAAGATAAGGGAACAGCAGAGATAGGAAATAATTGTTTTGTATCTGTCTTTACAAATGAAAATGAAGGGCATTAACTTAAATGGGATTTAGATTTTCAGGGACAGGAGGGGATGAATTAGGAAGTGTTCAGATAACAGCAGAAATGATTATTAAAGGTCGGGGGCTCTTGAAACTGACGCTGCGGGGAGGCGGTGAAGGAGCATCCCGGGGGCTGCGCTGGGGCTGCCCCCGACGTCGCTGGGTGCTGGTGGAGCTGCCTGGGAGGGTGCGAGAGCGTTCGTGGTGCTGGAGCTGTAGATGGGCTCAACGGGAGACCCCACAGCCCACCTGAAAAGCTGAATCACCTGCAGGAGACCCTGCTGGGGTCTGCTCTCTCTCCAACCTGTGGCAAACAGCTCCCCAGCAAAGCTACTGGTGTTAGGGTTACGGTAACTGGGAAAGCTATGCCGGGGGGGAGGCGGAGGGAGAAAACCAGCAGCCTCGGGAAGAAGCTCCTGGAGGTGTGTTTGTATCCCCTCTGCACTTGGAGCTTGGGATTCGTCAATCCAGGCGCTTCTGTGAAGTTCTTAAGCCAAACAGCCCTCGGCCCTGTTCCATTTTCATGCACTCAGAGCAGCACTTGCAAAACCCTTCTCATTTGCACTGAGTTTCATCTCAGATGCTGCTCTGATTTGTAGCTCTGCCTGCTTGGCTCCTACCTGGGGTTGTTTGTAACCCCCTACGCAGAGCTGTTTGCCTGGTCTGACAGAGCAAGTGGGGAGGATCCAACGTGCTGGTACCTGCAGCTGGGGAGGGTCTCCTGGCTCAGCCACCTGAAACTACAGGTCGAGATTTTCCCCAGACTCCAGTGACATCCAGTTTAACGTCTACAGTGGGGCTGGCTGAGCAAAGCCTGACCTTTGGAGCCTGCGGGGTCGCTGCTGTCTGAAAAGGCTGCTGGAGGAGCTTTGCTCTGGGTGTTGAACCTCTCCAGTCGCTGGTGATGATCCTGCTGCTCCTCAGGCACCGCCTCTCCAACCTGATCCCAACCTTTCCCTTTTACCCTGGTAAACAGCCTGTAACAGCCTTGGAATGAAGCAAATAACAGTCATTTATCCTAACCTCAGCCTCTCCATCACCCTGCTCCCTCGCATTGCTTTGATACGCTGAACTGTGCAGGCGAGGGGTTGGGTTTGATGCCATCACGATGAGAATGAGCTGTGCTTGCGATGGGTCGGGTTTGATGGCACTGGGATGAGACGGTTCCTTGCGGCTGGTCCACGGGGGTTTTATGGGGTCCTGCTGGCGGGTCTGTGCTCCTCAGCTGCCCAGAGAAGCAGGGGGCTGGGTTTGGTGCGAGCTCTGGGGGTGGTACCCGGCTGCCTTGCAGCTGTGGCTGCAGAGATGATGCGGGTTGCTGCCTGCGTGAGGCCCTGCACCCTGTGGGAATTACCCTGAGCCTGCGCCCGTGCTGAGAGCAGAAATCCCCCACGGGCAGAGCCAGCACAGAGTCGCGTGTCTGCTGCCTGGGAGAGGAGCAGGATCAGCCTCTCGAGTGGGAGAGTCGCTTATTTATAACCCTCCCGCCGCGCAGGAGTTTGTTTAATTTTCTGGGGCAGCCAGCGCTGGCTGCTGTATAAATTTGCTAACAATAGTGTCTGTGCCTCTGTAAAAACCTGGCGACACCGCGGCCCGAGCTGCATTCCAATTACCCGGGTGATGCACGAGAGGTGCTCTGCCGGAGGTGTTCGGGGAGCTCGCGTGCCTGCTGCTCCTGTCAGTCCCAAGCTCCCTGTCAGCAGTCGCTACCCTCCCTCCTTTATGAACCGTGGGAAGTACTGAACAGGACCCGGGGTTGTCCTCTGGACTGCTTTACCCTTCTCTGATTCCTTCCCAACCCCGTGAGGGGCTGTCAGAGGGCTGGGGAAGGCTGTTCCCAAGGGCAGGGAGCGACAGGACAAGGGGTCCTGGGTTGGAGCTGGAAAAGGGCAGAGGGAGGTTGGACAGGAGGACAGAGCTGTTGGAGCTGAGGCTGGGGGATCCCTGGACCAGGCTGCTCCATCCCTGGAGCCCTTCAAGCTCAGGCTGGCTGGGGCTCTGGGCACCCTGGGCTGGGGAGTGCTGGCCCTGCCTGGTGCAGGGGGGCTGCACTGGATGCCCTTTGCAGCTCCCTGCCAGCCCTGTGACTCTAGGATTTAGGGTCTCTTACCACTGGCTATAGTGTCCCATTTGCTTTGGCACCCCAGAAGCACCCACACCCCGGTGAAGGAGGTGGCTAGTGCTGCTCAAAAGAGGGAGGCTCCAGTGGGGAGGGGGGCAGTGAGGAGGCAGTGAGCAGGCAGTGAGGAGGTGATGCTGTGTGGGTAAAACAGTGGTTTCAGCCCATCAGTGAGCAAACAGCTCCGGGTTCTCACGCAGGCATAGGTGCAGAGAGGTGTCTGCAAGAGACGGTTGTTAGACTGTTAATTGCTAATTGATAAAATCTGGCACAGAGCAAAGGCCTGAATCTGCATGAGAGGAGCTAAACTTGTCCTGCGAATCAGCCAGACAGGGCGCAGGCTGCCTCCTCGGCTCCTTTGTCAGCAAGAACAGCTCTGCTCACGGGGTCCTGGGTGAAACCACGAACAAATCCCACCCAGAGGCTGCCCCTCCAGCCCAGCTGTCTGCAGAGCTGGGTTCTGTGCACTGGGTCACCAGGGACAGCCCTGCTGGGGTCTGCAATGTCAGGCTGGGGTGAGGAGCAGGGCTGTTCCTCACGGAGCTGTCTCTGTACAATGGAAAGTCCTGGGGAGCAGCAGGAGGACCCGCAGTGGCAAAGCCCCTCGAGTCACCCCAATAGGGCCCTTGGAAAGGAAGCCTGCAGGGAGCACTTGGCCAAGGAGACCCTTCCTCTCGGACTCTGTGCTGTGCCCCCTTGGTCTTTGTGGAGGAACCGGTGCAAAACCTCCCCTGAGCCTCAGTGAGGGCAGAGGAGAGCTCTGCAGAGCAGCTCTGCCTGTGCTGCGGTGGCAGGGCCGTTCATGCCCTGAATCAGCTCTGCGGGCGCACGCACAGCCTCTGTCAGGGCGCCTGTGCTCGCTCGCTGCTTGACATGCAGCAGCCATCGCCAGTTATGCACCGTCTTAATGGAGCAAAATAAATCCCCTCAGCTCCGGAGGCTGCAGACTGGCCCTGGGGAGGGGCAGCTCCGACCTCCCCGTGCCGCGGGCGGCAATCCCGCCGGCTCCTGTCACGCCAAACAAAAGGTGCCATTCGGATCCCCGTCTTTCGGGCACTTGGTAGTCAGACCTGGATTTCTGTGAGCCACCGGGCCAGAGTTAAGTGGTAACCAGGAGTGCTTGGACGGCAAGCAAGCTGCACGCAAGCACAGGCTCTTCTCTCAGCGCCAGGACGAGAGGCAAGGGCCTGAAGCTGCCAGGGCAGGGTGAGGTTGGCTGTTAGGAAGCCCTTCCTCAGGGAAAGGGTGCTCAGAGCCTGGACTGGACTGCCCAGGGCACTGGGGGAGACCCCATCCCTCCCTGGAGGTGTTGAAGGACAGCCTGGCTGTGGCCCTGAGTGCCCTGGTCTGGCTGATGGGGTGCTGTTAGGGGCTGGGCTGGGCTGGAGGAGCTCAGAGGGCTCTGCCAGCCTCAGCCATTCTGTGATGACCCCCCCGGCTTGGCTGGCCCATCGCAGAGCTGGGAAGCTCAGGTGTGTTCCTGGATGTGGAGCCCACTCGTGTGCTCCCAGCCGGAGGATGCAGCGTGCGTCCGTGTTCCCTTGCAGCAGCAGGCAGCATCAACAGCCCGGTCCTCGCTCCTCGCGCCTGCAGTCAGTAAGAAACGGCTGACAGGAGCGATTACTCTTCCAGTTATCCCAACTGTCCCCATCTCAGCAGCTCCCTGCTTCAGCCCAGACAGGCTGAGGAGTTTAATATCGTTTCGGATCAGAGCGCCAATAAAAGCCGACATCCCTAATGCGCTGTCGAGGGGTTTTCCAACTGCTTAGGGAGCAGCAGCGCGTCCCCTTAGCCAGAGCCCTCCCTGCCTCCTGAAATATTCAGTGGCTCCGCAGCCAGAGCCAGCTGGAGCCGTTTGTCCTCCTTTGGTGCCCTCCGTGCGGAGAGGGTCTGGCTGGGAAGCTCTTACGAAGACGTCAGCCGGGGCTGTGCCATCGGGGAAGACTCTGCTCTCCGTGGGACCAGGGCTGCGTGCGCCACCATCAATTATTCAGGGGGATAAATGCGCCAAGGGGATGTGCTCCCCTCCTCGCCGCTCGCACGGGGGAGTTTGCAGCCTCCGCTGGGATTTTAATAACTCAAACCCTCTTCTTCGTCTCCTCCTGGAGTGAAGTCGCTGGTGTCTCCCGCCTCTGAGTCGCAGCCAGGCTGGGTGCTGCCCCATCACCACCCAAGCGGGTGCCCACAGTCGCTGCTCCAGGGGAGCAAAGCCTCTCCTGGCTGTTGTTTGTCTCGTTGGCCCTTAGAGCTCGGAGCGAGCAGAGGTCTGACGTCTCCAGGATCTCTCCTGGAGACCCCCGTTATGATTGCAAGAGAAAAAACCCCTCCGTCTCTTTGTCCAGACCGAACGAGTTCTGCTCCGAGAGCCGAATGGGTATCCGTGGGCTCGGGGGGGCTCGGAGCACATGAAAGCCTGGCGTGCTCCGGGTGTTTACGGGGGCGCGTGCTGGCGCACGTTCCCCCCACGCCTCTGCGTGCCGGGCTCGGTGCTGCCTCGCGCTCCCCTTTCCCCAGCGGTGCCACGGGAAGGGCTTTGATGCCTCGCAGGGGAGGTGTAAGTGTTTAATTTAACTTTTATGAGGGCCTTTGACAAGGTAAAGAGCACTGCACAGAAAGCTGGGTTTCAGGGAAGTCGAGGCAGTGATGTCCCGCTTTCATCTCCGAGAGATCCCACATCTGAGCGCAAAGCCCTCCAACCCCCAGGGCTCCCAGCCAGCCGCTGTTGCCTTAAGGCCACAACTCTTTTTGACGCTTTCAGCCGGTAAAACCAAACCCCCCCTTCCACATCCAAGGGTACTGGAGCCCTTTATCCTGCCCACTGGTTCCACCAGGCGCCCGGGACTGGGCAAGAGCTGACCCTGGGATCCCTCGCCAAAGGTACCGCCAGCCCCATGGGGAGCAGGACCTCTCCCTGAGCATCTCAGGGGCTGCTCCCTCCCTGGAGGCAGCTCTGCCCAGACCGGCTTTGGGGGGACTCTCCAGGCAGGAGTCTGGGGGGGGGATGGGGACCCACGGTCCTGGTGCTGCCGAGGCAGCCCAGCTCCTCAGGGGAAGGCAGGAGGTTGTTAGGCAGCCTTCAAGGAGGAGGAAGCCTGGCGCTGCCTCTTCCCCGCCGCACAACCTTCCTTCACCTTCCTCCGTTTAATGTCTTAATCAAGTGGCTGATAAGAGAAGTGATCCATGAAAAGCACGGGTATCTCCACAAGGCACAGAAGCTGGCGGCAGCACTTTCCCCACAGATCAGCCTCCTCCACGAGAGGGAGAGGCAGGGTTTGTACCCTTCAGCTGGCAGCGCCGCAGTTCAAAGGAGCAATCTTTACAGAAAATAAACGTAAAGGAGAATTTTTGATGCCTGTGATGGTCTCCCGTGGTTGGCAGGAGTGCTGCCGGCGGCGTGCAAAGCCAGGCCTGGGATGACTTGAAAGCGTCCGCGGGTCTTTGATTAAGCGCTGTGGGTTTTAGTCTCGCTTCGGCACCCTCTCGGCCCCGCGCGGGCCGTGCCGCTGCCACCCCCGTGCTGGTGGCGGCTCTTTCCAGAAGGGTTCACCCTCTGCACGCTGGGGTCGGGGAGGGGTTGCCCGCCCAGGTGCAGTTCTGGCCCGAGGTTGAGCCCTGGAGAAGGTGAGGAAGGGCAGAAGGGGTCGGGTCTGCCCACTGAGAACCCCGGGGCGGGCAGTTGCAGCATCCTCCTGCCCCAGGCTGGGCGCCTGTCTGGGACTGATGGAGATGCTGGGTGCTCTTGCTGCTGGGCTGGAGCAGGAACTGGTGCTTGAGCTGTGCAGCAGAGGCAGGAGAGGCACCAAGGAGGGGGTGACTGCCCCGGGTGATGCCTCACGTGAGCAGCGCTGCAGGAGCAGCTGCCAGGGCTCTGCTCTGGGTTCCCTTTGCTCCCCTCCTCAGCTGTTCCCTGGGCCAGGCTCGGGCCCTGTGACTTTGCAAAACATAGAGCTAGGAATAGGGAAGAGCCAGAAGGCAGAAGTGAGCCCTGGGATCCTGGGGCAGGGGAGCGAAAGGGGAACTTCAGCTGCTGCTGCAGAGCAGGGAGCAGGAGTCCAGCAGGAGTCCTCCCAACTCCCTGTGTGGGGAGGAGGCTCCCCCAGCTCAGAGGGATGGTGTGGGGTGTAAAGACCCAACAGAGAGCCGAGCCCCCTCATTGACCTTCAGCTGCTCGGGAAGCACTGCTCCTGGTACCACACAGCTCCTGCAATTAATAGGCAATTGGTACTTAATTAAGGGAGCAGGGATGGGGGAGCAGAGCCGTGAGGCAGCTAATGGCCTCCCGCAGCCGGTACCCCGCAGCAGTCCCACTAAATCAGAGTTAAGTGTGGAGTTACACCGCGGAGCAGCGGGGACGGCGGAGCCGCTCCGTGCCGGCTGCCAGCCCCAGGAGCTCCCGCGCTCGCCCCTGCGCGGTGCCAGGGCGAGGGGAGGCTCTGCTGTGAAACAGGCAGGTGGTTGCAGTGAGGGTTAGGAGTACGGAACAAATGGGGGCTTGAAACAACCTTCCCTGCAGGTCTCGAGGAGCCACTCGGTGCAGCTGCTGCTGGCGGGATGCTGGGAGCTGTCGCTGTTTGCGATGGGCTCTGGTGGCCAAGAGGGCCAGCAGCATCCTGGGGGGCATCAGAAGGGG
>VZRI01011773.1:105399-118063 GCA_013397515.1 Upupa epops
TGTGTCACGCTCAGCCTGGGTGGGAGCCAGCCCCTAAGTGCTCCTTCTTACTGGAGCTGCTCCCCAAGCTCAGGGTTTGCAGAAGGATGAGGACAGCCCCAAACCCCAGGATGGCAGATCCCTTCAGAGCCCTCCATCCTGTGGTGGGTGGTCCCCTCCCTCACTGGGCTGCAGCAGCCACGGGCACTCTCCCTGTGCTCAAGGAGCATCACGGGGGTGGGGGGCAGCCAAGTCACCTTGTGGGGTTGTAACCCACCTTCCCACACAGGGATCCTGTGCGACCCTGACCAGGATCTGCAGCACAACCCCGGCTGCTTCTGCGCTGGGCATGGGACGAGGTGGCTGCCCCATTGCCCCCCATCCCCAGGAGGAAGCTGACCCACCCCATGGAGCTCTGTGACACCAGAGTGCTCCACGGCCAGGAGCCCTGAGGAGCAGGGTGGGACCCAGGCAGAGCTGGCAGCCTTGGCACCTTGGCAAGAGAAGCCCTGGTGGAATGATTCACCGGTGCTGGAGGTTTGCCCTGCCCTGTTTCTCCACACAGCAGGGGCTGGCACTGCCCCAGCTGATGCAGTGGGGCTGTGCTCTCATGCAGCGCCAGGGCACTGCTCTGGGCCAGCTCAGGAGGTGGTGCTGAGCCCCGAGGCTGCCTGCCATGCTCTCTGCCAGCCCAGGTGCCGTAGTTTGCATCAGTTTGTGTGCAGGTTCCACCCCTCACTCTTTTGTTTCCTGAGCCACCTGGGTTAGCTCTGAGAGCTTCTTTAGGAGGGGCTGGCACTCAGGGGCAGAGCCTGCAAGCAAACAGCTCTCCCTTGACACGGAGAGGCTGGCTGACGTGGCGGTGACAGCAGCACTTCCGTCCTCCTTAGTTTCCCCACCACGAAGGCTGCTGGCTCTGGCAGAACAACCTCCATCACCACCTGGCGCTGGCGGGGATGGGGCATCGTGGGCACCTGGTGAGGTGCTGCTGGGGGGCTGGAGCCTCGCCTGCGCAGCCATGGGTTGCGTGGGGTGGAGGGAGGGCAGGCGTGGCGCTGGCCTTGCCTGTTGCTGTCAGCACAGCCCTGGGAGCGGAGCAGAGCCGCTCGGGTCTGTGGTCATAGCAACTTCCCTGTGCAGTTTGCTGACTTTTAATCTGAAGCGCTGGCGGTTCCCAGCAGGGCTGTCCTCTCCAGCGCTGATCTCTATTACCTTGTTATGATCAGAGTGCGCGGTGGCAGGGGAGGAGGAGGAGGAGTAAATCCTGCGTCTGCCGAGGAGGGGCCGCAGGGGATTTTCAGTGAGAGCGGAGATGCTGCTCCTGCCCGGCCTGGCAGGGGCTGAACCTGCGCTCCATCCAAGCATCTCTTGGGCTGCCGGTCCAGCCTGGTGCCTGCCCTCCCGTGCCCATCAGCCTCGGGGAGTCAGGGCTCTTCGCAGGGTGCGGGAGCTCCTTCTCCATCTTTCGCTGTCCCCAGGCTGCAGCCCAGGAGTGCCCCGGGCGCAGCCGCTACGGGTGGCTGGAGCAAACCCACCCGCCAGCCCGGGGGGACGGCTGCGCCGCCGGGGCGTGAGGGGGCCACCGTTCCTCAAGCCGTGAAGCCGGAGCTGCGGTGCGGGGAGCTGTGTCTGCTGCTGGGGCAGAGCTGGGCAGCTCAGGACGGCCTCTGCTCCAGCCCTGTGAAACTCTGCTCACAGCAAGGGCGACGGGGAGTCTCTTAGCTCCCCTCTGCACCCCTAGCCTCCCCAGCAGCCTCGCGGGTGCCTCTTGCTCTAAACAAGACTCCTCCTCAAAACCGCTTCAGCTCCCCCTGTTTGGAGCCCGCGGGTCGGGTCTCTCTGTTCTGGGGCTCCTTTTGCAGGGCTGGCAAGAGAAGGATTGTCCGTCGTGGCCTCTCCTCTGCCCCACTGGCCGTGCGCTCCGGGCGCTCGCTGGCCCCGAGTCGGGGCTGCTGAAAGGGAGCCTTTGTGGGGACGGGGGGGAAGCCGGCGGCAAGCGAGCCCCGAGCCGGGAAACGCTGCTCTGGGGGCACTTATATTTAGCTCCCTCGCAGCACTGGCCCTTCCGTCTGAAGCCACCCTTTTGTGCCTTTTGATTCCCGGCGCTGAGGGTCTGAAAGGGAAGGAGCCCGGCGAGGAGCTGGCAGCCGTCGCCGCGCCGAGGGGGGGTATTTTTAACACAGTGCCCGAGAGAAAGGGATTTGCTCCCCCCGGCCGAGCCCAGCGCTGTGAGGGGACTCCGAAGGCGGCCAGAGCCCAGGTGCCTGTGCCCGCAGCACTGGCAGCAGAGCCCGATACAAAGGGAGCGGCTGGTGCCAGCTCGGAGCTGATCCTGAGGGCGGTGAGGGAGGCAGGGAGCTGCGCTAACAGGGGGTGTGCGGGGTGGCCGTGGTCCCAGCCGGCTAAAGGAGAGGATAGGGGCTGTGTGGGAACGTGAGCCAGCCCCCCCACCCAAGAAAGGAGGCCGAGTATTGCTGTCGGTCGATGTTAATGGGCACCGCGGTGCCCTGTGCTGCAGCCTGTGCTCCCGCAGCCTGGGGAGTGCAGGGAAGTCTGGACAGGGCTTTGCATCCTCGGGCAGGTGCTGCTTCAGAGCCCGACCTCGAGGGCTCCTCACCTCCCTCTTTAGATTCGGGGGCAGATGGCTCTCACCCCGGCAGTCTGTCCTCCCGGAGTGCTGGGCAGGGAGCTGCGGTGCCCCCAGCCCCGCAAGGTGCGGGATGAGCAGGGCGAGGGGCAGCAGTGGGGACCCGGCAGCTGCATTCCGGACGGTCCGGTTGCCGGTGGAGCGCTGGCCCCACAGGAGCAGCATCGCTCGGCACCTCCTCACGACGCCTGTCCTGTGCGCACGCCCAGGCTGCCCGGCAAAGCTTTGCTCCCCTTCCCCGTGTGTTTGCTCCCTTCCTCTGCAGCCGGCTGGCAGGGAGCCTGCGAGCGTGCAGCTGAGCCGAGCATCCCGCAATTCTCCGAGCAAATAAGCCCCGCTAAGCCCCAGCCTTTGAAGCGGGTTGTAATTTAATGCAGCCTAAACTGTAAACACGGAGCAGTCGCAAAGGAGCCCCCTTCAAAGCCAGCGATTTCTTTCCTCTCGTAGCCACGCCGTGTCTTTGAATCCTTCCCAGGGACGAGAGACTGCGAGACAATGGGAACCGGGGAGCCTGAGCGGCCGGAGGGGCAAAGGCAGGGTCCTCCGTGCGTGGAAACGCGGGGAGAGCCCTCGGTTGGGGTCAAACACTGAGCAGCGGTTGGGAGTAAAACGGGGGGGCCGTCCCTGCGGGCAGAGTGCCCGGTGGGTCCCTTCAGCTGCAGGGGTCTCTTGGTGGCTGTGGGCAGCCCACAGCGACTGGCACTGCTGGTCAGCACGGGGCCGTGGGCTTCCACGGAGGGGCTGCCCTTGCGTCGGGCTGTGGGTTAATTATAGGGCACTAACGAGCTGACCTGCTGCAGCTCTCAGGGCCCGGAGAAGGGCTGAGGGGCTGTCAGGAGCAGCTGCCCGAGCACCGTGTGTCTGAGCTGGGGTGGCAGCACGGATGGTTCCCAGATATCCCGCTGTTAAATCCTGCCCTGAGACCCCCCTGGTGCTACTGGAGGGTGAGCAGGGCTGCCCAGTGCCCTACCATGTGCTGCCTGTCTTCCCGTCACCCCTGACCCTCGGGACGGGGAGCAGAACCCAGCTGGAAGCCCCTGAAAGGCTTTTGGCCGCTGTCTGCAGTCGGACGGGCTCGGTCTGGGAGGATGAGATTCATTCTAACTGGAAACCGGGAGGGCAGGGTATCGGATGCCACTGGGCTGTGTCATCTGTGGGTCGCTGCTCTGACTCTGCCCTCGTGGCAGAGGCAGGAATGCAGTGGTGCCTGTGGGAAGGAGCTGTGGGCTGCAGGGCACCAGGGTGAGGGATCCCGTTGCTCCCCAAATACCTACGTGACCTCAGCCCCCCAGAGACCCCCGCAGCTGTGCCCTCCCCTACAGAGGCATTCCACGGGACCCCTGCCCACCCTGCTCCCAGCCGCCAGGACTCTCCCACCCAGCTGCACCGGCTTCGAGCTGCTGGGTCTGGCAGCTGCCGCTCAGGGGTGGCCGGCCCGCGGGGATGCAGCGGGTAGCGGTGCCCGTCGCAGCCCGGCGATGCCGGCACCCGGGGCAGGAAGCCGCCGGTTATTGTTAATGCCAGGAGCGGCTCAAAGTGGACTCCTCGCAGCAGAGCCCTGGCCCTTCAGACAGCAATGAAAGGGCTTTCATGTGCTGCGGGGGTGGAGAGCACGATTTGTGATGACCCGGCTCCGGCTGCTCTCGCAAAGGTCAGGGAGTGCAGAGCCATCTGAGCCCATTGATTCGAGAAAAAACCCGATGAGAAAGAGCCCCGGCGCTGGAGAGAGGGGGAACGCGGGGGAGAGGAAGCGAAAATAGCTCTGGCAACTGTCATTGTTTAAAACCAACAAAGAGGCACTGAAAGGCTCCCTGCTCGCCACGTCGTCAATAGCCGTGGCAAGGGCACCGGCTGGCACGGCGGCCGCTGGGCTGTGCTGGGCAAGAAGCCTCTGCTTGGCTCCTTGCAGGGATGGAGGGGGTACAGTGCGGTTAGCAGCTCTCTCCAGATGGGGCCAACGGGCACTCAAACCCCTCGGGAGACCCGTGGCTGTGTGCTGGGCCACTGGGGCACCGGCACTTAGACCCAAATGGGTCTGTGGGCAGCGAGAGCCCGGCGGCAGGCGATTGCTGTCTTGGCAGAGTGATGGAGGGACCAAGCTGAGCTCCCCATCACCCCCAGCCGTGCTTGGGTCATTACCTTGAAAGCATCCGAGGCTGGGAAAGAAACGATTTGCCCTGAAGAGCTGAGCCAGTGGCCAGCTGGTCCGTGAGCATTAGTGAATAATAAGGAGTGGGAGCAGCATTAGCCCTGCACCCCGCTCTCATCTGTCACGGAACGAGGCAGCTGTTGGCACGGCGTCGAGTTCCAAGCACTGCTCAGCCATGGCTTAAAACCAATCCTGATGTGACCTCACCCTGGGCTGGGCAGCGGCTCCCAGCTCCTGCCTGTGGGACCCGCAGAGGGGGCATCCGGGAGCCTGCTCTGCTCCCCAGGCTTTGGGCTGTGGGATCCAGCCGGCTGCTGGTTTCAGGAGCTGGGCAGAGGGGAAAGCTGCCCCTCGCTGGGAGGGCTGGTCTGTGCTTGCTCACAGGGGGAGGCTGATCGATCTCACACCAGATAAACTGCGGTTGATCAGGGCTGAGCCTCTGCTCAGGAAAGGCATGGGATGAGCTGAGGGGAAGAGGGGCTGGTGCCCACAGTGGTTTCAGTGATGGAGACCCAGGTGCAGGATACCCTGCTGCTTTCCATCCCATGGGGGACTGGCCCAAGTGCCTCTCGCTCGACCCTGAGTCTAGAACAGGAAGAACAGCGTCGCAGAGATGCTCCAGGGGTGGTGGCTTGTGGCAGTCACAGGTTGCTCGAGTGCTGCCACGGTGGGAGCAGTGAGAGCTGTGGGTGGGGGAAGCCTAGCAACCACCACCTCCTCTGCTTGTGTCTCCAGAACCCGGTGCAGCCTGTGGTGGAAGACGTCGTGGAGCTTGGGAGGGGAAAGCCAAGGCTCAGACTCAGAACTGGTTAGTCGGGAGGGGAGAATGGGTTGTTCCCTACCCAGGGCAGAGCAAAGCCGGGGGGAAGGTGGAGCAGCATCTCTGCCAGGGTGCCTGGAGGGAGGACAATGAAAGAGCAGAGGTGGCTTTTCCAGAGGGCTCCTGCTGGCAGGTGTTTGGGCAAGAGCTGGTGCTCATCGCCTCTGTAGGGGAGAGAACAACAGGATCTCTGCTGTTCAAGCGAGTGATGGGAACCCCTTCGCTCCAGGCACGAGCCCAGATGGGTCCCAGTCAGCGGGATGGTGGCAGGAGGGGACTCGGCAAAAACCCCCTCATGGATTTCCCCCCCCAGTTCCGCAGAGCTCGTGGAGCTCGAGGCCCAAGCGAGGTGAGGCACGGGCTGTAAGAGTGATGGATCTGCAGAGGAGGGAGAGGCTCGAAGGGTTGAAATTCACTGCAGAGCCTGGCCCGGGAATGACCCCCGTCCTCCTCCTCTGGATGTTTTTCCATCTCGCGCAGCAGAACGCAGCCGGTCAGCCGGGCGCGCGCGGAGCCCGGCGCTGCCGAGGCGGAGCGGAGCTGGAGCTGGAGCAGTGATGTATGGCCGGCGATAGATCATGTTGGGTTTCCGGAGAGCGGGGCCGGCGAAGGCATGAGACTAATTCATGATGCATGAACGCATTGATCTTCCTGGCTCTGGAAACACGGGGTAATGAACCCCCGCTAACTCATCATTTTTATGCCACCGCACTTCACTAATACCTAATGATTTCACCTTGCTCTGAGATAAAATATAATTGTATGGGAGTTCCAGCTTTGTTCTGTAACGCGCACGCAGAGCTAACGAATTGTGTTTGGCTCTGTAGCTGTCGGCAAGTTGAGACAGGGCTGCCCAGGCCCCGCGATTCCAGGGCTGGGAGGAGTGTTCCAGCCCCGCACTCTCTGGGGCGGCTGGGACCCCTCGGCTCAGGGGCTGGGTGCTGCTGCGCACCCGGCTGGGGGCTCTGCTGGGGTGTCCCTCACGCTTGGGGGGCTCTAGGTCTTGTCCACCCAACCGGCACTCGGGGAACGGTGATGGCTCTGTGACAGAGGGCCCCTGCAAGTGCTGTTGCTTGCAAGATGCCAGCTGATGGGCCCGAGGCACAGCGACCCTGTCGTGTACCCCAGCTCCTCGGTCCTTTGGAAGACCAGCCCAGCCTGGTTTGCCCTCCCAAAGCCAGGCTGTTTCTTCCCCATCCTGGCTGAACAACACGGGGTTGGGGTTCGGTTGATAGGTCCCTCCCCAGCTCTTCGTCCTTTGCCCCAGCAAGGAGTGCCGGGGTTTTCCTGCTCGCTGTTTGTCCGTAAGCAGAGGCTGTCTGCCTGCCCTGGGGCTCCAGCACCCGCAGTCCATGGCCGCTGCTAAACAAGGAGGAGGTTTCTCAGTGCAGACCAGGGCAGGTACCCACGGCTGGCAGTGACGGAGCCGCATGGTCCTGCTTCGTGGGGGCCGGCGGAACCGCTATGGCTCTGGGTCAGCAACGAGGATGCTCCAGCACGGAGCTGGGCTGTCAGAGCCCCGACAGCAGCGCGACAGCCCGGGGCCGGCAGCGTTTGTCTCGGCATCTTATCTGCAGTCACCTGTCTCCTCTCGTTGTGTTTCCTGACGGGAGGCTCTTTTGGGGGCGAGCGAGCGAGCAGTAAACTCCTGTTTGCTGCTCGGCGGCTGCTGCGGCTGGGGTCCTGGCCCCCAACGGCGGCTTTTAAGTGCTATCGCAGCAGAGAAAGGGAGCGGGAGCCGGGAAATGTGAGTTGAAGGTGAAGATGTTTGTGGATTCTTCAAAGGCAAGCGCGGCGGCTGCAGGAGAAGTCAATGAAAACCTAAGCGCTCCTGACAGCCAGAGCGGCAGCAATGCTGTTCCTCATCTGAAATTCCCTCTAGGCTAAGTGAGACTTCTCCTTTCATGTGCTCTGTTTGTCTCCCTTCTGGGAGACCTCTCCCTGCTACCACGCTTGCTTACACGCCATGTTGACAGATGATTAAGACGTGAAGTCTCCTAAATCAGAGGAGCTGCCCAGGGTGGGTGCTGGGTGCTCAGGTGCTCACCCACCGCGCTCGGAGCGTCTCAGCCTCGCTGGAAGCCCGGGGTTCGCTGCCTCTTGCACCCTGGGGTGTCCCTAGCGAAGGCTGGGCTGGAGGGAACAAAGCAGAGGGGTGCTGGAGGGGAAAGCAGCCCTTTACTGGCCACCCTGTGTTTGTAGGGGAAGATCTTGCTGGATTTGCTGGTGTCCTCACCAGTCACCCGGTGCAGATGGAGAGCTGGTTCTTGTAGAACAAGGCTCTGCTCCCTGTGCCCACCAAGCAAACCTCGTAGGGTCACCTGGGGGAACTGCAGTGGGTGCCTCTGCATCCCTCCAGAGCCAGGTCACTGGCATCCAGCTGGGCTGCGTGGAATTCAGGTGGGGCAGACGACACCCACGAGGCCCCTTGTTGTGGGGAGATAGAGCGTTTGGCGGCATCGAGGGCGCTGCTCCCCCCGCAGCTCCCACAACACAAACAAACCAACACCCGGCACCTCGCTGCCTCAGTCTGTCTGGAGGGTGCAGGGCTGGGCCGGCACCTGTGGGAGCTTCCCCCAAAGACCCCAAACCCAGCCCTGCCTCCGGGACAGGGGGGCTGACCCAAACCGGGCTCCAGGTGGGACGGAGAGTGTGAATCGGATGGGTGGAGCAGGCTCAGGGCAGCAGCACCGCGCCGGGGCCGTCTCCTGACGTCGGGGCTGCGGCTTGCCCTGGCACTCACGTTGATGATCTGCTCCCCGCCACCTCCCCGTGATCGCCGTGTCTCGACTCCCGCTGGCACTTTCCCCCCCGTAAGGATATTAACGGCATTGAAAAACACTTAAATGCTAATGGGAAACCTGGAAAGAGGATGTCAAGCGCGAGGGGCGCGGGGAAGACACGGTGTCTCTGCAGAAGGCTTTGACCCCGCTAATCTAATTTGCTTGACTTTTCCAATGATACTTCATCCCCGTGGCGCGAGGCTGGGGGTCAGCGCTCGCCCCGCTCACAGCTCCTCGTCTTCCGAAGGCAATAAATCCCGCTCAAGCACCCTCTCCGCTGAAGTCTGTCACAGCACCGCGCTGAGGGCACAGCCCCCGGGTCTGGCGGCACCCGCGCCGTGCAGCCTCATCTGCAGGGAAGACGAGGCAAGGCCACCGAGCGATTTGTCACTCTCCCTTCTCCGCTGGGGCTGCGCGTTGAGAACATCAGGACTCTGCTGTCATCGCTGAGTCCTCGTTACCCGGCAGTAAGAAGGTTCGAGCGGTGCGGGAGCCAGACTGGCCAGGGTTTCCGTGCTCCATCCGTCCTCGGGGAAGGCTCTGGTTTCTTTCCAACCGCCTGGAAATGCCTCCCCGGGGCTCAGCAGGCTCGGGCGCTCAACCCTTCTGCTCTGGGCGGATGGGAGGTGATAGGAAACCCACGGGCTACTCGCACCAACCTTCTCAGCAGGGACTGCATGGCCACAGCACTGCCCCGGCAGCCCCCGGCCCCCTCGCTCCTTAGTCCGCTTGATGCTGTGGGATGACTGGCAGGCGAGGGACTTCGCCTGGAGAGACCCTCTGGGTTTGGGTGGCCCATGCCCCTTGGGGGTTGTTTGGAGAGGATTTGTCCTCTCTCCACTTCCCTTTCACCAGGGTCTTGGCCCAGGAAAGCAAAGCCCTCCCGGCCACGCGAGGGTTCCGTTAGAAGATGAAAGAGCCAGAGTCCGAGGGGCTTCGCACGCAGGCAGAGTCGGCAGCCACCGGAGGTGTCCGCAGGCTGGGGACTCTGTTTCCAACGGCCCTTTGTCGCGGCGCTGGGAGAGGGCTGCTCTCTGCAAAGCTCTGCCAGCTGAAGAAAGAATCAGGTAATGCGGAGTGAAGCTGCACTGATGACAGCCCTTCAGATCCGCCCTAGGAATCCTCCAAAATCAAAAGCCTCTGCTTTGGTTTGGTTTGGTTTTATTGTCACTCTCACTGCTTGAAAAGAACTCCCTTCGCTCTGGCAGCACCTCGAGAGAGGAGGGGGAGCCGAGCGGCCGGGCCCCCCACCAGCCGGCCACAGCCCCTGCAGCTGCAGGGCGGGCACAGGAGCAGAGGTTGGCAGAGAGACAGGGAAGCAGGGGCTCTGCCGCGGGTGTCCGGAGCGTGAGGCTTCGCAGAGCCGGCGCTGAGCCCTGCGCTGGGTTTGTGTGGGTGCCGAGGGCAGCCCAGTCACCTTTCGGTAGGGCTGCACGTCCGTCCCTTCCTTGCAGTGGGCTGGCACCGGTGGTGTCCGGAACCCTCCCAAATCGGACTGGGGATCAGAAGGGTCTGGAGCACCAGTGCTCTGGGGAGCAGTGAGGGAGCTGGGGGGGTTCAGCCTAGAGAGAAGGAGGCTGAAGGGAGGCCTCATCCCTCTCACAACTCCCTGATGGGGGACTGGAGTGTGGAGGGGCTCAGCCTCTCCTCCCAGGTGGTGAGTGATGGGAGCAGAGGGCATGGCTGCAGCTGCAGCAGGGGAGGCTCAGGCTGGATGTCGGGAGAGTTATCGGACACTGGGACAGCCGCCCAGGGCAGTGCTGGAGTCCTGGTGTCTGGAGGGACAGGGCTGACCTGGCAGTGCTGGGTCGAGGGTTGGACCTGATGATCCTAAAGGTCTCTTCCAACCCAAGAGATTCTGGGGTTCTTCTGTCACCACAGATCCCAAAGCCCAGAGGTGCCCGTGGGCTGCCCCAGCCCCGTGGGATGTCTGCCCCAAGCGCATCCTTTGCTCTCCCTCACAGGTCCCTGCACGGTGCGAGGGTCAGGGTTGGTGGCCTCCGCGTGACGCAGGGTGGCCACGGGGTGCTGGGGCTGCGGGATGGGTGGGACGTGGGCACGGAGAGGGCAGAGCTGCCGGCCCTGCTGGGCTGGGCGATGCAAAGGTGCCCGGTGCTGGGCGCTGGCGGCAGAGGCAGAGCTGCAGGGTGCTCCGCCAGCCCTTTCACAGCCTTTAGAATGTGGAAGCAATTTGTTCACGGCAGCGGAAGGCAGATAAATAAAATCTATGGGGAGCTATTTGTGCCGGAACTAAAGCCCTAAATTTATAGAGGGAGAGCGTGGCAAATGACAGCTTTGTCACAGCACAGGAGAGGCTGGAAATGAGGATTTGCATTTTCACCTGGGCTGCCAGCAGCCCCTGCTGCCTTCCCCAGGCTGGGCACCGGCACGGGGCGATGCTCAGGGGCTCTCCACCCAGCCGGGGAGGGGGGCACGGCCCACACAGCGAGTGCCGGGGCGCCTTCCAGGCGAGCGAGCTGTTGAACCTGAGGTGCTCTAACCCAGTTGTTCCCTCCCTCCCGGCTCCTCTGCTGCCCGAGAGCTCCGGGATGTAGCCCCACGCTGCCTGCGGTGGGAACGGGGCTCTGCGAAAACCCCAGTGCCTGCCCCCAGATGGACAGCTCTTTGATTCCTCTTGACAGGGTGTGCAGACGTGGGAAGACGGTGCCAGCCGCAGAGGGCACTGCTTCTGGTCCCAGGCTCCGCAGCAGCTTTAGGACCGGGCTCCAAGAGCTGCGTGAGGACGGCAGGTGCCACAGGAGCTGCCGAAGTGAAGCTGGCTCCACGTTCGTGGCCTCCTCCAGAGGGGAAAGCTTGGGCATCACAGATTGTCTTCCCCTTCCCTAAGTCCCAGGCCCTGGCCGAGCTGCATTTCAGCCACAGAGTCCAGCAACAGCCCCCGGGGCTCCTCTCCGGGCTCCTCTCTTATTGCCAATGCCAGGTGCTGGAGGTGTTGGTGGCCCTCGGGTTTCAAGAGCAGGGCTGGGCACGGAGCAGCCTTCCAGCATCCATCCCGCTGACTTCCCTTGAGAGAAGGGTCACAGGGACAAGTAGCTGCTTGCCAGGAGGACCCGGTGCCTGGGGAGGGACCCTGTCACGTAACATCCACGGTGGTGCCAGCGGTGTCAGTGGGTCGGGTCAGCCATCGCTGCTCCTTTCTGCCCTCAGCTCCTCGCTCTTCCCTCAGCCCTATCGCCGCCGCTGCCGTCCCCGCTGCCCTGGCCTGCCCCCGGCTTGATTCAGCGCCGCTCTCAATCACCGCCAGCGGGGCTGGCACTTCGCTATCGTCGCTGCTCCACACACTGTGACAAATAATCCGAGGCTGAGCTCCCAGGACAGAGGAGATGGCTTTCCTCTCCAAATTAAAGTCGAGGCATAATGGAAGGAGGGAAGAGGCGTCCAGCAGGACGGTCGCCAGCCCTCGCTCCACTGGAGCCCCCTCTTTGTCTGCGGAAGGAGAGGCAGGAGGTTGGGGAAGTCATTCCAGTCTGCGCTGGGTACAGTCGCAGCAGATCACTGTCAGGGTTTGTAGCTGTTGGGATGTTGATATTGGTTATGCTAATCGTGTTTCCTCCTCCTGGTTGTTCCGTGCCCTAGGAGTCCTTCAGTTATGATAAACCTCTGGGCTGCTGGGGGTGCCTTTCACTGCCACGGCTGAGCCGCAGCGGGTCAGCTCGTGGATCTTGTACAGAGGGGCTTAAGCCGGGTAATTAAACCCAGACGGACTGACCATCCGGAGCCCGCTGACACCAGGGTGAGAGGGCCTCCCCTGCGGAGCCGCTCCGGCCTGAGCCGGGCTTCAGCAGTGCTCGGGTCCTTCAGGAAAGAGGGGGAATTGGGTCTCCTGTGTTCGAGAGCGGTGCCGTCTGACAAATGGGGCTGGGTTGTGGAGCTGTGACGGTGATGGTGGCCCCAACCCCAACGCTGTTGAGCGTGGCACAGCTACCGGGCATCGCTGGAGGCGGTGGGGATGCGGGAGGGGAGGTGAACGCTCTGATCCCCATCCCAAAGAGCAGCACCTGGCCTTCTCCCAGAGGAGTGAAACCAGCCCTGCTTGGCAACTGGGCAAGCGAAAGCTCTGTGCAGCCCCACGCTCTGACTCAACGCTCGCCCTGGGCGGTTCTAGCTTGAGGCTCGGCAGCAGGCAGGGTGATGAAGTTAAACTGACACCTCACCTGCCTCGGGTTAGCTTGCAATAACCTCATTAATAACGTCGGCAATAGCTGACACCCTCTGCGCTCCCGCGGTCGCTGCCTGCGCAGCTCCCTGGTCCTTCTGACCGAGGA
>VZRI01011773.1:119442-135778 GCA_013397515.1 Upupa epops
CCCCGCCGGTGCCATCTCCCTGCGGCCGGTGTCACCGGGCGGCACAAGGCTCCATTGAGCGCCTGGCAGCGGGAGCAGCGGGCGCTGCGTGCCCGGGACGTTTCGGGGAGAACAAGGGGCCATTGAGCGCCGGGGCCGTTTGAGCAGCCGGGAAAGGGGAAGGGAAAGGGGGGCACAAAGGCGCGGGCGGCCCGGCCGAACAAAGAGGGTTATTCACGGGCGGGTGTGCGCTCCCGCAGGCTTCCCCGGCCCCGCGCTGGGTTGCCGGGCGGAGGGGCGAAGCCGGCGGCCGCCTCGGCTCCTTCTCCCTCCGAACGGGGCTCCGAGAGGAAAGCGGCTCTGTTCCATGCGGGTGCGTCCGCCTGCATGCGGGAGCCCCGGAGGGCAGCTCCGCTCCCCGAATCCAGCCCTTCTGCAGCCCGCTGGCTGCGAGCGCTGGGTCGGACCGGCCATCGATGGGGATGGGGATGGGGAGCAGCCAGCAGTGCCAGCGCTTTCCATCGCCAGGCAGGGACCGGTTCTCGCCGCTTCGCCTGGACCCGTGCTGCACCCGCAGCAGCCGCCCAGATGTTCTCGTAGTTGTGGGCTCTCCCCCTGCTCCGACGTTTTGTCGCAAGGTGCTTCTTGGGGATGCGACCCTCGGCGAGCGCCACGCAAGCTGCCCACCGCTCCGACCCGCAGACCCGCTGGCTGAGGGGCGAACGCCCGAGTGGCAGACAAAAGCCCTTCTGCAGGGCGGCTGCCTCCGCTCTTTGTTTTGCCGCCCAACTCGATGCCTCCCTGCGATGCGAAGCCGCTCTGCTGCTTTCCGAGCAGCTCTTGGCTCGGCTGGCAGCTCCTCTGGCTGGGGAAGCCTGTTAACCACAGCGGTGCGGAATAGCGGAGCGGCTGGAGAGAAACAAAAGCAGGGCTGGATGCTGAGCTGAACCGACTGTGCCGCTGCGCCCCGGGTTTCCCACGGCGCTTGGGATGGTGGGGCTGTAGGTGGAACACCCCCGTCTCCTGGGTTTGCCGCTCTGTTGTGAAAAACAGGATAAATCCCGACCCTCCCGCTTTGCTGCTCCCAGACAACATCTCCCGGGGGCTGGAGAGCCGGGTGATTCTGCTCTGCCTTTCCCCCTGCCTTCTTCGTTCCGTCGATTCGTGCGTTGCAGAAGAGCCAACTCGCGTCCTGGCAGCCTGGCAGCGCCCTGTGAGGGCCATCGCCGCCTCTCCTGCCCGGGTGGCAGCCCGGGTGGCATCCCGGGATTCGGAGCGTGGCTGGAGGAGCGTGCTGCGCTGGCGATTGGAGCGGCGATAGGCAGCGCGTGGACTCGGCGAACGCGGAGCGGCAGCTCGAGCTGAACCTGTGTTGCTGCGGCGCCTTTTTGCCTCCATCTCGGTGCTTTACAGTTAATTAAACTCCTGGACACCCTGCCAGGTGGAGGGGCCGTGCTGAGGAGGGATTGCAGCCTTCCGAGCAGCGGGCAGCGCTGGCTGGAGCCGAGAGGCTGCATCACAGCTCAGAGCAGCATCGCACGGCAGTCGAGACGGAACCAACTTCTCAGCTGGAGCCAGGGAGGCGTTGGGAGACGGCATTGAGCCCCCACCTGCCTGTGGCTGCGATGGGCTGGACCAGAGGTGGTCGCACTCGTAGCCTCCCTGTCTGCCAGCAGCAAACGAGCCCCGTGGACGGCAGGACCCTCTGGAAGGCAGCGGGTGCTGCTGTGGCCACGTTAAGCTGGGGAGTTTCTGAGGAGCCTCCGTACGCAAGCAAGGAGAGAGCCTCCTCATCCGCAGCAGCTTGGCTTGGGCCCTGGGCCTGGGGAGCACAGGGCTGGGCTCCCCATGGATAACAAACGCCGGAGGAGCATCCCAAGGAAGCGATCCCGGGCTGCCGCCTGGGCTCGTTCCTCTCGCGTGTGGGCAGCGGAGCGCAGGTTGGTGAGCGCGCTGGTCCGGCTGGGAAGCCGCTGCCAAGGAGGAGGCTCACGAGGGTGTGAGGAGCAGGCAACGGCTCTGCTCCACCCTCGCTCTGCACGGAGGAGGGGGCTGTGCCCAGCACCTTCGCTGAATGGACGCGGCCGGCTTTGGGGATGCTCCTCGGTGAGGGCTGCTGCTGCTGCTCCGGCAGAGGCGCCTCTGCGGGCGAGAGGCTGCAGAAGAGTTAATGCTCCTCCAGGGAGCCCCGGGCCCTACTGGCGGCTGCTGAGCTGCTGCTGCTGCCGCCGCCGCTGGCTTTGTTTGTTTTTCTGCTCTGCCGGGGGTGTAAGCGAAGGCGGCTGCAGCCGCGTGGCCCTGGCTCGGTGACCCCTGCGGCTTGGCTGCCTTCCTCCAGACCCTTCGGTGGGGCGACGCCAGCGTGGTCTGTGCCCTCTGATGTGGTCTGTGCCCCATGGCTGGGATGAACCGGGGCGGCTCTCGAGCCCTGTGCCCGCCCGAGGCCACCCGGCACAGGCAGCTCGCCCGTTGCAGCCGGGCAAGCCCCCCGGGACCGTGTGTGCTCCGACACCCCCAAACCAGCAACCCGACGCTTCCCGCAGAGATTCTTCTGGATGGTTCTGTCCAGCACCTGGGACATGGGTGCACGTTTCACGGGGGGGTGACCACCAGCACCTCCCCTGCTCCTGACAGTCCCTGCTGTGTGGGAGCCCCTGGCACCCCGGCGCCTCCCGTGGCTGGGGCAGAGGGGGGTTTTGCTGCGAGCGTGGGGCTGCGGCGCTTGCCCCCGGCTGGAGCCCGGCCCGGCAGTAGACGGAGGGCTGGGAGCACGAGGACACGCCGGCTGCATCTCCCCGGAGAGATGGGATGCTACGTGGAAATGCACCCCAGCCCGTGCCGGCTGTGCCTGCCTGCCTGGGGGCTGCCGTGCTCCGTTCTGGGGGTGCAGAGAGTGCTGGGAGCCCTGGGCGGCGGGAGCGAGCCGGCTGGAATGCTGTAATTAGGAGCGGTATGTACTCGCTCGGGTCCCATAAATCAGCCGCTGTCACGGGGCTTCGTGGGGAGCGCTGGGGTTAATGGCGAGCCGCGGCTCGCAGCTGCTCCCGTGGCTATCGGGGAGCTCCGCCGCAGAGCCCTTTGAGGGCCGTCCAGCGCGGGCTCGGCCTCCGGGGGAGCGTCCTGCGGGGAGAGGGGAGGCTTTTGGCGTGCGGGGCTGGGAAATAGCACGAGGCTTCGATCAAAGCTCTGCTAATTGGAGCAGAAGGAGCTGGTCGGCCGGCGCTGGCCCACGCCGCTCTGCTCCGCGCTGGCGTGTGCGGCCGAACCCCGGGCCGGATTTAGCCGCCCTGGTTTTCAGCGGGAGCTGTGGGTTCGGGCTGGCTCCTCGCGCCGGCCCTGCCCTCGCTGTGACCGGGGCCCGGCTGGATTCCCTCGGCCACAATGACGGGTGTTCTCCGCGCGGGTGGGCGCTGGGGGCAGAGTGTCCCGGGAGCCCCGGCCAGCTGCGGTGCCCGGTCGCAGGGCTGGGCTGGTGCTGCTATTTTTACCCCTCGGGCTGGTTTGCATCGATTCCCTTCTGCTGCAGCTTAAAAACTTGAGCGTTAAGAACATCCCGACCTTACTGAGTCCTCAAGGTGAATCTATTGCGAGACGCGAGCCCCCATTAAGATGCCAATATGAGGGATCACCGCGATGCCTCAGCACAGCTCCTTTTAGTCCTCGGCTTCCAGCTATTTTCTTGTCGCTGGAGGTGCTGGCACCTCTCGGTGCTCCATCTCTGCTGACGCTCATGCGTGTGGGTGCTGTGCTCTGCCAGGTCCTTGATGGGGCTGATGAGGTTTTCAGCCTCCGCTTGTGTTTTGGGTCCTACCTGACGGGTGAAGTCCGTGCCACCCTGCTCCCCTCTTCCCTGTGCCAGCCTGGAGAGAGTGCCCGCAGCATGGGGGTGGATGGCTCTGAACCCTGGGTGTGCTCTTGGCCACGGGGAGCAGTGCTGCTAGGACTCTCCCTCCGGGTGGAGGCTGCCCTGAGCAGTCCTGCTGCTGGCTGGTCCCTGCCGCAGGAGCCTGGGTGGCCTCTTCTGGACCCCCAGCTGAGCAGTGGGAGGCAGTGGGGGGTGTTGATCTCCACCTGTGGAGCAGGGGAAGGTGCAAGTGACTCTCTCGACGCCAAGGAAGCCCACGGGGCTTCCTGAAGTTCGGCTGGGCTTGCCAAGAGTGGGGCGGATAAATCCCCGGGTTCAGGTTACGGCTGGGAAGGATCCGGTGCCCTTCTCTAGCGGCGTCGGGGAGCGCTCGGCGCTGATTTATAATCTCCTCAAAGGTCTCCTTCCAGAGTGGAAATGTCACTGTGCTCCCCAAGGAGGGCTCTGGAGTCGGCCCTCTCTGGGGTGAGCTCTGGTGGTCTCCGCAGTGATGCTCCCCACTGCTGACCCAAATGTGAGGGCCCTGGTGAGCTGAGCCTGAGAGAGCTCAGTGTTTGGAGCAGAAACACCTCTCTGTTCAGGCAGTGTTGGTGCTGGAGACGGGAACTACTTGCAGGCACCCAGACACCGACCCAGAGCTTGGCAGGCTCCAGGCAGAGAGTCCAAGAGCTCCATCCCTGTGAGCTGGGTGGGGGCGCCCTTGGTACCCCCAGCCTGGGCAGCATCTCCCATGGCAGGGGGGTGCATCCCACCCCTCCATCCGCTTTGTTCCAGCGCTTGGCAGCGCACATCCTTTCTGTGACAGGGAGGAGAGAACCATCAAGCAGTAAAGTGGCATCCCCCTCCCTCTCTGCTCCCCCCCGTGCGGTAATAGAAATAGAGTCTGAGGCTGCAGCATCAAAAGAGAGATCAGAGTAATCGGATCAAGCATGAGAAACTGCTTGTTGCCGCTTTTCTGTTTTCAGATGAGGCTGCCTGGCAGCTTCCCTGGCAGAACCCCTCTCAAAAGGAGTGGTGCTAAGCGTTGGAGCTGGGTTTCAGCAAAGCAGGGCTCTGCTGAAACGGGGCTGCGGAGCAAACTTGGTCTGCAGGAGCTGAGCCCCGAGGGCAGCCGCTGGCCTGGGGCACCGGCCTGGACACCCTGCGCCGGGCCGGGGTTCGAGCTGAGCGCAGGGGCGCTCACACCGTGTGCTCCGCGGCGTCGGTGCCGCTCTGCGCAGCGGACGGAGCGGTGACCTTGAGAGGGCTGCGCTGTGCAGAGCGGTGCTGGGGGCCTGGGGCAGCTCCGGGGCAGCAGCTGCCCTTTGCCTGCTGCAAAGTGTTGAAATCACAGCTGGGTCGGGCTGCTGGCTCCTGGCAACGGCTTCAGCCGCAGAGACTTCTCCTCTCCCCCCAGGGCTGTCTCTGCACCCCGCTCCAAAGTGGTAGTGGAGCTCCGGAGCGTCAGACCAGCCCCGTTACCCGCAGAGCTGCAGCACCTCGGGCTCCACGGCCGTGTTTGCGCAGGCGTTCTGCCTGGATTAGCTCCCAGGGCTCAGCTTTGGGAAGAGGGGCCAGTGCTGTTTGCTTGGCCGTGCTGACCCCGCTGCTGGCTGCTGCAGCAGGGGTGCTGCTCCGAGAGCTCCAGCCGGGGCTTTTACAGCCTCAGAACGGGCTCTGTTGAGGCGCAGATGTCTCGCCGATGCGGGGAGGCTCTGGCAGGACAAACCCAGGGTGCTGAAGCTCTCAGGTTCGTAGGAGCCATGAGCCACCAGGTGTAGAGGGAGGTTGGAACCAGAGGGTCTTTACAAGGCTCAGTGGGGGATCCCTGGACCAGGCTGCCCAGAGAGGGGGTGGAGGCCCCATCCCTGGAGCCACCCAAGCTGGCTGGGGCTCTGGGCAACCTGGGCTGGGGAGTGCTGGCCCTGCAGGGGGGTTGGCCTGGATGCCCTTTGGAGGTCCCAGCCCTGTGATTTTATGATCCTCAAGGTCTCTTCCAACCCAGACCCAAACCTGTGACTGTAGGGCAAGCAGAAATCAGGTGTCTCTCCACAGAGCTGAACCCATTCTACCTGGTTTTGAGACCTGTGGAGGCCTGTCGCTGCAGCTTGGCTCGGGGTGGGTTGGTGGTGGAAGCTCTGTCACTCGCAGTCGTGGTGTGTGCCGTCTGTGCTCCCTGCCTTGCCTCTCCATCACTGTCAGAACCCGTGGCCATGGGCTAAGGTGTCGGGAGCTCAGCAGCAGCAGGGAGGTTCTGTAGAGTCACCCCTTCTGCTCTAGCAGCACAGATGCTCTTCCTAGCCCCTGCGGGGTGCGTGAGCCCTTTCAAGCCTGGAGGGTGCTGGGTCGGGTTGGGTGTCAGCAGCCCCCACCCCATCTGCTGCCTTCCTGAGCTGAAGGCTCCTGGAGACCTGGTGTTTGGTAGCCATTTCCTGATGGCACCCTGACCGGCCACCTCGGGGCTGGGTGGGCAGGTGGGTGATGCCCCTCAGAGCACAAACACTCCCCCCCACCCCCGAGTGAGTGTCAGCCCTGGCACATGGAGCCTCTTTGGCTTTTGAGGTCAGGCACAGCAGAGCAGAGCCAGGCCCCTGTTTGCCGTGGGAGGGTTTTGCGGTGCCGGGGAGAATCTGGGTCGGTTTGACAGCAGCTCTGCTGCTCCAGGCAGGGCGGTTGTCCTGCTGTGCTGTTTCCCCTCCAGGTTGTGCAGAGCCCCGAGCTCCCTGCCGTTCGGCAGCTGCTACCCACTCGCAGCCACCCAGGGCAGGGGTGAGGCAGCACCCGTGGAGCCTGGTCAGAGCAGGGGTGCAGGGGGCTCTTGCAGCGAAGCCACCGGTGTCGCTTTGAAATCACTCTGGGAGGACTGCAGGGGCACAGGGGGGGCCTCCTCCTGGCTCCCTTGGGCCAGTTGGGTCTCAGGCTCTGCAGCGTGAGGAGCGTGGCGCTGGAGGGTGCCCAGCACACGCTGGAGGGTGCCCAGCACACGCTGGATGGAGCCCCTTTCTGCTGAGGATGGACAGGCCTGTGCCTCTCATTCCTGTGTGAGGTGAGGCCTCGTGCCCTGGGATGGTGTCGGGGGGCACGGGGCTGCATGTCTAGAGCCAGGAGGTGCTGAGCTGTTTGGAGGAACCCGGGGTGCGTGCAGGTGCCCGGCTGTAGGGTGGAGCATGACCTTGTGGGTTTTGTTTGGGCACAAAACGTGTCTGCACCCTTCGGGGGCTTCGCTAGGACTCTGCCTGGGTTTCCCATTCTGGGGGTGATGGAGGGTGAGGGCTGTGAGGAGGAAAAGGCTGGTGGGGCCAGATGAGGGGTCCCAGCTTCTCCCCGCCTCTCCCCATCACTGCTTATCAGTCCTGCCCTGAAGTGGGGAGCAGCAGTGATTGATCAGCGAGCTGTTGTAAGCCAGGTCATCTGTCGCCCTTCTGGGGTGAGCCCAGCGCCCTGGCCACTGGGGTGGGTGTCCTGCACCCAGGGATGAGTGGGTTCCATGCTGGAAATAATGGGGTGAGGGTGAAAACCCCTCCTCCCCTGGGCTTAGCTGCCCACAGAGCAAACCCTGAGCTGCAGGGTCTCTGGGAAGCCTTTGGAAGGGCAGCTCATGCCTGCACTAATGCAGTGTCAGAGGAGCAGCCGAAGGGGCTGCCTGCTGTCACAGACAGGACTGAGCTCGGCGTGGAAGCTGTAGTAAGGCGGAGGGTTCGCTGTGCCAGAAACCAGGTCGTGTCCAGTGTAAGTGTCCCCGCTCAGCTGCTTTGCAGAGGGCTGGGACGCCGCTCGCCCGACGCGCTGCGCTCTGGAGTCTGTGCCACCCCGGCGATGAGGAGCTGTTGTCAGCCTCACGACCACAGCAGACCCATCAAGCTTCGTGGGGAGCAGAGCCCCTCTGAAGTCTTGGCACTTCCAGCTGCTTCCTGGTGCTTGTGAGGGGCTCGAGGCAGCTGAAGGGCAGGAGCGCAGGCAGCTCGTCCCAGTTTCCCTGGAAAACGTGCAGATCCCGTGGAAGAGCAGCCAAGCTCTCGTGCCCAGAGCGCTGCTCCTGTGGGCTGGGGCAGCCCTGGGTGTTTGGCTGGCAGTGCCAGCGGGGCACGGCGAGCAGCCCCCCGCTCCCTGTGGGGCGAGCGCGGCTTTGTGCGCGCAGCCTCCCGGAGGGGCTCGGCCGGGCGATCAGCATGCAGGGCAGAGCTGGCTGGTATTTACACGATCCAGTGGTAACTGCAGTGAGTGTTGATAGATATTGTTGTCAGGAGTGCTTACAGCTCCTGGACTGATTACTGCATTTCTTACCTGGGAACCTACCAGCTCTGCATGCGAGCAGCTTCCCGGGGGAAGAGCCCGTGGCTTCCCTATAGGAACCAACCCCTCGGTGTGGCTGGAGAGGATGGGTTTGCTCACACCTGGGGTGTTGAGGCTGTGAGGAGTGAAAACAAAGGGTTCCCCTTCCACCCTTGCTTTGTTTGTAATGGGAGCAGCTGCCATCGTGCGGAATCTGCTTGGGGATGGTCGCAGAGAAGCAGCTGTAGGGCTGCACACAGCAGGGCTGGATGAGGGGTGGCAATGGTTGCACTGGGGCTGGAGACACAGAGGTGGTATTTGCTGGCAGTTTGCTCTGAGAGCCCTCTGCCCCAGCTGCTGCTGGCTGGTAGATTCCCAGCCCGAGTGCTTCCCAAGGAGATCCCTGCAGCTGGGGGGTTCCCCAGGATCCGTGGGGAGAGTCTCTGCAGGCGGACTCCCATGTTTGGCTGACTGCTCCCCAGGGGCTGTGGGTGGCTGAGGGGGCTCTGTGCAGCCCTCAGGCACCTCTTTGCGTTGCTGAGGTTCCTCGGTGGCTCTCGGTGCCCGCGACCAAGGCAGTGGATGTTTGGGGGGGTATTTGGGGGGTTGGAGGTCATTCCAGGCGCTGTCAGGTTACTGTGTTAAATGCCACGGGCTGCTGAATTTAGGACGGGGGTGAGCGCTCTCCCCACCCCAGCCCACTCCTCCTGTGCCCTACCAACAGTTGGACCCCCGTGTCTCTTGCTGCGGCTCAGGGTGCCTGAGGAACCCCCAGTTCTGGTTCCTAGCAGCCCCGCAGGTGAGATGAGAAGCAACGCTTCTCTGCCCGCTGCTGCGCGGATGCTTTGCGCTCCGAGCTGCTTCGCTAGGACTGCAGGCAAGGTGGAAGGAGTCTCTGTTCCCTCCCGGGCAGAGCCAGTCCCTCCGGTGCCTGGTGTGGGTCTGCAGCAGCGTGGGGCTTTGCTTGCCTGTCCGCCCCTGGAGCAGGGACTGCTTTACCTTTGCAGGGGGGGGAAAAACAGGACCGAAAGCTTCGCTCGCGGGGTCTGGAGAGAAGGGAGAGTAGGAGCACCGAGTAGTTAGTATGGGCAGTGTGAGCTTTGCAGAGTCACACATCCAGATGGATTACATGAGGAACTTGACATCTTGTTTAAAAACAAATCATTCATTATGTGGCGATGAATAATCAAGCATTACAGTTTCATCTCTGGAGGTTCCTTTTTTGGTTGGAATTTTGATAGTTCAGTAATTAAAAGCTGAAAGCTATTACACTGCCTACATGTTGATCAATTGGTAATTAAAAAGTTGATGATAGATAGGGTGTTTCACGGGACTGGGCTGTTACCAGCACATCTCCTCAGCTGCGTGGGGAACTGCCGTTCAACTCCGCACTTGAGCCTTTCCGGGGAGCGTGGATGGTTCTGCTCCCCTGGATGATCCTGCTCCCATCTCCTAGATGCCTCCAAATCACCCATCCAACATTCCAGACCCTGAGGGATGGTAGGGTTTCTCCTAGGGTCTGCAGGGCTGGGCTTCTCCCCATCCAGCTGTGTCCCTGCTCCTCCTCTGCTTCCCACCCAGCTCCTGCGCCGCTGCTGAACTGATGCGCTCCAGGGCAGATCCCTGAGGTTCTTGAGGTCTGACTCTTCTGAGAGTCACCTGGTTCTCCAGCCGGGTGCTCCCTCCGTACCTGATGGCAAAGGGCTAGCTGGGCTGGAACGGACTTGGGCTCTTGGGCCGCTGGCATCTCCCCGAGTGATGGTCCCTCAGGCTAGTGAGCGGTTGGGGTGGTTGTGTGAGCATCGTGGCTTGGGCACAGCCCCGGGTCCCCTTCGGGGTGGGATCCGTTAGGGATTCCAGGGTCCTGAGGGGAAGGAATCAAATGGTGGTGCAGTGTGAGCTGGATCGTTTTATCCGACTGATTGTCAGAGGGGTGAACGATCCCAGCAGAGTCACAGAGTCAGAGTCACAGCCATGGGTTCTGGAGGATGCTCCATCCTGCTCTTCCAGCTTCTCTGCCCAGTGAATATTGCAAAGCCTGTGGGTCTGCCGAGCCCCCTGCAGCCGAGGGGTGGCTGCAGACAGGGCTGATAAGACAATCAGGGATAGAGCAGTCTGAAATGAAGGAAAACTCTGTCGGTAATGGCCTCTGAGATGGAAGATTCATTGCTTTGGGAGTCTAATCGGAGCCCAGAATGAAGCCCCAAGCTGATGCTCTTCAGAGCATAATGCAAGGTTTACTGCTCTGCCACTCTCCTGAGATTAAAAAACCCCTCAAGCCACCCTCCAGCCACCCTTCAAACCGCCCTTCAGGCCCCCCTTCCTTTGCTGGCAAAACTTGGGGGAAAAGCCAAGGGTTTTCTTCTTCCCAGTTCAAAAGCAGTGGAAGCTCTTGCCCTGTATTTGCCCAGGGGCCAGCAGAGCCCTTCTGCCCCCAGCACCCCTAGCCCTGCTGCTGGTCAGGGGTGGGTCTGTCAGTGTGGGGCTGTGGCAGGGAGACATCGTCACCCTGCTGAGCCCGTGGGGTCGGATGAGCTTGGCTGAAGGCTGCTGCTCGCTGGGCTTTGCTGGGATACAAGTCTTTCTAGAGATCCTTCCCGAGCCGCCCCTGGCCGGGCTGGCAGCCTGCCCTACCTGAGCTGCAGCCCTGGCACCGCGGTGCTGGGTTTGGCTGGGAAGCAGAGAGCCCTTGGAGATCCTTGCCAGCCTGATCTAGTGGAAAATACCTTCCCATCTCTTAATCTGGCAACTGGAGCGAGCTGGGAAAGGTGGGCAAGGCTTCCCGACACCTGCGGAGGTGCCCGGCCCGGAGCCTTCCCAGCTCTGTCCTCAGTGCAGATGTCTTGTGAGCGGCCGGGTGGCCAAAGCCCAGGCATTGGATCCACCGGGTCAGACCCCTCGCTCTGACCGCCGGGGTGTGTATCGTCCGTGCGCCGAGGCAGGGCGATCGGCATCTCCCATGGCTGCACCCACCCCTCTGGGACCCCAAGTCCAGCAGGAGCAGTGACATCGGTGCCACCGCCTGACGGGCAGCGTGGAGAGCCCTGGCTCTCGGAAGCCCAGCGCTTCCCCACTTGTTGCTGCGCGACAGCTGGCTGCAGCCATTTGCTTTTATGGGGCAGTTGGTGGGAAATGAACGACACGCCGGCCGCCTCTGCACCGAGACTCTTACAGGGGCTGCAGAACGCTTCCCCGGCTGCTAATTGGTGGGTACTGCCGAGGACATCCGTGTTGACACGAGCAAATAGATGGAAAACGAGTGCGGCGTGAGCCTCGTTAGGCGATGTGCTAATTGAGCCAACAGGATGCGTTGGCTCGTGGAGCTGGGGGCTCAGACCGGCAGCCGGGGGGCTGTGGGGAGGCATTCAGGCTGTGCCCGGCTGTCGGGGAGTCGGTGCTGCCTGGGAGGAGGTGCATGTGAAACCCGAGTGATTGCGCAGAGCTCCTGGTGGCCCTTGAGCAGCCTCAGCCAGGGCAGGATGCTGGAGCCTCTTCTCATCCCTCCTCTGGTCAGAAACGCCCCAGAGGAGCGGAGGGGGCTGCGGCAGTGGGCGCGTGGATGTTGTGCTCAGCGTGACGCGATGCCCAGTGCGGTCATTGAGGTTCTGAGCGCAGCCGGTGGGGTTGGAAGCCGTTTCTTCACGGTCCAACAGGGGCAGCGACGCAGCTGGGCTGCCCTGGACCCGAGCAGCCCTGGCAGAGCCGGGGGTGAATCTCCACATCCCAGCCCGAGCAGCTGGTGATGCTGAGTGTCCTGCCCAGCCCGCGCCGTGGTGATCTGTCACGGCGAGCAGAGCAAGCAGCAGTACCGGGGTAGGGCTGCCACGGTCGCTGTGCCCCGATGCTCAGGGCTTCCCTTGGCAAAGGGACTGGCTCGGTGGTTCTGGTGGCCAGCAGCATCTTGGCTTCGGTCGGCAGGAAGGGGGTTGGCTCCGCTGTCTCCGGGGGTTTGTAATAATCCCAGCGGTGCCACCGCTCCAGGGCCCGTTCGCTGTAGCTAGGGAAGAGGGTTCTGTTGGCTCAGCCAGATCAGGATCAGCCTTGCGGGGCCTCCCGTCGATAGCATTGACTTCTCCCTTGCTGCGTGACTCCGTGAAGGAGTCGCTCGGCCGGCTCCGGTTGTGAATTCATAAAGCCGGCCTTGCTCGACTCCTGTTTCCGTTTCCCGAAGACGGAGGGGGGAGTTAGCGGGCGCGCGGCGCTGGCCCCGCGTTAACCCTTCTGCCTGCCGGGGAAAAGGAGCTGCTGCCAGCCGCGGCCATGAAGGCGGCGAGGCTTCGGAGACATGACTAACGTGGCAAGTATGCGCCGCGCTCGCCAAGCCGTCAGGCTGTACGGCGATGTTCTCCCCGCGGAGATTCATGGCCGTGCCGGGGAGGGAGGGAGGTGACAGTCCTTCCCGCGAGCGGCTGCGGGGCCGGGAGACTTTTAAAGCAAACCTTGGGAGCTTAACTGCCTCCTCCAGCGTGGCGGCGCTTCCCTTCCCCTGCCCGGCGCCAGCTCTAACAAGACTGATGGCTGGGAGCTTTGGCTCCGCTCGTGGGTTTAGCGGAAGGGAAAAGGTTGTCTGTAGCCTCAGTCAGGAGTCTCTAAATCTCGGAGATGGGGGAGCGCTGCGGGTGACTCGAGAGTCCTTCGGTGGGGCAGGAGCTCTGCTGTCAGCCACGGGTTTGGCCACCGAGTGTGAGCCAGCGTGGCCCCGGCAGTGGGCTCCTGTGCCCCCTGCTCCTCTGCTTCCGAGCTCGCCCTGCAGACCCAGTGAAGGGAGGGGATGAATGCGCTTTTCTCGGTGGCTCAGTGGTGCCTCATCCTCTCCTGACCCCAGCTGCCAGGGGTTGTGGTCAGGGAGTGCTGGCTGTTGTCTGCTGGACATCTCGGCTGTGGGGAGAGGTGCCCAGAACCCGCCCGGGGTGGTTAATCCTCTGGGAAACAGATCGACGCCAGCTCTGGTGCCTTGGGAAACAGGCACAAGCGGAGGGCTTCCCGCTGTCAGCTGGCTCCAGCCACGCTGGGCACAGCGACGTCTGGGCATCGGGAGCAGGGAACCATAGGGGTGGTTGAGATAAACCCCAACCCACCCAGCCAGGAGGGGCCTCTTGCTGCTCGGAGCAGGGAAGGACTGGGTCGGGCTTGGCTTCTGCAGGAGTAACTCTTGGGTCTGCAGGTCAAACTGACCTGGCTGGAGGAGTCCTCCGCTACAGCCGTTTCCCCAGCGAGGGGCAATCCTGGCGAGCTTTAGTAAAGGGAGAGAAGGCCTCAAAAGCCCCCAGGAGCTGGGTGTCCCTCTGGATTTTCATAAAGCCTGGAATTCAGAGCTGGCAGCGCTATCCACGCAGTGCCCAATCCCCTCCGCGGGCGCCGCGCAGGCGCGGGAGGCCCGATGGAGCGTGGTACCTGCGACGTTTGGGGAGATGGTTACTGTGCTCAAAGTAATCTGCGAGATCTGATAGGGAGAGACACAAAAGGTTAGCTGAAAGCAGACGAGAAGCCGGCGGTTGACGGGGATTGAAAAGGAAGCCCATTGTGGGGCTGTGCTGCTCCTTCCCATTCATCAGTGCAATCATAATTATGGAACCCAAAGTATTTAATTGGCCTCGCAGCCTCTTCACGCTGAATGGGTGGCATTGTTAGCGCCAGAGAAACCGCCCTCTTATGCATGGCAAGTACATCTCCTGCTCTCTGCCTCTCAAGAGCTTCCTTTGTTTATGCGACGAGTGATTAACTGAACGAGGGATCTTTCCTACACGGTGTCGAACCCAAGTCAAGCGGAAGGAGAGTTCCTCCCAGCATCTGATGGAATCGCAGACTTGAAGAGCACAACTCCGCGCGCTCCACCCGCCGCAGCTCCTTGCGGTCAGGGCCGCTGAGCTTCCCCCGCCGAGGAAGTCTCTGGGTCAGGGTGGCTGGTGGTGCTGTCTGTCAGCTGGTGCCGTCTCCCTCTCATCCCAACTGGAGTTGCTCGCCCCGTCGTCGTCGCCTTCGCTCGTCGCGTGTCCGGTGTGCGGCGCAGGTTTAAGTACAACCCCAGGTACCGGGATAGGGTGGGCACTGAGCTGCTGGAGAGCAGGGGAAGAGAAAGGGACCTGGGGGTCCTAGTGGCCAGCAGGATGACTCTAAGCCAGCAATGTGCTCTGGTGGCCAAGAGGGCCAACAGCATCCTGGGGGGATCAGAAGGGGGGTGGTTAGCAGATCCAGAGAGGTTCTTCTCCCCCTCTGCTCTGCACTGGTGANGGCTCTGCTCAAGGGCATCTGGGGACAGGACAAGGGGCACTGGGTGCCAGCTGGAACAGAGGAGGTTCCCTCTCAATCTCAGCAGGACCTTCTTCCCAGGGAGGGTCCCGGAGCCCTGGACCAGGCTGCCCAGGGGGGCTGTGGAGGCTCCTTCTCTGCAGACGTTCCAGCCCCGCCTGGCTGTGTTCCTGTGCCACTGGGTCTGGGGGATCCTGCTGTGGCAGGGGGACTGGACTGGATGGTCTTTCGATGTCCCTTCTGATCCCTAAGTATTTGATGATACAAGGCAGTGATAGTGCTGGCGAGGCTCTCGTGAGCCCTTCCAGTGCGGCAGAGCCCGTTTGCTCTCCGTGAACAACAGAAAGGTGTGGAAGGTTTGTTTTCCTGCCCTTCTCCCGCCGTCCCCGTTGGCCGCTCAGGCCGGATTTATCGTCCTTTCCTGATCTTCTAACGCTCCCGCAATGGACGGCCGGTGGGTTCGGACGCACCCAGCTCATAACTTCCCCTCCAAATGGCTTTTTCAACGGAGCGTTGGTTCTGAATGGCTGTGCCTCCGTGTTGGCTAATCCTCGCGGAGGGGACGAGGGCTGGAACCGTCGCACACAAAGATGCTGTGTGGAACACTTGGCAGAAGGACTTGAAATTGGATTACAAGCTCCTATCGCAGCAAGTAAATGTCCGCGGTGTTTTTATAGCTTATCTCTATTCATCTCTGTTTGCAGGGCTTTGCTTGCCAAGCGTTAATGTAAACACTCTATTTTGAGACACCGGTCCATTTGCCTTCTGGAAATCCTTCTTTTATAAGGTGGTAGTAAAGCTCTGTGCATAAAACCCGAGTAACCCTGCGGTCGTAACTGCGCGCAGCCCTGCGCTGCTGCTGCTGCCGCTGCTGCTGCCGCTGCTCGAGGCGGCTGACAGCGCCTGTCACCTGCATCGGCAGCGCAGGGCTGCCTGCAGCAAGATGCTCCTGCTCAGGGCACCGGAGCCGGCTGCAGTGGCTGATCGACACCTTCTGGCTTTGGGGCTGCAGCTTTGGGCTCTGCTCCGGGGCTGAGTGAGGGGTTGTGTGAGCAGCGCAGCGAGTGGAGCTGGGTTCCGAGGCTCTCGGTCTCATCGGTGGGTCCCCCACTGCGAAGCATGAAGCCCCAGCTCTGATTTCTCTCTGCCTCGGAGCTTTTTTGGCTTGAGCCTGACCAGCGAGCCTGCGGCCCCTATCAGCATCACTGCTGGGTCTTACTAATTGGCCATCGTCTGCCGAGCACGAAGCGCAGCCCCGGGTCCTTCTGGAGTCCAGATGGCTCCTTTGAACCAGGGGCAACCTGGGGACATCTCTTCATCCTCACACTTCTTCCTCTATCTCTGTGTCTGTGCTTCTCCCCGGCGAGGCTGGGCATCTCTCACGGCCTGGCTTGGCAGAACCAGGTTGGTCCCCATGGACTCTCCCTGGAGCTGGTGCTTGGGGGGACAGGCAGCCCCCGCGGGGGTGAGGGAAGGGTTTCGCTCTGTTGTCGCCTGGGCTGGGAAAAGAACCAGAGGGAAGCTCAGCCCCACGAAGTGCGAGGGGCTGCTGTGTCCAGCCAGGCCGCTGGTGCTGCGGGGGGATAAAGCATCGCTCAGCGTTCCCGAGGGAGCGCTGGGAGCTCTCGGAAGCGGCCTGGAAAATGTGCGAAGAACGGCAGCTTCTGCCGACGTGCGATCGGTGTCGCTCCGAGAGGGAGCCTGGTGTCAAGTGCTTGAGAGGATTCTGTGGTTCAGAGCCTTCTCGTGTTTATTTTGGGATGCTTTGCGATTGCGGAGCAAAACGGGAAGCGCTGAGCGTCCTTCCTCGCATCCTGGGAGAGCGGGGAAGGGAGAGAGAAAGGCGTCGCTTCTCCGCCGAGAACCAGCCGGCTGCTGGGGAGGGAACCAAGGGGAAAGCTGGAGGTAAAACCCGGCGCCTCCCCTCCCCGTTGGCTCCAGGGCCCTGTGGAGTTGTTTGAGCATCCGACAGCTCAGCCGTCCTCTTCGGGG
>VZRI01011773.1:135791-179265 GCA_013397515.1 Upupa epops
CTTCGGGTTCAGGTCTCGCTCCGGGGTGGCCTTGCGCGCCCGACGTCGGGTGTGCAGCCGGGGTGCCTGCCCTGCGGGGCTCCCGCTTTCCCGCAGCGGGGGAGCGCGGGGATGGCTCTGCCCATCGCGCGAGCAGCTCCTGCCGTGACGAATGGCGACTGTCGCTTAATTTTTATCCCCAATTATGTAGCTCCAGGACCCATTTTTCAGGCGGAGTGTTGGAGCCATTAAAAAGAAATAAGTAAACTACACTGTGTTCCATCATCCTTGGCAGCTACCCAGTGCCCTGTAGCCTCAGTGCGTGCCGCTCTGCACAGGTATTTTTCACAGGGCTCCTGCCAGACGGCTCTTGGCTCCTTGGCATCACTTAGGGAAGACGCAGGTGCCGAGGAAATCTGTGGCTGGGCTCGTGCAGGGGGAGCGAGTGGTGGCTCCTTGCTGCTGCTCCTGCTGGTCACAGGTGAATGGGTGGTGGAGAGGTTCATTGCCTTCAACCCCAGTTCTTCTAGCCCCAAGCCAAGCGGGAGCATCCGTGGTGAAGGGAGGTGACATCGTGCTGCTCTACTTGTTTTCCTTACTGGGTTGAGCTCACCGGCAGAGCAGTGGTTTCTGCAGCGCAGCCGCGAAGCAGAGGCTGGCAGGACCTTGGGTGACCTCATTCCTGTCTCTAAATAGGGGAGGAGTGGGTGTCGGGAGGATGGAGCCAGGCTCTGCTCAAGGGCATCTGGGGACAGGACAAGGGGCACTGGGTGCCAGCTGGAGCAGAGGAGGTTCCCTCTCAATCTCAGCAGGACCTTCTTCCCAGGGAGGGTCCCGGAGCACTGGAAGGGGCTGCCCAGGGGGGCTGTGGTGTCTCCTTCTCTGCAGATGTTCCAGCCCCGCCTGGCTGTGTTCCTGTGCCACTGGGTCTGGGTGATCCTGCTGTGGCAGGGGGACTGGACTGGGTGATCTTTCGAGATCCCTTCTGATCCCTAAGGATTCTAGGATTCCCTGGAAGCACCAATCTCCCACACAGGGGCTGAAGCCCTGTCCAGCCTTGCCCGCTGCTCCTCGTCTTTTCCTTGGAAAGCAGCGAGCCCACGGCTCTGGGACGCTGTGGCACTCGGCACGGTGCTTGGTTATAGGTGCTGCTGCCCCTCTCTCGCGGGGGGACGCGAGTCCCGCGTCAGCTGGCGCGGGGGGATTTCCAGGCTGTCGGTTTAATCCCGAGCGAGCGCGCTCCGGCTGCTGCGGCGATGTGACATTTGTAGAGGTCGTGCGAGGGGAGCCGGGTTACCTTGGGAGACGTTGACGAAGTCTGTTCTCAGCGTGGGCTTTGCTGTGCCGGCGGGTCTGCCCTCGTGCAGGCGGGAGCAGCACATTACGGGCAAGGCGAGTGATTTGTGGGTGCTGTCAGCTCGGGCTCTTGACATCTGCCTTCTCTCCTTGGAGAATCCCTCAGCCATTTCGGGCAGGCAGCTCGGGTCTGTTCCTTGTGAGTGATTTAGGCTCGGCGCGCAGTGCGTGGCGCTCGGCTGGCTTATCCCTACGTTTTGATGACCTGTCGGGGCGGTGGGCACACCCTGCCTGGGTTCTCTGTTTCTCGTGTGCACACGCACACGAGCGCCGTGAAGCCCAAAGCCGCTTAGCAGCTGCGGCGGGGCTGCTGCTGGGCCACGTGCTCCGGGCTGCTGTTGACATGATGAAGATGCTCCAGTTGATTAAGGCAGCTCCTTCCCAGGAAACACTGGAGATTAGCATGCGTTAAGTTTCCTTCCCGGAGGGGATTTTTTTGACAAAGTTATCTTCTCTAGAGCAGGCTGGATGTTCCGGGCCTGCAGGCTGTCACTTGAACGTGCCCCTGCGCACGCGTCTGCCCCGGCCAGTGGCCCAGCTTGGCCAGGAGTGGGGAGGACACGAGTGGTGTTGGTGGTCAGCCTCGGACCACAGTCGTATTCGCAGGCATCTTCCAGCCTCCTAGATTTCACTTCTTCCCCACATCCTCCTAGGATGTAGCCGAGAGGGCCAGCAGCATCCTGGGGGGATCAGAAGAGGGGTGGTGAGCAGATCAAGAGAGGTCCTTCTCCCCCTCCACTCTGCACTGGTGAGACTGCATCTGGAGTGCTGTGCCCGGTTTCAGTTGCAGGGGCTGAGCTGGAGTTAGGTCGGCAGGTTCACTCGCAGAACTGGCCTGATGTCCTTTCCAGAAGGCGTCTTGTGGTCCAGTGGGATCGGGACGGAGGGGCTGTCACCCCTCAGCGTGGGCTGCAGGTTGTTCTTTGCGGTGGAGCTCACAGCTGATCCCGATTCCAGGCCCCGCTGCCAGCTCTGGCTCCGGGGTTGTTTCCTCTGCAGCTCCTGAAGCTGCTCAGGCTGTTGTTTAGGAGAGGAGTTGCAGGAGGAGGCGTCCAAATCCAGGAGCGGTGTCAGGGGTTGGTTCAGCGCTTCGTGCCTGTCAGTCACCGCCGAGGACAGAGGTGCCCGCTGGCAGGGGAGCCCGGGAAGCTGAAGGCGGTGGGTGTCGAGCTCAGGGTCCGTCCTGTTCAGGGAAACAGATGGAAACCCTGGCGAAAGTCACTGCTGGTGGGGAGGGGGCTGGCTGTTGTAGAGGAAAGTGGACTCGTGCCTTCAGCAGACCCAGCGGAAGAACTCGGGTTCTCCGCGCCGTGAGCGCCCAGGGTGGTAGAAGGGGAGCCGGAGGGGGGTACCTTGGCTTCCCAGCCAGGATCAGCTGTGAGAGAACTTTGGATGCAGGTGTGTGCCCGCTCCCCGCAGCTTTGCCTGAGCTGCTCTGTCCGTAGAGCCCCCCTGTGCGCGGGTTTCCCCATCGGCTGGGTTTAAGAGAGGTGTCTGCTGTGAGACTGCTCGATGGGGTCGGCGGGGCTGGGGGCTCCGCAGCAGTTCCCTGTCACCCCCTCATCCACGGAGCCAGAGGCTGCAGCAGAGCCCGGTGGGGGGAACGCATTTTGCTGGGAAAGCTGCTATTTTTAGGGCTTTTGCTACCGAGATCTAAAATTAGGCGGCCGCTTTGCCACCTCGGCAAGAACAGACCTCCATCTCCGGTGACATTTCCTGCTGAAAGCCACCCTGAACAGCGCTCTCCTCTAACAGCTTCCCCTGCCCCTCCGCCAGCGGCTCGAATCGAACCGCTCGCCGCTCCGCAACCGCAAACCCAAGCCCTGACTCGGGGCTGGCGCCGCTTGGCTCTGCCGCCGGCGGCTCTGGCACCGCTCGCCCCGCCAGGGGTGCAGCGCCTTTGGCTCTGGGTTCGGCAGCACCGCCGTGGCTCCGCATCGACACCGAGCGAGGCCGTATCCATCCTCTGCAGCAGGAGCAGCCCCGTGACCGGCCAGGGGAGCATCGCCATGCCCCGTGTGCCCGGGCCACGCTCCCCCTCCCTGGCCGGCGTCGGGGGGCCGCGCTGGCAGCTGGGGTGGATCGATGGCCGCTCCGTTACGGGGCCAGATGTCAGAGCGCAGAAGTAGGCGGCGAGGTCGCGGGGCCGCGCTGCGCCAGCTCCTGTGCTGGAAGGCTTCGCTTGGCAGGCGCCGGCGGCGCCAGCGGTTGTCGATGCCCACCTGTTCGGGGGGAGGTTTTTAATTACCTTCCTGGGCGCGGGCCAGCGCGATAATGCCGCGGCGTGGCTCTGCCCCGACCCGGGCTCCCCCGGCGCGAGCACAAAGCGAGCAGTCAATTGCCTTTTCAGAAGTGTGGCAGCCTCTGGGAGGGAGGGACGCGGTGCCTCTATCTCGGTTGTATCTCGCAGCCTCAGGTGCCAGGAGGCTGGATTTCAAGGGACGAAGCTCAGAAAAGGCTTCAGGAGCAGTTGGCAGCCTCAGTGGCCCCTGTGGCTCTGGAGGTCACTGTGATGGCTGCTCCTCTCTGGCTCTGAACAGCAGCCAAACGAAGTTTGGAGCCTGCTGTTCTCTTCCACTCCGTGGATTCCCCTCCTCTGGCCGCATCCCGCCTGAGCCAAGCGCCAGGTGCCCAGTGATCCTCAGGGAGCTGCTCTCGTGTTGCCTGGTAGTCGATCTCCCTTGGCTTTCCTTTACCATAGTGCCTGGCTTTCGGGGAGGGACTGGGTGAGAGGTTCTGGGGGTGAGTGGGACCGGTAGGGCTGGTGAGCGCTGGGGAGTCTGAGCCCCTGTGGCCAGTTGTGAGGTGCCTGCGGTGTGGGAAGAGGAGAGCTGTGACCCTGGTGTTTGTGCAGGGCTCTGACTGTGCCAGCCCTTGCATAAACAGCAGTGACTCCCTGCCCTTGAGTAAATAACCCCCCGTGTGCTGACACCAGCCTGCCCAGTCTCGGGGAAGGGAGCGATGTGGGGTGTTGGGGTGGTGCAGCAGCCGGTTCCCTCCCAGGGTGACTTTGGCTCTGGGAGACTGGTTAGGTGGAAGCACTGGTGGTGGAAGCCCTGGTTTACCAACCGCTGCAGCCCTGAGGGTGGGTGCTGGGAGGTGGCTCCTGCGCTCTGTGAGGGGCTGAGGTGGGAACGTGGCTGTTAGCAGGACAGAATGAAATTGATGGCCCCAAGACCCTTGGGACAGGCCACCTCCTTGCTGTCTTCTGCACAAGGTCTGTGTGACCTGCAGGAGCGATCGTGCCCCTCTGAGCTGCGGGCTCTGGCAGTGAGCGTGTCTCGCCGAGGAGAGCAGCTCCGTTAGCCCATGCCAGTTTGGACTCAACGTCCCGTTCAGTTAGGACTCGGTTTACTCTTCACATAGGTCGTTCAGAGAGGGGGGGTGAGTCTGTGGACTGTACTGTAAGGGTGGGCAGGAGCGCAGAGGGAGGGTGAGCGGAGTGGGGCTGCCTTGGACCTTTTACTGCTGAGTTTGGGAACTGGATTCCAGAGCCCAGTGCTGTGCTGGAACCGTGGAGGGGGGAGTTGACTCTTTGCCAGTTAGTTACTTAAACTTCGGAGATCTTTGCATTCAAATTACTTATCCGGAGCGCTGGCAGGCTAATAAATCCCCGGGACTGCTCTAAACACTGTCAGTGGCAAATGCAATCCCATTACAATAATGGAGCATTTTCAGGGTAACGAATCCCTCGTCCTCTGTCCCCAGCTCACGGGAGAACGCATGAAGGGCAGCCCGGAGCGTCCTCTGCGCATCACTGAGCCCACCCGGCCGCGGAGCTCTGCGGGTCTGGGTGTCCTCTGACCTTCCCGCTGCAGCGCCGTGTGTCTGGTGTGGCCTGGTGCCAACAGGAGGCCGCAGAGCCCAGGGCACATCTGCCCCTCCTCGTGACGCTGGGGCGGCCGCATTTCGGACCGGGTGCTGCCGGTCCCCCCTGCCCCTCGTTCATCCCCGTTTACAGCCCGGATCGGTTCTTGGGGACAATGGGCTCTCCTGGGGGTGATGCTGCTGCTGCTGCTGAGACCCAGGACCTCCACACTCTCTCCGGTTCGCCTTTTGATGATCTTCAGAGGCAGGCGTGACCTGAATTCACAACGCAGAGCAAGAACACGAGGGGAAAACCTCCTCCCCAAGCCCACACGGAGGCTGTGACAGCAGTCGACTGGGGAAGACGAGCGCTGGTTCTTCCCTCTCACCTGGGCTTTGCAGGGCACTTGAGGGGAGATGGGAGCGCAGCGCAGCCCTTCACAGCCCACCTCCAGCCCCGCCGCTTCCAGCAGCCACCCGAGAATCTCTGCCGGCACAGAGCCCACAGCCCCGCGTTGGCTTTGGCAGCCCTTGAATAACTTGCCACAAGGAGGCCGTGAAGTTCCCTGGGCGAGGGGAACACGTCTGTTTCAGTGCGGCGCGGTGCCCCGGCGGGGGCGGGGGACCCGGGTCTTCTTGCTTGGCTTCACCCTTGGGCAACCTTGAAAGAGAGGAGAAGGCGAGCGAGAGAAGGACGAGCAGGTGGCTCCTGTCCCCCAAACCAGGTTCAGTGCCGTTCGCCCCGCGCTCTCCTGCAGAGCAGCATCCCCAGCACGTGCTCCGCTTCACCGCGAGCGTGGGTTACCTTGAGCCGAGCTGCTTTACGACGTGCCGCTCTCGGTAAAGCGGGAGCAGAAATGGTCCCATAACTCAGCAGGGCTTGCCCTTGGAGTGATTTAGTTAGCTGGATGGTGGCCGAGGAGCCGTATTGATTTGGAGCTCCCGCTGGAGCCGCGTGGGGAAAGCGCTGCAGCACCTGCAAGGCGCTGGGCTGAATAGAGGCACCGAGCACAGCGCTCGAGCGCCTGGCACCGCTCCTAATGCGTTTTGTATGTGTGTGTACCGCAGGGAGAGACGTGTGGTTATTGTTGAAATATCATCTACGCGGGCTTTCAGGAGAGGAAGAAAAGGCTCTTTGCTGCAATAACCGCGGTGGCCGCGCCGTCGTGAGAACGCTCGGGGGTTGCACGTTGAGAAGGGGCTCGGTACGTCTCTCCCTCCGCGCCGCGTACCTTGCAGCAACCAGGCGGGCAGATCTCTCTGCTCAGTGGGGCTTTGGCAGGGGGTTCGGGTGTCCGGTAATTCTGGCCTGAGACGGGGATTTGCTCGGGTCACCGCTGCAGTGTCATCCGCCCGGATCGGGGTCCGCAGCCCGAGGAGCTGCCCCTGCACCGAGCGTGAGATGGTGTCGGTGGGCGGGATGCGAGGGGAGAAATGAATCTCTGCAAATTGCTGTGAATTGATGTGTTTATCGAGGAGAACGCGCGCACAGGTTTAACTCTGTCACGGCTCTGCGATGCGCGGCGGAGGCTGCTGGCAGCGCCTCGCGGGGACCATCTTGTCCTAGCCCTCATCGTCAGGGTAGGAGTAGCCTCTGTGTGCCGTAACCTTGCAGGGAGGGGTTGTGATTATCCCCTGTATCCTAGATTCATAGGTTCCCAGCGTGGTCCAGGTTAGAAGGGACCTTCGAGATCATCTCATTCCAACCCCCCTGCCACGAGCAGGGGCATCGGCCTGAGACCAGAGTGCTCAAGGCCTCAGCCAGTCTGACCTTGAACACTGCCAGGGAGCTGGGGGGCAGCCACAGCCTCCTTGGTGTCAGCACAAGTCCTGTGGCCTTTTCTCCGAGCCATTGTCAGTACTTCCCCAAACCCCCTCTGAGCGTGGGGAGCTTCGTGTGACGGGTGGTACCAGCCTTGGGGCTGGCAGTGCCACGCAGGGCAGAAGGGTTAAAGCAGGGGGAATGGGTGCAGGGGTCAGCATCTCTGCCTGGTCTGCTCGGCTTTCCACTCTTCTGTCCTTACAAAGCCCAGGGGAGCTGTAGTGGAATAGCCCGAGCTGCAGAGTCAGTGCTTGTGTCCGGGTGGTGGCTGCCAGTGCCAAGCACCGGCGTGGAGCAAACTCAGACCCAACGCTGCTGCAGGGAGAGGAGGCGCTGGGCGTGATGCTGAAGCCCATCCCGATACCCTCTGTCACTCGTTTTGCCCCTTGATGGATCGTGTGGCAGTGAAAGAGCAGCGCAGGGGTTTGAGACGAGGAAGCAACTTTACAACCTGACATTTATTTTACCTCCGAGAGCGTAATTAGCTGTCAGCGGCTCGACGCGTGAGCGGTGGCTCCTGCGTGGAGTGATGAAATCCCGGCTCCCGAGGCGGCGCTCTCCCTGCCACGGCGCGGGGAACCTCGACAGATTGGTTTAGGTGGAAGCCGGGTGGTTTTAGGGAAAGGCTTTTGCCTGCGTGGGTTTCCCGTCTCAGTGACAGAGGCGGGTGAGCCCTGCCTTCTCGCTGGAAAGGAGCGGGTAACGCAGCGAGGACCCTGGGTCGGGCTGGAGGTGAACAGCCCGGCCGGTCCCAGTCCGGCGTGGCTCTCCCCTTCGTGGGTGAGTGAACGCCTGCCGCTCCTCTGGGCGCTGTGGTGACCTCTCCTTTAACAGAGCAGATGAGCGAAACAGAGCCAGCAAATCGCTGCACGAGCCCCGACGGAGGGCTCCCTGCGCTTGGGTGAGGGACGCGTGGCAGGGCCCTTGGGAAAACCGGTGCGCAGAGCCGAGCGGTGACCGCAGAGAGGAGCAGGGGCTTTGAGGCATCCTGGTGTTCTGATGGGCTTGCAGCGGCAGGAGCTGGGAGACAGTGCCAGCATCCACAGCGCTGCTGGAGCACCAGCGTTAAACGTCCCCTGCCCGGTTTAGCCAGGGTCGTCCCACGGGAGAACCCGGCGCGTTAACCAAGCGCAGCCCCCGTGCCCACGTTGCCAAGGCCAGCTGTTGCCTCTAGTCCTGATGCCCTCCAGTGAAGCTCGTTTTCCCAGAGGCCTTCTTCTGAGCTTGGGCTTCACAGAGAGTCAAGGTGACTTGGCAGCGCGTGTGGCTCTTTCAGAGCTCGGGAACACGCCTCGAGGTGAGTTTTATTGCTCAGGCACCGCGAGACTGTCTCCACGTCGATTCTCTGATTGCCCCGTATGAAATATCTTCTGTCAGGGCGATGTCTTCGGGTCCCGCTCGGCGCGGCGTTGCCATCCATCCACTCGTGGCGACGCTCATGTTTTGCTAACGCCTCTAGTTTCTCTAATCATTCCTGCAGAAGCGCCGTGCTGTCAGGCCCTGAGTGATCTGCAGGGATGGCTGGCGAGAGGCAGCACTGGAAGCCGGAGCGGTGGTCTGTAGCGTCCGCAGGCTGTCAGCACCAGTCGGTGCTGCTGTGGCCCTGATCGGAGCAAACCCTGCTGCTTCCTGGGGGCACCTTGACCGGTGGAAGCCGTGAGAGGGGTTTCTCACCGGCCTGGCTTTGGCTGCTGTCTGCGGGACTCTGTGGGGAACTGGCACGGACTTGCAACTCTTAGAGCTGCAGCCTCTTTCCAAGGGACCCCAAACTGCCTGCAGAAGGGTGTGAGGGGAATGGGAAGAGGAGGCGCCCTCGTCCCATGATCCAAGTATTTAAACCCCAGGGATGTGTAACAGCTGTCCTGTGGGAGAGCAGCGAGAGTGATGGCAAAAGGGCTCACTGCCACGCTCTCTCAGTGGCCACGCAGTCGCAGGGTGACGTTCCCACCTATCCAAAAAGCCAAATGAAAACTGACCCAAGGACGCTCCCTGGGGGAGCTCTCGGGGCTCCGGTGGGCAGGGGTTTGCTGAAGGGGGTCTTTGCTGCTTTTAGACCTGTGTGGACGTTTCTGAACCCTCACGGACTGGGGAGCAGCCGTAGGAGCAGTGTTCGCTGAGCGCGGGACTCTGGCTGAGCTGTCAGTGGTCGTTCCAGGAGACTCTCTACCTGGCGGTGCCTGGTGGTGTTCGGTCCTTCACCCAGCAGAGGGCTGGCAGCTCAGCCCTGGGCTTTCGGGGCTGTGAGGCGGTGGTGTCGACTGCCCATGAGAGGTCTGGCTTGAGGCAGAGGCTTCGCTTTGTGTCACAGACGTCAGGGAGAGGTACCGGTCTCCTGCTGCTGTCGGAACAGGCATCAACAGGTGTTTTTGGGCTTTTCCCTTGAAATCGAGGTGGTTTCCTGCTGCCACAGTTCCAGCTGGGGTAGAAATGAGGGAGTCGCAGGGAGAAGCAGCTCTGGGTCCAAGGTTCTGGAGCGAGCGCTGTGGGTCCTCACCTGCTCCCACTTTGGGGTGATCTTTTCGGGGCCGCCCTGGCCTCCAGCTTCCCGGCCAGGAGCCACCGCAGACCTTCTGCCGGCGATTCCCAGGGCGGCGCAGAGCGAGGCGGCGGCGAGCTCCCCGCGTGTCGGTGGCGACTGGTGACAAAACTATTTCGCATGTGGCAGCTGCGGGGAAATTGCTGGCTGACAGCGCTGCCGGGCCTCAGGAAAGCGTTTTTGTAGCAGATGGAACTATTAGTTAGCGGCGCTATCTTGAAGAATTGCTTTCCCAGGTAATCAGCTCTGCTCATTTAGGATGTCGTTTCCCCACCTCGATGTGTCAGCCCGGGAAGCAGGAATGATTAATCGCTGCGGCTTGGACGCTGCACAGGAACGACTGCGTGGAGGGAATCGTTCTGCGGAGTGCCGGTGCCACAGGGAGTTGAGAGCGCTCTGATGCAAAGCAAACAAGATGGAAAAGATGACCGTGATGCTGCCTGATGGCTGCGTGTCGGCCCGCAGAGTTTCTGTGGCAACCTGACGATTTGCAATTCATGGGAAACCTGGAGTGAGACACGACTTCTTAGCTGTGGCCGCACAAGGGCCGGCACCGGCTCTTGGCGGCCTCTTCCGCCGCCCGCTCTTCACGCTCGGCAGGAGGAGTCCCGGGGGAGGAACGCGCGCGGCAGACCCTGCCGAAAATACCTGCGCCGGCCCCGTTGACCCTGGATCTGTGCCGGGGAGGGCAGGGCTGAGCGAGGGGCGCGTTCGTGAGCAGCCAGTGGTGCCGGGTGCGCGGCTGGGGAGGGCAGGGCTGAGCGGCTGCAGCGCCGTCGAAGCAGGGCGGCTTTATTCCTCGTGGGGCGAAGGCCGACCGTGCGGTTTTGTTGAGGCTGCTGCCGGTGCCGACGAGCAAGGTTAATCCCTTTTGCTGTTTTCCCCTGTCGGGTCTCGGGCTGCGGCCGCGTGCTGGCTGCCTCCGTTTCCACTTCACCCCTTTGAAAAGTCACGTGGGATGCTCTGCAGCCTCCCCGTTGCCGTGCGCGGCGGCAGCAGGAGGGGCAGAACAGGGCAGCCTGGCATTTGCGACGTGAAAGGGCATCGGCGTTGGCTCTGAAGCATCACCCAGTAATTGAAACCAGGTAGGGAGCCTCACCTCACCACGAACGTGGAGGATTTGCCAGGTAGCTCTTGGCACTGAGCTCTTGGAGAGTTTGGTCCACGGGTGGGGATTCCCCAGAGCTTGTGCGGCGCCGCCTTGGTGCATCAGGCAGAACACTGGTAGCACCATCGGTTCTAACAGCCGTGATGAGCAGTCACCTCATGGTGGTGACTCCGTAGGAAATCCCTGCTGCCTTGGAATAGATCACCCAGAGACGTGCCGTGGGGTCTCGTGGTGACCTCAGCGTGGCCGGGGCTGCTGGGCTGCCTTCAGCGCTGACGTGACATTGAGTCTCTCTCGTTGCTGCCCTTGGGATAACAAACAGGTTTCGCTGGTGGAGCTCGTGTGCCCCAGCGTTTCCTGCAGCCCCGGCGCCTCCTCGGAGGCGCTGCCAGAGTTGAGCGTAGGGTCGGGCACAGTTTCAGGCCTCTGGGCTAACCGCAGAGCTCGGTGCACGCGTGGAACCAGCCCGAGCAGTCGTCACGGCGGTTCCGCGCTGCCGCGGGCCCTTCTGCCGGCCTCGCCAGGGAATTAACGGCTGCAACGGGGGGTGCAGCCGGGCTGTTTCCTTCGGGCACGTTCGCCTGCTCCTTAGCCGGCCGAGGCCGGCTGCCCTGAGAAGCCCGGGGTTGATTTTCAAAGCCCGAGTGCCTGTGGCAAAGTTTGAAGTTAATTGCCTGGATGCTCGCTGCGAGGGAGGCAGAGCGTCAGCGGAGAGCGCTGGAGATGGAGAGGCTGCCAAAATAACCCGGGGGCATCTGCCTCCGAGCAGGCGTGTGAAGAGAGGAGTTGGTGAACTTTCCACGTGGGGTGGTTGGTGCGAAAGCGTCGGGGCGTGCGGTTTCGCCTTGTTCCCCATCAGATTTGATCTTTTCTTGAGTCACAAGCCCTTTTTGTGGTTGGCAGGGCTCCTCTCTCTTATTCCTCCTCAAACAACCTCAGAAGCTGCCGAGCGTGTTGGTAGGAGAGCGCCTGACGGGTCGCTCCGTGGGCTGATGAGGCGGGAGCACACGGTGAGGGGTTTGGTGGGCCGGTGCTCCCAGGGCCTCGGGGCATCGCCCACTCTCCCGGTGAGCAGGCTCCCTTCGCGGGACGCGCTCGCCAGCAGCGTTGGTGGCAGCAGACCTGGTTCCTTAAGCTGGAAAGGCTTCCCTGGGAAGCTGGGTGAGGAGTGCAGGGCGGAGGGACTCGTTGGGGACGTTTCCCCATCAACTTCAGTAATCTGTCTGTGCCCCCCCTCTGCCGCCAGCGCGACAGGCACGTTTCTTGGCTACTGGTTGCCGGCTTGTTTTGACTGAGCAGGAGCATCCTGACCTGCAGAATCGCTCCAGGCTGCGGCTGAGTCAGGAACGACTGAACGAGCTCGATTGTCACTTCCTCCACACACATGTGGGAGCGGGTCCTGCAGCCCCAGTGCAGGGAGCTTCCCACTGGCAGGGCACGAGCTCCAAAAGCTCCTGGGCCAGAAGCATCACTGACCATCCTTTTGGAGCAGTGAGAACCTATGTGTCCCTTGGGGGGACCTTGCAGACACCCGTGCCCTGCAAAGCTGCATGTTCCCCATGCGTTGAGGGTAGCTGGTGGCATCATACATCATGCATGTATGATGCAACCAGCGTGGTCCATGTATGAGCAGCTCCAGCGTGGTCCTGCTTGAAGGTCTCGAGCAGAGTCTGGAAGGAGGTGGTCGGGAGCTGCTCTGCCACCACTCTGGCCTCAAGTAAGGGAGGTTCCTCATCAGGCTTAACCGTTGCAGTGGCAGTAGCCCAGAGCAGAGACAGTCAGATCAGGGGAGGCAGAACCCTCGCTCGTGCCTCAGTGCACAGACCCAGAGGTGCCGGGGGGATCCTGAGCTGTTCCCATGCTGGGCCCCGTCCCCGCCCGCTGCGGATGCTCACCCGCACGCTCACCCGCAGTGGCGCTCTGGTGGGGACGTTAATCAGGCCGATGGCCGAGGCAGAGCGAGCAGCAGGGCTGTGTCAGCCGAAAAATGAAATGTTTAGGAATTGATTGTCCTCTGCAGAAACCCGCTCGTCTTTCTGCTAGGAAGCTGTAAACAAACCAGACTGGATCAATTATGCCTTTCCTTGCTGCAGCCTTCGCAATTAGTGAGCACCGCGAGTGCAGATCGCGTTTGCAGGTGGAGGCAGAGGGGGCGGCCGGGCACTCCAGCCCTCCGTTTGCCCCCGCTGTGCATGAGCAGGGCAGGAGGAGGCCGGGACGAGTGTCCCTGCACCAGCTCAGCTAGAGCTTAGCGTGCTCTGGGGCAGTTCTCCTGCAGAACCCAGCAGGAGACTGCACTGTGTGTTGTCAGAGCAGGGTGTCCTGATGAGAAACAAGGTGGGCTCCTCTCAGCGATGGAGCTCCTGTGCTCGGTGCTGCGGGCAGTGTTTTCCAGAGCTGAACGCGTGCTGGAACGTTCTGCTGAGTCCAGGGTGTAAACGGTGCCCCGTGGGGAGCAGAGCTGTGCTCATGGGTTGGGGTTCATGTGAACCGTGCCCACGGTGGGAAGTGACTCCCGTCAAAACAAACGAGAGAGTTTTCTTGCCCGTTGCCTCTCTGGCCAGCAGTGGCTCCTCATGGTGCCTGTGAATCGGGCAGGGTCTCCTGCAGTTTCATTGCAGGTGTCGTGTTGACACTGTCCCTCGATGGACTGGCCCTTCGATAGCGCTCACACAACACAAACACGAGATGAGCGTGGATGCTGGAGGAGCTGGAGGTGAATTCACGCTGGGAGCAGAGGGCTGGTGGGGAGCTCTGGGTCACCAGGACCGGTCCTGTCACCTGCCTGCTCAGGTTTAGGGCAGGGATCTCAGTCCAGGGTGTTTCTCCCGGAGCTGTGTCCGGGCATGACGAAAGGGTGTTGCCATGGCCAGCGTCCCCGCGCCTCACCCCGTCCCCTGATAACACCGGTCGCTGGCTCTGTCGGGCAGCTCCGCGTTGCCGTCCGTTCTGTTTGCAGCACTTCCACGCGGAGGCTGGGTTACCCTGCCAGGCCAAGCAGGAATGCCTCGTCTCACTGCACACGGCTTTGTCCCTGGGCATCGGTGGAGACGTGGGCAGAGGGTTGGCCCAGGATGCAGGCTTGGGGCAGATCTCTCTCTGTCGTTAGCTGTTGCTAACAGCTCCCCAGTGATGGCGAGCGACCCCAGGCTGCGTTGTTCCGTGGAGCTGCCTCCTGCTAATCGTTGGACTGGGATCTGGGAGGGTGACTGAGGTTCCGTGTCGAAGCAGACTAGCAGGTGGAGCAGCAGAAAGCTCTAAGCTGAAGCCCACTGTGCGAGATCTTCCCCAGACTGTCTGGGCCTCAGCGGTGGCTTCCCTCGTCCTCGCCGATGCATGAAGGGGGGCTGGCTGTGCGGCAGGCGCTCGGCTGGGAGGCTGCGAGTGCCGCCTGAGAGCGGTTTGCAGGCGGCACCGGGGTACCTCGCCGTCGTGGTGGCAGCGACTGCCCCTCCCTTGCCTTGACCTCCGGCTCCAAATGCAATTCTTAATTACTGAGGAGCGCGGTGGCTGCCTCGTGCTGTGTTGTCAAGGAGACAAACAAAGCCGGTTGAACTCGTAGGCATCGTCGGGGAGAAGCGGGCGGTTTCCTCTGCGTTCTAGAAGCACTTGGAGGCGGTGGGGTTTTCCAGATGTGGAGTACAGCTGCTGCCTTGCCAGCAGAGGTTTGCGCATCACCTACCTGAGCACAGACGCCTCCGCGCTCTCTCCCGTCCCTTGACAGAGCTCCCAGGAAACTCTCTGCTTCCTCCATGATGCCACTGTCTACGTAGCCGCTGTGGCTAGCGATGCGGTGTGATGGGATGAGAGATGAGAGAGGCACAGAGGCCGTACTTGAGAGGAAATAGCCTTTGGGAAGCAAGAGTCGACTCTGCTGTCAGCAGAGCATCGGCTTCTTCCACAGAGCATCGACGTGGAGGGTGCTAACTGCAGAGCCGTCAGCACGACGCCACCACGAGTAACAGGACTGTGGGGCTGGGGTGGCTGTTCCCATCCTCCCAGCGAGGGACCAGTGGTGACCTTGAGCTCTGCTGCAGTTTGGCACTGCCCTTCTGCGCCCGTCACTGCCCCTACCCACAGGGCTGACCCGGCTGCCTCTGTCGGGGGTGACAGATTTCCCATCCTCTGCTCTCCCTGCCGCAGGAGGTGAATTCACAAAGCCCGTTGGTTTCCAGCTTCGGCCTCAGGACCCGCGAGGCTGCGGTGCCGGTTCCTAACTGCTTGTTTGCGGGTGAGGAGCTGTCGTGAGGAGGCTGGGACGGGAGCGCCGCGGCGTTCGAACCGTGCGGGCAGAGACTGGTGCTGAGCGGCGCCTAATACGGCGCTGGATCCCGTCGCTCCGAAGTTCACCCACGCAACCCGTCGCAGCCCCTCCATCGCTAAACATAGTCCTGAAATTGCCTCTGAAGTCGGGAACGTTATCCCGACCGGAGCTGATGGGCGAGCTCCCGCACCGCGGCGGAGCGGGACAGATTGTGTTAAATGGGCCTGAAATAATCTTCAGGAGAGAAAATCGCTCTCTCTTCTCCCTGACACAAAGTGTTTGTCACAGAGCTGCCTTCCCAGCCCCGTCTCGTTAGCGGTGCCGTCTTCCTTTCCTGTGCGACTCCTATGCAAATCCGCCGGGTTTCCTTGGTGAGGGTCGCAGGCGATGGCTGTGATGACAGCCTGAGGTGGTACGGATGACAGCCAGAACCCGTGTGGGCACTGCGTGTCCCTACGGCTGGAGGGACGTGCCAGGAGAGCCCCTGGGCCTTCGGGGGCTCAGCTGCGGCTCCCGGTGCTGCTCGGTGCGTGCAGGGATCGGTCGCTCACGTGGAGACGGGCAGAAGGTTCTCGGCTGAGATTCCAACATCCCCTCGCAGTTCTGGTCTTAGTGTGGGCAAACGGAGCAGTGCCAGGAGAAGCTTCCTGCCCTGGGGTCCCTGGCAGCTCTGGACGAGCCCTTCTCTGCCGTTTATCGACAGGGAGCTTCGCTGAGAGGGTGACCCTGGGCTGCCTCTGCAGCCGCGCGTGCAGGGTGTGTGCAGGCGCCTGTTGTGCCCAGCCCGGAGACCAGCTGGGCCTTGGCTGCGTGTGGGTGCCTGCAGATGGGAGCTGCCTGCCTTTAGGGTGTTTCACCTCTGATGCCGGGAGGGTGATTTTGCCTTCGCTCCTTCCCACTGAAGTGGAGGCCAGACCGGGGCAGGGGGAATGTCTCGCAAGGTCTCCCCAGCAGCAGACACAGTGGCGGCGCTCTTGGTGCGGGGAGCATCCTGACGAGGGGACCTGCTCCTCTGACTTCCAACCTCACCGGGGCAGTGGGTGCAGAGGTTGCAGATCTCACTGGGAACCTGCTGGCTGTGCAGCAGCAAGGACAGCGGCCCAGGTGCCTCCAGTCTCCAAAACAGGAGGTGGAAGAAAGAGTAAGACCAGGGGAATGTGCCTGTAGGGTCCTGGTGTGCAGGTGTCGTGGGGGACAGTTTGTCCCCTGACATCCTCCTACCCTTACCGATGCAGCGTTCCAGCTGGGGTTGCCCTTGGCTTGGATGATCTCAGTGGTGCTACCTGCAGTCCCCCTCATGCCCCCGGCGCACACGGAGGGGTCCCCGCGGTGGGAGCAGGTTTGTGTCACCAGGCACGGAAAGGTGGTTAGGGCTGACTGAGTAGCCAAGAGCTCTGCTGACCGTGGCAAGGGAGGATTCAGGTGCCTTTTCCACACTCTCCTTGTTCGGGAGTTCCCACAACTGCAGTTCCTTCGCTTTAGAGGAGGCAGTGAGTTCTGTCTGGGGTGGGGGAGCACAGCCTCTCCTCGCTGCCTTCCTGCTGCTCTGCATCCCGGAGCTGGCACCGAGGTGGGACTGGGCAGGCAGGAGCAGAGCTGGCAGTCTGCAGCTCCAGGATGAGTGAGTGACTGTGGCAGCGAGGGCAGTCGGAGGAATTAAAATTGACCCCTTTCTTTCGGGCGCCGCAGCCAATGCTCCGGCGCTTCGGCGCCGCGGCAGCGATTCCAGGAGCATCATCCGTCAGGTCCCGGCGCTGCCGTGCGTGTAGGTGTAAACAAAAGGCCTCGGAGTTGCTGCGGTGTTGATTAACCTCGCGCCGTCTTCAGGGGCTCCACGGGGCTGCGGGAGCTCGGTCGAGGCTTTTTTAGTGTCTCCTTCCCAATTTGTGAGAGAAGCAGCAGAACGAGGGCTGCCGGCCGCTGCCTCAGAAGCCCGTCCCCGCCTGGGTTGTTGGTGCCTGCTTCTCGGTCTCTCGTGAGGAGCCTGGGGAAGCTGGAGGTGCAGCTCCTGCTGCTTCTCCTTTCTGCTGGGATGCAGCCTGGAGCCGGGGCTGTGCTCGTGGGGGTCTGTTCTGCAGGCTGCTGCTGAGTGCGAGTCGCTGCCTCTGTACTAACGCTCCCATTCCCCTCTCTCTCTAGGTAAGTGAACCCGTTGGCACTCGTGGGTTGCATGGTGATGGCCGCGCTGGACCCAGCGCCGACGCTGGAAATCGTAAGCCCCTTCCTAGCCGCGAGGCACCGTGTAAGCGAGGAACTGCCAGACATGGGTAGGATGGCTCTGGGGGGGGTCGTGGCCGGCCGGGGCAGGCAGCAGCCTTTCCCCTCGCCTGCCAAGCGCCGATAACCCCCGCTGGCCCCTTGGCGTTGAAAACATGCTCCGGCAGCTTTCCGAGGGGCTCAGGGCTCTCCCTTTTGGGTGAGGGAACTCTTCCTCCCCAGCTGTGCCCAGTGCCCCCCGGCCTTGCCCACCTGGGAGCCTTGCTTCTGCGGTTCCCTGTGGGTCTGGGGGTGCTCGCCCGCAGAGGGGGGAATCCAGCCCGATGCCCTGTCCCGTGGCGGGGGGCGCGAGGCCTGGCAGTGCTTGGGCTCTTTCCGGAGCGGCGCTCAGCGTGGGGCTGCATTCGGAGGAGCGCCCGGAGGAGACGGGATCTCTCCCATCAGATCCTCCGCACGCGGTTTGTCTCCTCTAGTCAGCACGAGGCGCCCGTCGGGGGAATCGGTGCCGGGAGGGGAGTTGTGACAGCGGCAGATAAGCAAAGAGGGGAGGCTCTCGGGTGGATCAGGGGTGCAGGCTGGCACACGGCAGACCGTCTCAGGGCTTTCCGTGGCTCCGGTGCTATCCTGGCCTTGTGTGGTAAAGCTGGTCGGGAGGGACCCACTCCCCTGGGCTTTGGGTGCTGAGGATCCGCAGCCCCTGGCCCTGAGAGCTTCCTGCCCGGCAGAAACGGGACCCGCGGCAGCTTCTGGCTGCACCTGGGTGAAGGGGTGTCTCTTGCAGCTCCAAGTGCCCGACTCCCACCGTTACGGACTCCACGATGGGGTGGGTCGTGGCTGTCGTGGTCTAAGCTGGGCAGACTGGCCCGGATGTGTGGGAGACCTTCCCTGTGGCAGAAACGCCCTCTCGGCTCGGGAGCACTGCTGCCCACTCTGCCCTCTCCAGCCGCGATGTCCTGGAGGATGGGACGCAGGCAGCTCCCCGGGAGGAGAGGGCTGTCAGGGCGAGGGAGGGCCCGTGGCGGATGGGCAGGGGTGGATTTCCATTCCAGGCAGGACCCGCTCGTTCAGAAGCAGCGGTGGGAATCGCTCGGGTGCCGTGGCTGGGCAGCAGCACCCTCGCCGTGGTGTTCGGCGCGGCGCTCCAAGCGCGCGGCGTTGCGGGTTCTCCCGGTAGCGGCGCCGCAGCCGTCATCCTGCGCTGCTGCGGCCCTCATTCCCATGGTAACAGACGGGTGTCTGAGGCAGAAGATTATCAAACACGGAGCAGCACACGACAGTAACGTTAGGGCTCTGACTCGGGGGCTTTCACACGGGGGCAAACTCCAAAAACACAAAGAGAAAGGAAAGAGGGAGAGGGAGAGGACGAGGAGGGTTGTGCAGAAGGCAGGTGCCGTCGCCAGTAGCGGTCTCCATCCCCTCAGCCTTTGCTGGAGAGATCTCTCCCCGTAGCAGCTGGCTCCCTCTCAACCCGTCCCTGCTCCCGCTCTGCTTTGCTTTGCTTCGCAGAGAAATCCTCGCCCTGTGTTGGTGTCGTCAGCCTGTTGCCACGGAAACGTTGTCAGCGATGGATCGTGACCTCACGGCGGGATGGCAGAGGGGAGAGGGAGGTGTGGGCTGACAGGAGACGCTAGAGATTATTATGGAGAGGAGGAAAGCGGCCCTTGGAAGGTGGAAGGGAGCAGGGGAGGGGAGCTGGGGCCGCAGCCCGTGACCTGGCCACTGGTGCACGTAGGGGCGCGACCGCGCGTACCCCATCCCTCGCTCCCTTTGCAGAGCGGGTTGCAGCCCCGACCCTGCTGTTCACCTGCCTGAGCCCAAGGCAGGGCAACCCAGCAGGGGCGATGGGTTCCCTGGCAGGATGGTCGCGGGCAGCCCCCGCCGCCCGTCGGGTGGTCCTGTGGCCCAGGGACGGTCCCCTCCCCGCTCTGCGGGTGAGGACGGGGCAGAGTTGCCGTGAGAGAGCTGCGGCCTGATCGGGGGTAGCAGATTTCAAGCCGCCGCTGCGTTGTGCGTTTAATAAGTCGGCCTCTGGGTAATGAAGGGCGCAGCTGAAATTTCAAAGAGGATTAGGGAAGGATTAATGAAGGATGGGGAGCGGAGAGCTTTGATTATCTGCCACCGAGACAGCGGCTGGAGAACGCTGGCGGCGAGGCGCTGACGGGGAGCGTTCCTGCCTCCCTGGGCTGCAGAGCGGGAGATGCTGCCCCTCACCATGCTTCTCGAGCCGCTCTGTGCCAGCCGGACCGGGGCTGGAAGCTTCCCAAAGCAGGGGAATCCCCCGTGAGTTGGGATTCTCTTTCCCTTGGCTTGGAGCCGGTTTGCTGGCAGGTAGAGGTGAGCTGCGGCAGGACTGCTGTTGTCTCCCTGCTGAGAAGAAAAGCTCGGTGTTTGGAGCTGAAAAAGGGATCTGGGGGGGGCTGGAAAGCACCTTCCAAACCCTCTGCAGGCAGCAGAGCCCAGGCTCTCCAGTGCCTGCCTGTGCCTGTCTGTGGCCGCAGAGCAGGGCTGGCGGAGAAGCTCGTAGGGGCCTGACGGATGTCCTGTCGGACAGGACGCAGGGCTGGGAAGCAGCAAGGGAGGCTCTTCTCATCCTGGGCTCTGCCCGTGAGCTGCAGCTCCCCAAGCCTGGGTGGGGAAGGGCCGAGGAGGGGCTGCGCGACTGATGCGGAGCGAGCGCCTGCACTGCTCCCCGTCTGAGCTGGGCCGTTTCCCAAACATCAAACCCGCAGCCAGGCGGGATGATAAAAATAGAGGAGCTGCTGCGGAGAGCTGCTGCTGCTCAAACGTTATCTGCGCTCGCAGGTGCTCAGAGCAGCGGAGCTGCACGGAAAAGCTTCGATTGTCTGCCTGTTTCATGTATTTTTAATACAAGCCTTTCTAGTTCCAGTAAGATCCCGGCGCTGCTGGGACTGCGGCGGGCGGCCGTGGCCGCAGCGATGAGCACGGGTGAGGGGCCGCTCTGCCAGCGCTGGGGGAGCACTGCGGGGGGCGGTCGGAGCCCCCTTGGATCTGGCCTGCCCAGGGGAAGCGCAGGATGAATCCGCCTGGGAAGACCCCACTCAGGACAGTCCCTGTGGGAGGGACAGTCGCAGGGGAAGGGGCATCCCCTGGCTGTGGTGTCACCCGCCGGGGGTTGAGCTGGGAGCAGAACGAGGGCTCTGGTGCTGGGCTGAGGATGCTCCTTCTCCCTGGGGCAGGCAGGTTCTCCGTCCTCTCGCCTCTAAAGAGCTTAAGCGCCGCTTCCCTCCGGCGGTCGGTAACGCCAGAAGGGATGAGTAAGCGGCGATTTCTGCGATCCATAAACCATAGAGCCCTGCTGCAACTTAAACCTTCGCTGCTTTATTTGCTTTGTTAGGGCTTCTCACGTGTGCTGGGTTTTAACAAACGGGAGCCCTCCCTCTGGAGAGAGACTCGAGCGAGAGGCTGGAAGGCAGCGCATTGTTATCAGAGCATCTCGTCTCATGCTTCGCCTTAAGAAATACGCGACTTCAAAAGGAGAGAGGCGGTGGGTCTGCCGGGTTTTTCCTGCTCTGCCTTTGTTCCAGCTGCAGCGAGTGCTGTCGGAGTTTGTTTTCAGCTGCAGCCTGCAGTGCGGGTACAAGGCAGCTTTGGAGAATTAGAGGGCCGTGATGCGCTCTGCGAGGGATTTGGACACCTCTTCCCGTGGCTGCTGAGGAGGTTCCCGCTGAGTGAGAAGTTTTCCCTCTCATCGTGGGGTCCTGCGGCCGCTTTGAGACTCCTTCCCCGACCCGGGGAGCGGTAAAGTTAGCAGGAAAATATCCCTTGAAAGTAGGGCATCGTCTGGCTGCGGCTGCTGTTGTGTAACCGCTGCCTTCCCGCTGCCTCCCCAGCCGGCCCTCTGCCTCCCGGGGAATTCGTGACCGAGTTCACTCCACTTCCATCTTCGGCTGAGGTAGTGAAAAGCGCGTCTGCTATCGACCGCTGCCTTTGCACAGAGGCAGGAGGTTTCTGGGAAGAGCAGGGCCGACGTGACCCGTGCTCTTTGTCTTTGCCCCTAAGGTCGGGTCACTCCTCCCCTGCGGCTCTTTGAGGAGAGATGGGGGAAGATGAGGATTTGAAGCCGGAGCTCCTGTCGTGGAGAGAACCCAGGGGCCTGGGCTTGAAGCTGCAGACACAGCGAGGGCTTTTGTTCTGCCCCTCCGTCATCTGTTCCCACGGCTTTCCAGCTGGGAAAACCGAGGGCAAGGGGCTGGGGAGCAAAGCCTCTTGCTTTCAGCTCAGCTCCATTCCTGCCTGTTGGTGCTGCACAGGGATGCAGTCAGTACCTTAAGGGTGAGGCCCAGAGTGAGCAGAATCCACGGTTGCAGCCTCTCAACTCAGAGCAGGTCTGGTGTGCGTGGGCACAGGGGATCCAGGGCGATGGGCACAGGGGATCCGGGGCGATGGGCACAGCAGAGCTGGAGCAGTGGGCGCAGCGTGGCCACTGGAGCAACGTCCCTGCCATGAGTGAGCTCCTAGCCATCAGCCACCCTCACATCACCTTCTCTGCCTCCCCTTCCAGCCGAGCAGCCTTGCCAGCCTGCTAATCCCTGGGCTCCCGGAGAAGTGCGGCGGCTCCGGAGCAGCCAGGCGGGGCAAAATGAAATTGGCAGTGGGGCCGCGTGGTGCGTCGTGACTCGGAGCCCTGCCCTGAGGAGGGGTCTGCAGAGCGTGGAAACGCTTCAGCTAAGTTGTGGAACGGAGGGGGTGGCTCCCCGCTCTGAGTCGAAGCGCTGGACAGGCCATAATGAACTCTTTCATCGAGTGGGGACGAGCGGCAAAATTGATGCGCAGTATTGACCTCATGGATTTTCCTTCCCTGGACAAGGATGGGCTTTTAGGGGGTGAGGGAGCAGAGCAGTGACTCTGTTCCACACGTTCTGTCGTCGTACTCCGGCGGATCTCTCGCTTTACTTCATGGGCCCCTCGAGGTGCCACCTGGTGCTTCCCTTGCTGGTCAGGGTGTGATGGCCCTTGCCTCGTGTCGGGGTGCCTGTGGTCATCCCAGAGCCCTCGTGAGACCTTGCGTGGCGCTGGCAACGCAGTGTGGTTTGACAGGGTAAACGAGGTGGTCTCCCCACCTTCGGCTCACGGTGCCCAGCAGCTCTCAGCAGAGCTGTGTCTCCACTCAGTCCTCGTTGGCTGGCGCTGGGGAGCAGTGCCCGTGCTCGCTCTGGGTGCCTGTGTCTGTGCGCTGGTTCGGCTCTGGCGCAGTCGGTGTCTCCCGGGGGATTCCAGCAGGGCTCCAACCCCAGCGAAGGTTCCCCCGTTTAGTCTCCGTGATGGCAGCAGATGTCCCCCACCCCGCGTCGGGCTGGGATTCAGCAGCTGCTCTGCTGCCAGAGACCTGAAGGGTGGTGGGTAGACAATTAGTTGGCACAGCCGCCCGGCCCTGCTGGAGCACTGCAAGAGAACATCTTGAGAGCCCAGGAGCTGCAGATGGGCAGCAGCACGCAATAAACGCTCGGCAAGGGTGGCCACCACAGCCCTGCTTGCCCTGGCACCGTGGCCCTGGCTCTGTGGGGTGCCTGGCCCTGCCTTAGAGATCAGGAAGCTCTTCAGGGCAAGGCGGAGGAGGAGAAGCTGCTCTTGCAGCTCCACGTCTCTCGGCCTCGTGCCCATCCTTCTGGAGAAAGCTGGTGGTGCCAGCGGGGCGGCAGCAATCAGGGCAGCGGCAGCCGAGTTGTCTTCTCCGAGCGGCGTAATCCCAGAGCCCTGGGTACAGGGGCGTGGGGGGTATTAACCAGGGATTAGGGAGTAAATCCCTGGGAGGTGGAGTGCCGCCAGCTGCTCGTTCCAGGAGGCAGCGTCCCTGGGTCTGAGCAGCAGGAGGGTTTCATGTGGCAGTCGGCAGCGCTTTCGGTGCGGCCCTGCCTGGCTGCACGCACTGGAAGTGAAGGACTGCGTTCCCTCAGCGGAGTCAGCTGCAGTCCTGTGCAGCTCTGAGCCCCTTTGCGATGGGGAAATGCAGGCTCCGGTTACCCTCCTAGGATCAGCTACCTAAGCGTGAGCTCTGCAGCACTGTGAATCCCGTTTTGCCCCCTGTTGTCCCCAGCCCAACAGGTCCCGACGCTGGGGACCTGCTGGAGGTCCTTGCCTGTGGTGAGAGCTCTGCCAGTACCGAGCGGGTGGGTTTAGTTCTGCAGGCTGAGACGGGTGAAAGTCCCACCTGAGGGCAGGGGGCTGTTAAGCACCCTCACACATCTCTGTCTTCGCTGTGGCAGCTCCTTGCACCTTGTCTGTTCCAAATCCCCCCCTTGCTGTGACAACACCGGTGCTGGCTGGGTCACTGGGAGCAGCTGGAGTCCCTGTGGGTGCCGCCCTCTCCCGAGCAGCGCTGGGCTGTGTTGGAGTTGGTGCTGGAGGAGGGTGAAGCATCCATCACGGGCACAATCTTGGATTTGAGTCTTCTATTTAGATTAAGGGCGGTGGGGAAGATGGATGGGGACTGTGCTCCCAGCCAGAGCGGAGTGCAGAGACTCCTGGAGAAGGATTCAATTACGATGGCAAATAGCTCCAACACCAGCTGGGTGAGAGGGGAGCTTGCAGGGCACTGGGGTGCCGGCTGTGGATTTGCAGAGGTTTAAGATGAAAAGGATGTTTTCAGTGCACCCTCTGCTCGCACAACCCCCCTGCAGCTGCTGCGGTGCCTTCGATGGGCTCAACCTTGCGGAGCTTTCCCCGTGCCCGTGGCTGTGTGGGGGTTCCAGCACGGGGCTCCCAGCACCGGTGCAGAGCTCAGGCTTCAGCTGGCATGGGGACTTGTTGGGAATGCCCCCACACGGGTGCCTGTTGGGTTGCAGACAGTTCGCAGTGCCTGGCTCTGCTGAACCCACCCAGAGCCCCTGCTCCTGGAACACAGACTCCTCCTGGTCACTGGTCTTTGAGCGCTCTGTCCGCAGCGGGGACGGTGCTCGAGCTGGGGTCTGGGAGGCGATGACAGGTCCGGTAACCTTAGGAGCACTGAATCAGGAGAGCTGGAAGCCTGAGCAAACACTCAGCGTTTGCTCAAGGGGTGGGATCCTGCTGGAGCGCAGCCGGAGCAGGGAGGCTGCGGTGGCTGCTGGAGCCCAGGCAGCATCAAAGGGAGGCAGTGAGAGCTGTGTCCTCGCGTGGAACTCTGTTCCGCAGCTCCCAGTGTAGGGCTCGGCAGTTAGGGCAGCGATGGGCGATGTGGTGCCGGTCCTTTGATCAGCCCTCCCTTTCTCAACCCCCCGGTGCTGGGAGGAGGGCAGGTGCTGATGGAAGGTGCTGGTGCCGGGCTGTTTGTGGTCAGGGCGGTGCCTGTGCGGGTGCTGGCTCTGCTGAATCAGTACCCCCCAACCTGCTCGGGTGAAACTCCCGTCTTCAAAGGACTCGGGCTCCGTGCGGAGGCCCCTCGGGAGGGAACGGCGGCTGCTGGAGCCTTGATGTGTTCTCTCCCTCGGCAGCGGTGATCTGACTGCAGATAAAGGATTTCCCTTCCCGAGCTGTAGCTGCTCCCCTGCGCCCTGGGCTGTCGGGACGGATGTGCAAAGCCAGGGAGCAGTCCCGACCTCGCTCTGCGTTCCAAGTGGGGGTAAAGGAGCAGCCAGCGACTGGGCTAAGCAGCTGGTGTGGCTGCGATTCATCCCGAAGGATCCCTGTAGGATCCCGGCAGCGAGCGCAGGCTCTCTCTGCGCAGCGGCCGCCTCGTCTCGGGTCAAGCACCGCCGAAGCAGCGGTGACTCGGGAGCTGTTTCTGTTCTTTCTCCAGGGCCTTCTCACTTGGCTGCTTGACAAGAAAACACCGAGAAAGCCCTCCCGCTCGCGTTCCCCTGCGGTCCCTGCCCTCCCAGAACTTGTCTGGATGTGCTGCCTCACTAGACTCTCCCGGCTGTGGCTCCTGCTCGTTTCGGTCGCTGTTGTTCAGAGGGCTCTGGGTCCGGAGGTGCTGCCTTGTGTGTGGTTTCTCCACGGCTCTGAATGCCCCGTGGGCAGGGGGACTGTGGTCTCTGAAGCAGCCGGTTTGATCCCAGCGGTGCAGACTCTCGTGTTTTGGAGGCTGCGACTGTCCTGGGGGCAGAATCACTGCAGTGGGGAGGGCCCTTGCGAAACCCAGCTGCTCAGGTGTGTGGCCTCTCAGCAGGAGACAGTCAGACGCTGCTGCAGCAGTACGAGTGACAGGAGGCTTCCAGCATCCTTCTGCCTGCAGCTTGTCAGGTGTCCGGGTTGCTCTTTCTCTGTGTTCAGTAGCCAGCCCACGCTGAGGGTGGTTTTCCCTTCCTCACCCTGGTGCTGGACGCCGCTCCCCGTGTGACGCGGGAGCGTTCGGGCGCGTGGAGCCCTCGTGCTGCCCGCGTGGCCGCTGCGCTGTGAGCGGGCGCCCAGCCTCACCTCCGGGCTCTTGGAGGTGGCAGAGAAAGTTGTGTAGGTCAGCGTGGAGCCCTGGCGCTTGCAAGGGAAGGAATGGGAACTGACTTCAAAGGACAACTCTGACACGGTCAATTAATAATTAAAACAGTTTTTTAATGAGCTTTGCAATTACCTGTGTGTCCCTGGAGATGGTAGTTTATGGTGTTACTGCTCGGTGCCCTTTCCCGAGTCGTGGCGGGTGACATCTGTAATTTAAAGCCGGCTAGACATTACGGTGACAGCACTTTCATTAACCTTGTCTCGAGTTTGGGAATGACAAATGCCTCCCGAACCCCTACTGTCAACACCGCGCCGAGCGCAGGGGCCGCCGCTGCCCCGGCAGCCTGGGTGGGGGCTGCTGCTCGCCTAACGCGCGGGCCGGGGGGTGTCGGGGAGACACTGGCGTCCCGTCCCATCTGCGGGGAGGGGATGGTTGTGCTCCCTGCTCGGCTCAGCCTGGAGTCCTCTGCTCAAGCAGCTCTGATGGGTTCGAGTCACACGTGCTGCACGGCTGGGGCTTTGGGGTGGGGTTGGCGGGTCGAGAAGGTCGCCTTGGAGCACAAGAGTGGGTGTGAGACCCAGGCTCCGTGAGAGCTCAGCAGCAGCCAGTCCTGGCGGTGCGTCTGCCCCTCCTGTCCCCCTGCAGAAGGACCCTGCTGGCTGCTGCCAGGCCTGGCTCCTCAGCGGGGTTGCCAGTCCCTCGCGGTCGGAAGCCCCACATTTCTGAGGAGCACCCACAGCTGATTATCTGTGGGGCTCTGATCCCCCGCTCGGGTGGGTTCTGCGTGGGAAGGTGAGACAGATCAGTCTGGTCTCGGTGCTGGTGGGGCACCCCGGCTGAGAGCGTTTGCGTGCTGCCCTGACCAGAGCCAACAGCCCTGGCTCCTCGAGCGCGCGTTCCCGACGCAGCGCTCTGCGTGTGAGGCACTGAGAAGTTAATTTACTTTCCGCTGGAGTCTAGATTAAAGGCAGAAATTATCTGCTTGAATCAGGAGCAACTTCGCAGGAAAGGGATGAGCCACGGGGAAGGCTGCTGGGGAGAGCTGCATTAGCGAGGAGATTGCTTTGAAAAGGAGAAGTCAGATCTTAACGTCGCGGGATTGAATGTCAGCCCGCTTGGAAATGGAGTCTGTGCAGCAGCCCTCGGTGAAGACACTCCCCGAAAAGCCCTGTTCTGCTTGGCATTCTCCCCGCCTGCAGTTCGGAAGAGGTAGGAAGAGCCTCGTTCAATTATTTAGTACCTGGAGATGAACTTCCAGGAGTTCACGGCGGCCTCGGTGGCCTCAGACTTTGTTTAACTGCAGTGGCTTTTGCTCCAGGCCCGCGAGACCTGCAGTCTGTGCTCTTTAGCGCGGGACACCTCTGCCTCCGACCTCTTCCAGGATGGCAGCCTGTGCTTCGCCTCCCTGTCTGCCTGTGTCTGCAGGAGGGGACCGGCTCCCGTTGTGCCGTGGCTTGCTGCGGTGAACTGGGTTTCGCTGCTGCCACAGGGTGGTACTTGCCCTGCAGAGGGGATTTGCCGTCGTGGCTGTGTGCCTGGGGTGGGGGGTGTGGGTGTGCATGCCAGCCCCGTGTCAGTGTCTGCGAGGACGGGTGTGTTTTGCTGTTGCCAGGGTGCTAGTGCAGATGGTTCCAGCAGGACTTGGCTCTCCCCGCTGATCTCCAAGCAGCTTTTCCAGTTGGTCTCTCATGGGTGGGAGTCCAGCTGGGGGAGGAGAATAACAAAGTCAGTGACCAAGGCAGATGCAGGCTCCTCTTTCCCCCGTCACCTCCGCTTTGCTGGGAGCACTTGTCCACTGCAGCGTCCCCCTTGGCTGGAGGGGAGGACGTTTCCCGTTGGGCTCTGTTGTTCCAACCTGGTCCACAGAACCCAGGGAGCATGGAACTGCCAGCAGCTGCCGTGAGCAGCCCAGACCAAAGCAAACAGATCCTAGGGGCTGCTGCCACAGAAAGGCAGAGACAAAGGGCAGAGGGGCTCTGCGGCAGCAGCGTTATCCCTGCCTTCTGGAGGAGACCTACATTCTATTTAGAGCCTCTCTGCTGCTCCCAGAGCCGCTGCTGACGGCCTCCGTTCCACCGGAGTGCTGCAAGCCCGTCTCCCTCCCTCCCGCCCGGCAGCGCTGACCTTCCTCTGGCGGGAGGCGGTGGACCCTTGCGGTTCTCAGTCGGTTCGGGCGGTAGCGGAGGTGCTGAGAAGGACGGGGAGAGCGATCACGAGCGCTTGCCCGAGTGAGTCGTGCCGTGTGCTCCCCAGCCGAGCTATCGCCTTGCCCAGTTTTTGTCTGCACATTGCTGGAACCCGTCGTGCCGGCGGCTCCAGGGACCGGGCCTGGGGAGCAGAGAGCCCGTTAATTTGCACAAAGCCCTGTAAATGCGGGGGTTACTCAGTTCGGAGGGCTCGCTCGCTCCGGCGCAGCCGGCAGCAGACGAGCAGATGTGCTGATGCTGGTTCCTGCACGCGGGACGGGCTGGAGTGGAGCCTGGGCTCGCGCTGACGGGGAAGCGCTGCGTGGCATCGGTCTCCCGCGGCGGAGACGCGGAGCTGAGTTGTGAGAACACTCTGCAGCCGGGTTTCTAGTGCCTTTAATTGCCGGTTTGGTAGCGATATGCAAAGAGGCTGGGGGATAGGATCGCTCGATGCTCTGAATTGCTCAGCCCATTCATGTGAGCTAATAAAGGGAAGAGCAGCAGGCAAACCCGCCCGCTCCGGGCTGGCACCATCCAGAGAGCTGGGCTCTGCTGTGGCTGGGGCTCCAGCTGGCTCCTGCTGCAGATGACACAGTGGCTGCTTGGCCCTTGTGAAGTCAGGAGGTCCCTGCCCAACACGGGTCTGTGGCCTCCAGTTTTGAGTCTGACTGGGTGAGTGGTGCATTGACCCAGAGGAGGCTTTGGGGTCACTGAGTGCTGCCCGGTCCCTGTCCTCACTGCCTGGGTGTCATCGTGGACACTCAGCCTGTTCCTGACAGGCAGCTGTCGCCTTCTGTCAGCACTGCCCGGACTGGTTCAGTGTAGTCTGCTTTCTCCCTGCTCAGACCCTCTGTGCAGCGCTGGAAGCTGCTGCACCCTGCCAGCCCAGTGCTGCGTTCCCCTTTGCGCTGCCTTGGTGCCCTTTGAGGAGCAGCACATCTTCTGCCTCTCTCCAGAGGGAGCCAGCTGGGTTTGCTCAGAGCCTCTGCCCAGGTTGTGCCTCTCCAGAGGACACCCGTCCTCCTCTGGGCTGCGAGCGGCTGTGGCTCTCTCGGACGGGCCAGCCGTGTCCCGTTGCGGTGAAGGGCTGACACAGGAACCCGTTTGGTTTTGAAGCGGGGGGGTAGCTGGCGCATCGCTAACGCGTGGTTGTCGGTGTGTTTCGTGGTGCTTTACAACCGCCCGAGCGCCGAGCGGTGCCAGAGTTACGGTGCTGGGGGGAAGGAAGGTTAAACAGCATCTCACACCTTTCCCTTCACATCTCATTATTCACTGCTAATAGAAGCCCGGACCATCTGTCTCCGCGCGGCACACTGCGATGTGACAGGCATAGGAGATGCTGCACAACTTTCTCTCGGAGAGGTTATTTCTGGTGAGTTCTGCTCCTGCGGTCCCCGAGCCTCCTGCAGCTCCCGGCTCTGGCAGAGGGAACCGCAGCCGTGGGCTCTGCAGCTCCGCTCCCGGCTTTGGGGGCTGCCAGAGCTGCTTCCCTTGGTCTCGGGTTGTGCTGTCGTGTGAACGAGCTCCCAGCCGGCCCCACGGGGTGTTGCCACGTGCTAGAAACGTGTGTGGGCAGGGACCAGTCTTGTCCAGTACCCGGCAGGTTGGGTTCAGAGTGGCTTTGCCACGCGAGGGTGTTTCATCCCGTGGGGCTGCCCGTGTGTCCTGGCCTTGGGGCTGGGAAGCAGAGCGTCCGGTTGGGATCGCAGCACCGTTGAGTTCATTCACCCTCGCTCAGACCTCGCTGCAGCTCCTGGTGTGACCCCTGCCCTTCACGGGGCACCCTGCTGTGTGGGAGCCCCGATCGGCTGGCCTGAGGAGATGGGGCTGAGGGGCCTCTCCTCCGCAGCACTCCCGGGAACGCCAACGCCTCCCTGTGTCCCTGCAGTTCCGCTGGAGCAATATGTGGAATCTCAACTACCGTCTTCCCCCCGAGGCAAAGAGCTGCTCTGAGATTTTATTAGCCCCTTACGTTTCCCTTCTGCCGTGGTGAGGAAAGCTACCTGCTTGCTGCCGTCAGAACAACCGCTCTGCAAAGCTGGGCTCCCGGTGCTCTGTCCTCTTTGCCGCTCAGCTCCCTGTGAGCATTGCCGGGAATCCTTGAGTACCTCTTGTTCCTCTGTTCTGCGGGAGGCTGAGCCGTCGCTGTTTCTCTCCTGCTGTGGTGCTGGGATAATGTAGATCCCCCTCTTCTCACTGGAGGGGTGGTGGGAAGGCAGTGTGGAGGAGCCCTGCGTGAGCGGCATCGCTCCTGTGTGAGGCTGGATGTGGCCAGCACCAGTGTCAGAACTTCAGCCCTGGTCCATGGAGTGGCCACTGCCCCAGCCGGGAGGAACTGTAGCCTGCAGACTTGTTTGGGTGGAGCAGGGAGAGAAGGGAGAGCCCATGCTAGGATAGCACTGAGAAGAAAACCTTTGAGCCCTTGGAATTGCTGGTGCAGGTGCTGGGGTCTTCTGCCTCCAGCCTTAGATGTGTGAGCATCCTGTTCTCGCCTCTGGCAGCCTGCTGGGGTGGAGGGAGATGGGCACCGCAGTCCCTCGCCTGCGATGGACTCCCCGTTGTGGGTGGCTCCCATCTCCTCGCTGTGGGTGGCTGCTTTCGGGAGGATGAGGTCCTGGTGTGGAAGTGCCACTCGGAGCGGTTCCGTTTGGTTACCCTCGCAGAGGGTGGCAGGGGAGAGAAGTTTTCGTGGGACGAGGAACACGCTGGCGAACTTGCCATCTGCAGCGAGCGTGGGCCGGCAGCCCGGGCCTTCGAGCGGTGCCTTGGCCACTGAGCCGGAAAATTGCTATCGCTCGTGGCACGGCTATTTTTAGTCGGTGACATCTGCGGAGCTCCCATCCCTCCAGCTTCCCCCCTCTCTTGACAAGGCAGCCAGATGTGCCTCACCCGAGCGCCTGGGCTGCGGAGGGAACAACCATGGGCTGCATGCGCCAGAAATGCTAACGTGACCTTTAGGGGAGGGGGCAGCCCTGAGTCCCCTCCCGTGGAGGAGGCAACGAGGAGACACTGATTTTTGCCCTCGGTGATCAGCGTCACCGCAGTTTCGCGCCCTCCTGCGCTGCTCTGGCAGCAGTCACGTTAGGCAGACCTCCCCCGACAGCCCGTTTCCCTCTCATCTCTTCAGAGCTGGAGGGGAAGGTGGCTGGCAACTGCCTTTTTCTTCCTGCCCTGTGTGTCACCGTGTGTGAGGGGGGCTCGTGGCTCTGCCTTGGGAAGCTCTCCTCACCTTGGCGGTGGGTCCTGCCTCCTCCACAGCGTCCAGCAGCAGGGGAAGAGGGTTCCCAAGGCCCTGGGAGCCCCTTCCCCCCGTGAGATTAGGGTTTGGTTTTCTGCCTGGGTCGTGGAGACAGCTTGGTGCAGAGTCTGCTCTTCACGAGGTGACGAGCGAGGAGCTGTTGGCTTCCTTGGCTTTGCGTGGCCGACGAAGGCGTCTCCTCTTCGCTGAGGCTGTCTGGGGTTGTCAGGGTTGCCGTGTTGTGTTGCCATCGCCCGTTGAGCTGGAGCCTGCACGGGGCCTTGGAGGGTCCCGCTGCCACCGCGCGTATTCCGCAGGGGAGGAGAGGAGAGCGCCGTGTCGCAACGGCTGGCAGCAAGAGCTCGACCGGAGGCCTCCAAACCGGTCTGGCTGCAAACCCGCCGCTCGCTGCTCTAATCAGGAGCAGATTTGTTTAACTTGGAGAACTCCATAGCCGAAGTTAACTCGCAGCCACGCAGCAGTCCCCCGCCGCCGGCCCTGGCGCAGACCCTGGTGCTCGGGGGGGCTCGTCACCAGCGTTTGGTGCGTTCCCGGTCCCAGCGCGGTCTCCAAACCACTGCCACGGCGGAGCAGAGCGGGGGACCCGAGCGGGGCGTTTTGGCGCGCGGGAGAGCCTGCGGAGCGGAGGGCATCTGTTTCTGCCGCGCGGCTCAGCCCGAGCAAAGGAGCCCCAAGAAGACAGTACCTGCCAGGCTGCGGCTGGGCTGAGCGCGGGAGCAGACCTTGACATTTGATGTCTCTGGAACAGGTTTTGGCTTAAATTCAGTTGTTTACTACTGCAGTCAGGAGCAGATTTGTTAGACAGGGCTAATTATATGTGCATGTTCCAAAATCATTTGGAAGCCGTGGCAGTTGTTGCTTTTCAGGCGCTTCAGAATATGCAAATATTGCACGCGCTGAAGAGAGCTGATTTCGGCGAGAGCCCACAAATGGCGCCGCAGCCAAGCGCCGCTCCCGGGGAGGCCTGGAGCGGATCCTCCGCGTCCCCCGGGACGACACGGGGCCGTCTGGGCTGCTGGCTGCGGTCGCGTGTGATCCCGGGTGGAGACGGAGCGGGGGCAGCGTCTGTTTGCTCCCCGTGGTGGGAACTGGGCGAGCAGACGGTGGGAAGAGCATCAGGAGATGCTTCCAGTTCCAGATGAAGGAGGAGTGGTCGTGTAGCTGCCCGTCAGCTGATGGAGCTTGTGCCGTCGTAGCCCCTTTGGCAGCGCTCGCATCTCAGCCCTCCCAGGCTGGGGCTCCTCCAACCGCCTCAGCATTCGGGGTGTTTGTGGGCCTGAGGCGCTCGGCTCGCGCGGCTTTGATTCCGGGAGCCGAGTGGAGCCACGCGCCGCGTCTCCAGTAAACAGGAGCGCACAGCCCAGCTCTCTGCCTTCTCTCCCGTCTCCTGTGTTTCGGTGGGAAACCCCCGTGGGGTCGGGGCTTGGCAAGGCTTTGCTGAAGGTCCGGCCCCCCCAGCCACCTGACGGGCAAAGGCTGCTGCTGTGGCAGGGGCGCTGGGCTCCGCGAGCGGTTCCTTTAGGGCAAAGGCTGCGGCAGGCAGAGACCTGAGGAGCTGGTCGTAGTCAGCGCTGCCCGGCGCGTTTCCGGGCTGGGTCGTGCTCCGCTGAAAGCCTCGGTGTTGTGTTTGTTTCTGGCTGGAAACCGTGTCTGGGTGCCAACCTTTACGAAATGTCATGATGTAATTATTGCGAGAGGCAGCCCGCGCCGCTTTATTTGGGGGTATTAACCTTTCTAAACAAAGGCAATATTAATATCCGCCGCGCGCACAGCTAATGGGGCTGCGTTTTTCTTATTAGAGCAGACTGGAGCTCTCCTTTGAAATGATTGTCGAAGAATCCGGCGAGTCAAGTAATTGCCTTCAGCTAAGCCACGGTAGCCAATTTGAACGTGACTCTGCGGCTCAGCCTGGGGAGAGCAACGTGATTTCCTTGTTGTGTGTGCGCGCGCTCTCGCTAAGCGGAGCTGAAGGGTGATAGAAAGGCGCCGCGTTCTCCACCAGGAGAGCGCCGATAATTAACGCCACGAGCCCCGGCACCACGCGAACGCGCCGTGGGGTTGCAGAGCCTGCCGAGGCTTGTTCTGCCTCTCAGAGAGAAGGATCCAAACACCCCGTTGCCAGGCAGGTTTGACTTTGTGCTGGGAGCCGGGCTCTCCCCCAGGGCCCTGACGTCTCTGCTGCATTTCTGGGCTTGCCCTGCCACGTGGAGGCACTGGGCGGCTCCGGGTTGAGAGGACTGGGCCCTTTTTTGCTTCCTCCCCTGTTGGGGAGGTGCCGGTTGCCTCCTCGGTTGGGCTGTGGAGGTTCTGGCGGGCTCTGGGGCCGCGCGGCTGCGCTCGGGCAGTGTTTACCGCGCTTGGCTCGGGCTGAGTCTATTAATTAAAAGTTTGTCTGTGTGCAGTCTTTCCTCGAGGCCGTTCTGCTCAGCACAGAGCCGTTTGGCTGGCGGTGCTGTGTTCGGTGCAAACGCTGCTGCTCTGACGAGCTGATGCTGCACTTGGAGCCGTTCCGCTTTGCCCACAGTGCCTCGCGCACGGAACGCATCGCGATAAATATCCCTGGCTCCAGAGGATGGATCTCTCAATCTTGATTTGAAACGAGTAGTCCCTAGCGCTCCTCTCACCTTGCTGTGCCTGCGACGAGCCCAGCGTGCGTGGCACTGCTGCCGCTGCTCTGCCACCTCCCTTCAACTTCTGGAGGAGCTCCTGCTCCTGCACAGCTAATAGAATTCAACCCGACCCCTCGATGCGTAAAGGAGGATGAGTGGAAGGCAAAGTCGATGGCTGCCTGGAAGAGTATTTGTTCTGATTTATGCTCTAATTTGAGACCCAGTTCCTTTGCCCTAGTGAATTGTCACCTCAGCACGGCCCTGTCCCCTAACACCCTGAAACGAGGCACCCAGCGAGCCGGCCCTTCGGGCTCTCCTGAACTCTGCCGCCTGGTGACTCCCGTACAGTGGGGTTCAGGCAGCTCGAAACTCTTCCTGCTTTTCCGTTGTCTGAGAAACAACTGGCTCCTGGGTTCCTCCCTCTCTCTGCTCCAGCAGTGCCCATGACTATCTGGCCCCTCACCGGGGAGAGCCTCTGGCATCACGTTGGGGTGGTGATCACAGGTTGAAACCAAGCAGCTCCAAAGCTGGAGACAGACCTGTGAGCTGGCAGAGCCAGAGCGCAGCCCTGGGCGTCTGCATCGGCTTTTGCTGGAGATCAATCCGTTACCCTCAGCCTTGCGGGCTCCTCGGCGCCGTCACCGACGGCTTCAGACTCCACGGCTGCCAAAGGTTGGGAGGCTGTGAGAGGTGCTGGTGGGAAGCCCCAGAGCTCCAGTCCTCCCCGGCACTGGAGATGGCACTGGAGTGCTGGCGCTGATAACTCATCTCCATCTGTAGGAAGAGGAGGAGGACTGCGTTTGATTAGCTGATGACAGGCTTCAGCCTGGCAATTTGCTGCCGTTATTAACAAACTTGTAGGACTTATCGATATCGCTGGGAGCCTCTTTCCTCGGGCGCCTTCGTTGCAGCTGGTGTCTGTTTCTTCTCCCCAGGAATAGAAGGGCTGGTATTCTTATCTCGAGCGAGGCTCATTAAGGCTGCAGGATGCGTTGCGGGTCTGCGCGGCGCCTTTCCCTAGCTATATGCCACAGATGAGTCACGAGCCTGTTTTCATTCCCGCTAGGTCTCCGCGTGCGTTGCCAGATCCCCCCAGATCTGTGCTCGAGCCGGCGCTGGGCGGTTTCGCCACGACTGCCAGCCCGGCCACAGATTTTCTGTGGGATTGTTGGGCTCCTCTCAGGCGGTGCTATGAAACACGCCGCGGTGAAAATAGGAGCCGCGCGTGGTGCGTGCTCCGCACAGGCCGGGAGAAGCAGAAGCGGCGGGGCGAGGTCTCGTTGGGGTGTGGTGGGGCTGGCGGAGCTCAGAGCCTCCTGTAGGGACTCAACACTTCCAGAGCCCCGCGACCCAGGGCGCAGCTTCCCTTGCTCGTTGCCCGGCTGCCTTCGTGCGGTTAACGCGGTGGGTTCAGCAGGGCTGCAGCATCGGGGGGGTTCGGTGAGGAGAGAGTTTACTGGCGGCATTTGGGAGAAGCCGGGAGGCCGTGGGCTCGCTGCCGCCCGCAGAGGGCCAGGGAGCGCGCGGAGCTCCGCTATGCAAATGCTCGGTGCGAGCTCGCGGCGCTCGCTTGGGATGAGGCTGTTGAAGTTGTGCTGCTTTTGTAGATAAACACCGAGACGCCCGCTTTCAACTTCACATTCCTTAACCTTGTTCTGTTCCTCGCCGAGTGCTGACACTTTCAAGGCAGATGAAAATCAGACTAAACTTAGCAGCGCGCGGAGCCCCTGTTCCTCCTTCCCCTCGCGCTCCCCGTTGCAGGCGCAGCGTCGGCATCCTTTTGATTAGTTTTGCCCTTGGTTTCCGCTTCAGATGCGAAGTTTTGCAGAAGCGGAGCTGACAAGGAGCCAAGTGTTGTTGCTGGGGGGGCCCTTGGTGTGCCGCAGCGCAGCTGGCCCTTGGCTAGCCCCGTGCCAGCTCGGGCAGCCGCTGCACCAGCAGCAGGGGCAGGGCAGTGCCCAGTGGAGAGGGCAGGGTGTGCTCTGGGCTCTCATCCCTGTGAGTTGGTTGAGGGGGTGTTTGGGAAGGGTGCCAGGTGCACGCAGGATTCCTGAGGTTATGGTTGTCCTTCCCAGACGGAAGTCTGCGGGCAGACTGCTCCCTGCCCATCTCCTGTGTGACCTGCTCCTCGGGCGAGCGGGCTGGTGTCAGACCGGAGCTGCTCATCTCAGGGACTCTCGTGATCAGTGAGCGGGAGCATCGGAGGCTTCGTTGCAGTATTGATGGGCCACGTGCCTGCTGGTCCTCGGAGAGCCCCTCGATGCTCCCTGGCTCGTTCAGCCCGGCGCTCGGTTGTTTGAGCAGAGATTAGTTGTTTTGCTGTGTTGTGAAGGCTTTGCAGACCTGAGCCCTCGGGGGAAGGCATTGTTAAAGGCGGCTGAGCCTCCAGATTTAATTTGAACTCCTGTCTTTGCATTTGGACAAGCAAATTAATTGACCCTTGATAGATGCGAGCTCTCTCTAAATAAAGAGCCTGCAGCTGCTTCGATTGCGCCTGGAAACGGGCAGGTAACCCGGTGAAACGTCTGACAGGGGAGCTCAAGCGCCTGCAGATGACTGCGGCAAGGCTGCTCATCCCAGCCCGGGGGAGGGAGCCCTGGGTCAGGTTTTATTCCCAGCTCGTTGCTCCTTTCCCAGAGGGACCCGGCCGAGCCGCCCCCAGCGCTGACCAGCGCGGTCCGGCTGGTGAGGAGCCTCTGTTCACCTCCCAGCCCTCTGCTGCAGAGCAGTTGTTCCTGGTCCTCCAGCCTTCCCTCCTGCACCGGTTGGTTTGCATTTGTAATGAGGAGAACTTGGTGACATCTCGGGATTAAATAACCCCCGTCGGCCGGGAAATTAAACCCTCTTGAGCACTAAGGCGCTGCTCAGACAGCAAACGTGCAGCTCTATTATTAGGCTTAAAGATGCAGCTGAAAAACGAGACTCGAGGTCCTGTTGGCTCCTGCTGAAGCCACTCGAACCTGCCAGCGCCTGCTCTGGAGTGAAACACACCTGAGCAAACACTGTCGCTTCCACAGAGCCTGGGAGCTGCCGGCACGAAGCCATGCTGGCCTCGGCCAGGACGAGCCGGGTGCCAGCAGGTTCCTAGCGAGAGTGAGAGATGCCTCCATCCCCCATCGCGAGGGACGGGGGATCGGCGCTGGCTTTTAGGTCTTCCATTAACTTAGTTCCCGAGGAGCCAAACCGCAGTCCTCGTCTGCTACAGCGCGGGAGAGGCTGCGCACGCAGCTCCTTTGGCGGAGCCGCCGTCCGTAAGGTCAGCGGCACTCGCTCCCTTACTCGGGTTGTTCCTTGGCCTGGCGCTGACAGGTGGCTGCTGTAGTCTCCTCCGGTGGATATGGAGTGCAGATTCTCCGTGGGCTGTCGCCCCGTTCGTGCGTGTTCCCGCTGGGAACGCTGCGACACCGAAGCGTTGCGCTTGGTGGCAGAGGACGGGTAGCTGCCTGACCCGGCTGGGGCCGGGAACTGGAACGGCCTTGATGACCTTGGTCAGCAGGTTTTTGTTGCCCCGCCGGTTGGATGGGAGGAGGAAACGAGGATCTTGGGGTTCCTTGCCTTCCCCGCCGCTGGGATGAGCTGTGACGGGAGCTGTGGGCTGTAGCAGGGGTAGCGGAGGGGCTCTTGGGCTGTTCCAGGCGGATGGCAGCGCGGGTGGCCAGTGTTGTCCAGGTTGCTCCCTCTGGCCGGGGCCAGGGCATCACTGGCCTGTTGCTGTGGCCACCTCGGAGGGGATGGAGTTCAGGAGGCTCCAGAAGTGCGCTCAGAGCAGCCGCGGGCAAGGTGTGCGCTGGCAGTCAGGCCTTGGGGATGTCTTGTTATAGAAAGCAAATAGCACGGTGCTGTTTGAGAGTCTGTTCCAGCAGTACCTTCTCTGCCGGTGCGGGAGGATAATGATGTTTGGTTTAAAGCACAAGTCACACGCGGGGGGAGTCGTCCTTAACTGTCTGCGGGAGAACTGCCTGCAGGAGACACGCAGAGAGACTGCTCGCTGGAGTCTGCAGCGACAGGATGAGGGGCGATGGTTTCAGCTCTAGAGCAGGGGACGCTTGCACTGGATGGTAAGGTCGCTGAGGCTGAGGCTGGGGGATCCCTGGACCAGGCTGCTCCATCCCTGGAGCCATTCAAGCTCAGGCTGGCTGGGGCTCTGGGCAACCTGGGGAGTGCTGGCCATGCCGGGTGCAGGGGGGTTGCACTGGGTGCCCTGTGGAGCTCCCCTGCAGCCCAAGACACACTGTGATTCTACAGACTGGTGCTGTTTGGGGCAGTGCAGAGGACACGCAGACACTGGAACGGCTCGGTGTGGAGCTGCAGGACAGTGGTGACCACGGGAATAAACCCCTTCCCCAAACCCTTGCTGGTCTCGGTGCTCTCCAGGCCAGTCCCTTGGTCACTGGCCAAGGCACTGCTGGATGTGGGCAGCAGGGAGCTGAGGGTCCCGGCCAGCCTCTTCCGCAGCGATGCTCTCAGTGCTCCCCGGGCCTGGCATCAAGCCGGGTGAGGTGGGCACCAGGTCCGAGCAGCCTGCTTGAGTCTGCGTGAAAGGAGGGTTTGTTTAGCAGGCCCTTGGTTGGGGCTGCCCTTCAGACCGCGTCTGCCGTGGGCAAGGAGCAGCTCGGCTGGAAGGCAGAGCCGACGCTCGAGGCTCCGCGAGCGCAGTGCGGTGCTTGTGCTTCCACTTGTGAGAGGGAAGGGGAGTTTGGCTGCAGATTTTGCCAGCTCTGAAGACAATATTTTGATACGAGCTCGTGAGTCATCGCCGATAAAAGGGAGGGAGCCCGAGCTCTCGAGCTGCGTGAGGCTTCCCAAGCAGCGCAGCAAGGGGCTGCATCTCGTTTACAGGGCTGAGCAGCAGCTTGGCCGGTTCTGTGGGGCTGGTGCCCCCCAGCCTGGGGACAGGTGGTACCCGGGCACTGCCCCTTCTCTTTGCAGCGAGGGGGGTGCTGCAGGCGCTGCTGTGGGTTTGGCCGTACAGGCTGGATCATCTCAGCCGTGACCCAGGGCACCTCCTGTGCACAGACAGGGGAATGATCCCTCTCTAGGGGTCGAGTGACCTCCCCACCATCCCCTCTCCGTCTGTCCAGGTGCTGTGCTCCCAGCCCGTGAGTTCAGTCACTTGTGAAGCAGCCGGGGATCACGGTCGGGTGACTTCCCAGCAGAGGACAGGAGCCTGGGCAGTCCTGCAGGGTTTACCCCCTGACAGTCCGGACAGGCTGGAGACTGGGTCCTGTTGTGCAGACTGGCAAACAGAGTGGCCAGCATTAATGACACCAGAGGGGCTGACTCCGGGCGGGAGGAGCCCGTGAGGCGCTGCGGGCTCTGGTGTTAGACTGGCTGGGTGATGAAGGGTCTGTGGAGAGCAGCGGGACGGCAGGACCCATCGGAGCAGGGTGTGATAAGGGAACCCGTGAGCGACTCCTCACCTCCCTGTGAGCTAGGGAACGTGGATGGAGAGAGGCTGGGAAGGGGAGTGTGCGGGCCAGTGGGGAGGCTGGAGAGCTCTTGCAGTCACCGTTCTGGAGGAGCGGGTGACTCCAGCTTGCTGTTTGTCCTTCCTCTGCTGGCAGCTGTTCAGCAGAGATAATGGTTTCCATTTTCCCCCCGCCTTGGGGAGCTCCCGGCGCTAAACCGAGCCGCGTGCCGTGCGAGATGGCTGCGGGAGAAGGGGCTCCTCCAGTAACGGGCGCGAGGAAACGCGAAGCAGCTCAGGAGGGGCTGAAGAAAGGGAGAGGCTCTCACGGGGCAGTCTGCACCCCCCACCCCATCCTCACAGGGTGTTCTGTGTGCCCGCCTGACACCCGCTCTCTCCTCAGCACAGAGCTCGGTGTCGGTGTCGCCGGTGGGGTGGTTACACGCGAGTGGGTAGAGCACTTTGGGCTGGCGGGCGCTGTCTGCTCAGCATAATCGCAGCTCTCAACAAACCCGGGGCCCAGAAGGCTCTGGAAGGGCGCAGGGCGAGAGCACGCCTCTAACAGGCACCTTCCTCACGCGTCACCGGGTGAGCTGGCTGGGCAGAGGTGGGTGCCTGGCACGGCGGGGAGCAGGGAGCCGAGCCGGCTCGTTGGTGCTGTGGGTGTCTGAAATCAGGCGGAGGCTTTACGCAGGGCAGGTCGATGCCCAGCGCCTCAGAGGCGGCGGCGATGCTCGCCGTAACGGCCTCAGAAGGTGTTCAGTGAGATACTGGTCAACTCCATGCCCTTCGTGGGCACCGGCTGTCCACGGGGCTCCCGAACCCCACGGGGCTCCTGAACCTCGCTTGGGCTGATGCCGCTGCTCTCGGGGCTGAGGCTGAAGGAGCAGGACCTGCGCTGCCCTGCGGTTCCTCCAGCAGCAGCCTGGGCAGCAGCTGGTGCAGGCAGCCCCCCGCGCAGGGGCAGAGCCGCAGTGCCCGCCGCAGGGCAGCGCGTTCCACCAGCAGACAGGAACTCGGGGAAGTCAGAGCCGTCTCCTGCAGAGGGAAAGCAAACGAGGACGGTTGCGGATGGGGGAGGAGGAGGAGGAAATGGGAGCAGCTGAAATATTAATGAAGATATAAAGCACCTACAGCGGGAGCAGAGCCGCGATCCTGCTCAGCTACTCATGTCGAGCTAGCTGGAGCTTTAAATTTTAAAGCCTGGGTGGAGAAGAGGGACAAGGTTAGGCAGCTCATTAGAGCGCGGTGCTGGCGCTCGCCACCAGCTTAATGGCTCAGGGGGGAAAGGAGCCTCCGGTGCCGGGGATTTAGTGATATCCGAGTGTCTGAGCTGCGGCTCTTCCCTGCCGGCCCCGCGTCCCTAGTGCTGCTGCTCTGCCTGGGAGGAGATGGGGCTGCTGGGGGGAGATGGCTCTGCTGCTGCTGGAAGCCCGGCCGTGCTGGGGATGGTGGGAGCAGGAGGTGGACGCCCCGACGCACAGCAGGCAGTACTCATCCGGCCTTGAAAGGGTGAGAGGTGAGTGGGCTGGTGGCACCTGGCTAGGATGCTCTGGTGGTCCATGGGCTTGTGAGGCAGAGCCAACTTTCCAGGGCAGGCATTGGCCTCTTCTCCCTAGGGACTGGTGAGAGGAGCAGAGGAACTGGGGTCAGGCTGTGCCAGGGGAGGGTCAGCTTGGATCTGAGGACAAGTCTCTTCCCAGACAGAGTGGGGAGGCCTTGGCACAGGCTGCCCAGGGAGGGGGTGGAGGCACCACCCCTGCAGGGGTTCAACACCCGGGCAGCCAGGGGGTCTGAGGAGCTGGGGCAGTGGTCGGGGTTTGTAGGGCAGATGGTTGGACTGGGTGAGCTTGAAAGGGCTTTTTCAGCTTGGATGATTCTGGGATGCTGCAGTGGGGTAGCTGCCCCGTTGGGGTCTGATGGGCATCGTGTGGGGCTGCAGCCAGTCCCTGCGCTGGGCACTGGGCTGTGGGTGCTGAGCGGCACCGGGGAGCCGCTCTTCTTCAGGAGAAGTCCTGAGCACAGGCAGGGTGCAGTGGCACTGTCTCAGCTGCCAGGTACCTGTCAGCTGGGTTTTCCTGGGTCCTCTTTTCAGCAAGGAGTTTGCTTCCACCTACAGGAAGCAGACAGCAAGAAAAGAGCCCCATGATCAGCCAGTGCTGCCTGTCTGAGCATCCTCATCCTTCAGAGGAGCTCTGTACAGCATCTCATCAGGCTCCAGTGCTGCGTGAAGCGCTCGGCGCTGCTCCCGCAAGGTGCCATGGCAGCCTGAAGGCTGGGTGCCCGTTAGACAGGTTTTAATTCACCTCATCTCGTAGCCCAGCACTCGAAAGGCAGCGCGCCGCAGCTGACAGGCCAGTAATTGAATTTGGGTTGGCATTAGCGAGGCTTCCGCTGGGGTTCATGCTCGAAAGACAAAGCAGATATTTCTGAGAGCTGGTGCTGCTGGAAGGTTCTGGGAAGCAGCAGCCTGGGGGAAGCAGAGCCTTGAGCCTGGTCTGGCTGGAGCAGCCGGCGGGCGAGTGGCACCAGGGATGCCCCATCCCCTGCCTGGACGTGGGCAGAGAGGACCGGGGCCGGTTGTTAACGCCTGTCACACCGGCCAGGGCCCTCGGAGGAGCAGAACTGCTGGAGAACCGTGTTTGGAAGAGCCGTGGCAGCAGGGGAACGCGGGAGCACCCGCAGCATCCTGGAGGCAGCTCCGGGATGGAACCTCGCGGTTCCTGCCTCATCCCCCAAACCGTGAGCGGCTCGGACGGGGTCTCCATCTGCCCCCACTGCTGGGTGTAAGCAGCGGCTCTCGGGTCAGCGCCAGGACAGGGGTTCCCCAGCACTCTGTTCTACCTGGGACTCCCCGTGCAGGGACCTGTAGGATGCTGCCCACTGAAGCACCTGGCACCTCCCCGGCGCTGGCGCTGGCGGTGCCTTCGGCTGAGCGACGGTGCAGAGCCCCAGTGACGTCTGCACCGGAGGAACCCCAGCCTCCCCCTGTTTCTCACAGGATACCTGAGAGCAGAGCTGTGGGATGACCTTTATCTTTATGAGCTGTGAGAATTAAGGAGCTCTGTATTTTAGTTTAATTAAGCAATAAGGTTTAACAGATGGTGCTTTGCTGGGTGATTATTGAACGGCGCCGCTTTGAGCGAGCGCTGCCGCAGCACCGCGGCCGGGAGCGCGTTGTGATGGAAGCACTTGAGATCCCGGGGAACATGTGGCTGCACGTGTTCTCTGCCAGCCCGGCGCTGGCGCCTCTGCCCGCGGTGCAGCGTTTCACGGCACGGGTGCCCACGGCCTGGGTCTGGGTAGCCACGGCGCTGGGGTGATGTCGGGCAAGCTGCCACCTCGTACCCCTCAGCCACCCCTGTGGACGAGCAGAGTGGTCTGCTTCCCCTCCACGCTTCTCCACAGCGTCGGATGCTCACGGTGCTTGGAAACCTCTCGCGGCAGGAACAGCCACCCTGAGCAGATCCCGTTGGTACCAGCACAGTGCTGACAGGGGCTGGGCAACCGAGCGGGCACCCTGGGGGCTTCTGCAGCCAACTCGTGTCTGCGTGGGTGGGGGACGCCCAGAGCACCCAGGGTCCTGTTGGTTCCGCTATCTGCGATGCAGGTGGGGTCAGACGCTGAGGATGCTGCGTGTGGGCTCAGCCAGCCACGAGGAGCCGGTCTCCTGGCCGGTGGATGTCCTCTTGGCTTTCCTTGCCGTTGTGCCCCGAGCACACGTGCTGTGCTGCCTGGGTGCTGGCTGCTGGTCTCTCCGCAGCCCCGCAGCTCCTGTTTGCTCCGGAGGGCGTTAGAAAGCAGCAGAAGGAAGAGCGTGGAAGTGAGGGAGCAGGCCTGGGCTCTAGGAGCGGGGTCCAGGCAGGGAACCCAAGCGGAGGTCCGTCCCACCGGCGTGTCGTGACCAAGGGGAAGGTCGGTGCCTTGCCCCGACGCCAGCAGAGGTGGCAGCTGCTGGCAGCCTGGCCCTGAACTCACCCTTGCCCGCTGTTTTAGAGCCCTCATGCGCCTCCATTTTTCTCATTAATGGAGAATTTGAGATGATGGAAGCGAAATGGATTCACTTGCTGGCTGTGAAGTTGTTACAGGGATGATCGATGAGGAGTTCCTAACGGCGCTGCCGTCCTCTCGGAGCAGGCGACCCGCTTTCTCCACGCGCCGCGCCGAGCGGGAGTCGCGGACTCCGAACACCAACGGTTAGGCCAGCAAGCCCTGATCGCAGCTGCCGAGGACCTCTGTCCCCTCCTGACCTCGCCGCTGGCTTAATGAGCCGGTTCCTCATTAGCCCCCGTCGCCAGGCGCTCGCCTGAGGTGGGCTGCGCCCGCTCGGACGCACGAGCCGCCGGCAGAGCTCGGCAGCAGATGAGTTGGCTCGGAGCCATCCCGGGAGACAGCGTCCGCTTCACCGTCCTGGACCCGGCCGAGAAGAGTAATGGCTCTCTGCAATCGTTTCGCAATTACGGCTGTAATTAAGGGCAGTTTGTTAATGAAAGGGCCCGGTGAATAATGACTGCGGGGCGCTGCGTCCTGCGGCTCCGCACCCGCCGTGC
>VZRI01011773.1:187700-210317 GCA_013397515.1 Upupa epops
TCGATGCAAATGCGAGCTCTTCCCCTCCCCCCCGCCCGTACGCGCTGCCTCGAGCTTTCATCTCATCCCTCGTAAACACTCCGGTGGTGTTGGTCCTGACAGCTCCGCAGAACCCACTCACCGCCCTCCTCTGCGAGGAGAGCCGAGGGAAGGCTGCTACTAGCTTCCCGTTGTTGGCAGGGGGAGGAACGCGGGATGCTTTCACAGAATCTGCCTGTGGGCAGCGCTGGGGGGACCGGGGTGCCCCCAGCCCCGCGACGGTGCCGTCGCCCTCAGCCGGTTCCGCACCCCGTTTGCCTTGTGCTCAAAATCCGCTGCTGGCAGGAGCAGACAGCAGCGATCAGGGATGCTCAGGGCTGCTGCATCAACCTGAGAAGGGATCAAAGCGATCCGCTGGCGCTGTCGTGTTCCTTATCGCAGAGCTGAAGGCCTGTCTGTCTGTCTGTCTGTCTGCCCTGTAATCACTGCAGTGGGGGCAGGGTGTCTGCCTCGGTGCTGCTTCTCTTGTGGCTCTGTGGCACTGGGGCTGTCGGGTAGGAGATGCCCCGTGGAGGTTAGCTGTGGGGCAGGAGATCCAGGGGAGCAGGGCCCTGTGCTGTAGCTCTGGCATCACCCCGTTCCTTTGCCCTGTTAGGTGGGAGCGCAGGTTAGCACCAGCACCCCAAACAGGACCCTGGCTTTCGGGGGAGCTTCTGGGCTGGGGTTTGTGGTCTAGAGTGGGTAAAGTGGACCGGGTGACAGCGTCCCCCGAGGGCTCCGTGAACACCTCTGCCCAGCTCCGGCTCCACGGTTCCCAGCTTGACCCCCGGGTTTGAGTTGGGTTTCTGGTCGTGCTCAGGAGCACAGGTCTTGCTCTCACTCTCGGGTTTCCTTGCTGCTGGCTTCACCCGTCCCAGGAGCCGTTTGTGTTCGGGGAGCCCTCGATGGCCGTGGCAGCCGCAGCCGTGCTGTGCCGAGCGGACGGACTGCAGCGCCTTCCCACGTGCCCGGTGCGTGAAACCCCGGGGTGCTTCCTGCCTGGGGTTTCGCCCTCAGATGCCTCACGCCTGCCTTCTCCACTGCAGCTGGGGTTTTCTCTCTTGGCCCTGGTCCCACGGGCTTGGGACCCTCAGCAATCCCACCCAGGGAGCAGCGTGGGGACCCTTGAATGGGGTAAGGCCGGCCGAGGCTGCCGGTGGAGAGGGGAGGGCAGCGCCTGAGAGACAGGCACCCGCTGCTGCCTTTGTGAGGGAAAGGTCACGTTTGCGAGCACGGCGGGGTGGATCGCTGCAAACCAGCTCCTGTTTGTGAGCAATGCGAGCGAGGCGCTGGTTTGTTTGCTTCCCCCCCACCCGTGACCTTTAAGGATGCTGCTCGTGCATCGATAGCAGGGCGATGCTTTCAGCAGCCTGGCCCGAAGTGTCTGTCTCACAGGAAGGACGATCTTTCGAGCGCCGTGGGTGTCTCTTGCAGAGAGCGGTCCTGGCTGCGGTGCCTCTGGGGAGAGAAGGGCTGCGACTGTTGTGTTGCCTCAGAGAGCTCTCGGCAGTGGGTGATGCGAGCGCAGCACCTCGGTGTGAAATCCCCGCAGCAGGGCTCTCTGCTGCTGTTTGTTCTGCCAGCGGGGTCGGTCGGTCGGTCTGGGCCGGTCAGATGGGAACAGGCTGCCTGCAGGGTGAGAGTCTATGGTGGAGAAATAGGAGCTTCTCTGGGCGGGGGGGGTCTCCTCTCGTTGCCCTTGCTGACCCCCGGTCACTCCAGTTCAAGCAGAAACTGGAGGATGTGATGGTGACCCAAACCTGGGAAGGGTTCCCTGGGCAGAGCTTCCAGTTCCCCTGTGGGCGATGGGGTCCCACGTGCAGGACTCTCAGAGCACTGTCCGTCAGGGGGGCGTCGCGGGGTGTTACCTGTGCCTCAAGAAGCCTCGGCTCTGCGTGGGGCATCGTGGTCTCCCCACAGCTGGGAGAGTGCCCGTCAAGGGCTGCGGGTGAGGTCCAAACCATGGAGCACTGGCCCCGCTCAGCGTTTGACTGGGCTGGCTGGTGGGTGCTGCCCGTGCGCGAGGGCGATGCTGCAGCAGAGGGAATCTCGTTGGCCGGCTGAGTTCCCTGGGATAGAGCCAGACATGTGGGCTGGGGGTTTGCATGGCAATCTTCAGCGGGATTAGGAGAGCTCATCAAGCAGTTTCTCCGGGGTATTGTGCTGGGAACCGCGTTCCCAACCAATTACGGAGCAGGTCCGCGTCGGTAATGAGCCCTGGCGTTGGGAAGGGACGGTGCAGAGACAAAGGCAGAGCTTCAATGGGGGCTGTGAAACTGTTCTCGTGAATAGCCCTGGGCTCCTTAATTGGGGCTGCTGTTCCCAACGTTCCCTCGAGCCCCGGCTGAGTGTCCCAAGCCCCGGCCAGGGGGAGGGAGGGTGCCGGTACCCAGGGAAGCCCGAGGAGCTGTGGCCTCACTGTTAATGAAGTGTTGGCCGTGGGGACGAGGGGTGATGGAGCAGGTTCCAGACCAGAGGAGCCCTGTGAGCCGCTTTCTCAGCTGAGCGGGTGCCATCGCGGCGGAACGGCCGCACAGCGCTGTGCAAGGGGGTCTGTTTGGCAGCCTTCAGCGCCGGCCTCATGAGCTGCAGCGTGGGAGGAGAGGAGATGGAGGAGCTGCTCCGGCCCAGCTTTTCACTCACTCCCTTCCTCCCTCAGCCCAGTGGGTCTTTGGAAAGCAGGAGCTGGGATACGGAGCGATGAGCTGGACGCAGGCGCTGGGCACTGTGTCACCTAGGCTGGTGGCCGTGGGTGATGCCCGTGGATCAACCACAGTCCCAGAGCACCAAACCCTCCCCATTTCAAACCGTTTGGGATGGGCTGGAGCATCTGGCAGCTCAGAGCTTCACGATGGCTGGGCTCGTGGTTCCCAGCTTCAAGCTCCCGTTGGCAAGTGATGGCAGCAGAGGTGGAACTGGTGTGAGCTGGGACCGGTGCAGGGCAGGGCACAGAGCAGAGGAGAAGGTGCCCCCAGGTGCAGATAAGGAGCCCCTTGCTGTGTGGGGCTGGTGAGGACCCTGAGCTTGTACTGGGTGCTTTAAAGCCTGTGGCTCTGGATGGTTTGGCTCTGGTGGTTTGAACCAGAACCCCTCTGAGGGCTGCAGTTCGTTACTGCCTGTTCTCAGAGGCAGCAGGTTTGTCCCTGGGCAGGTGACTGGCCTCTCGGAGAACCTCCTGCTGACGCTGGGTGGGGAAAGAGACTGAATCCCCTCTGAGCCAGCGTGGAAACCTCATCCCACCGGGACTCTGAGCGAGGTGACGGCTCCGGTGCCTGTAGTGGATGAGTCTGAACCACCAGCAGCCACTAGTTGTGTGGAAGCAGCCGTCGGGGCCGGCCCGGCCACCCCAGCCCAGCTCCCGGCCGCCGGCGCTTGAACACTGACGGGCTGCACCGGTTGGGCTGCGTTCCGGCTTGAAACCCAGAGCTCTGGCAGCTGAATTCCCTCCTCTTCTAATTCCCGGCCCCGTTTGACTGCTGTTGTTATTCAGGCTGACTTTGCATCCCCCCCTGTCCCCCGCGCTACCCCCGCGTCACCGGCCGGCTGTGCGGGACCGGGCTGTCGTGCAGCGGGCGTTGCTAGCGAGCAGCTGCGGCCGGGGCTGCGGGGAGCTGTGGAACGGCGGAGCCGTAAACCCTCGTGATTCACGACGGTTTGTTTTGCTCTCGTAACGCAACCCCGACGCAGGAGCCGTTCGTCATCCTGCAGAGGCAGCCCGTGCCTGGCTCCGGGTAGCGGGCGAAGGAGAAGTCGTGCCCAGCCGCGGGAGAGCTCCCTCTCGCCAGCCCGCTCCCCGCACACCGCTGGGATCCCGGCGTCTGGGGGGGACGAGGTCACCCCACGGCAAATAGCTGCAGGAGGGCAGGGAACGGGCTGGGTGCCGGCGGAGGCTGCCCTGACCCTGTCAGAGTGCTTTCCCACCACCCCCCCCGTCTCATCCCGGCGGCTGAGCCTCGTAAATTCCGCTTGCGGGATCGTTACTCCACGGTAACGACTGCGGAGCAGGGAGCGGGTGAGAGGAGCCGAGCTCAGCCCGCACTTGTTGCAGGGAGGAGGAGGAGGAGGGTGCTGGCTCCGGGTGAGTTATTACCGTAACCGGGGAGGCGGAACCCCGCGGGCGCCGGGCGAGCACCCGCTGATTTATGGCTCCTGCAGTCCGCTGTAGCCGCTGCAGCCAGCAGCCAGCGCTGCTCGGGAGGCTGATTTCAGCAGTGCACAGCCCCGGCGGCCTTCACCCCAGCAACCCGCAGCCACAGCACCTGCGGTACGGGAGCCGCTCAAGGGCTGCCCGCAGCAGCCGTCTGGAGGGGTAAAGCCCCCGTCGCAGGGGCAGCCTGAGCCCCGCTGTCGGCTCGGAGCCCCCCCGTCGGAGCAGCGGCGCTGCCGGGCTGGGTGCTGGGCGCTGGGGAAGGTCGTTCGTCAGGGCAGCCCCGGCGGCGGGGTGGAGGGGGCGGACAGAGCGCTGCTAATTGCGAGAGAGAGGGCGGCTGGGTTTGCAGGGACTGCAGGGAGAGGCTGCTGAGGAGAGGCTGAGGGAGCTGGGGGGGTTCAGCCTGGAGGAGATGAGACTCAGGGGGGACCTTCTCCCTCTCTCCAGCTCCCTGAAGGGAGGGTGCAGTCAGCTGGAGGTCAGGCTCTTCTCCCAAGCACCCAGTGCTGGCAGGAATGAATTCCCTTTTCCGGGCTGGGGAAGGTTGGGGCTGATTTCCTGAGCTCTTTGTCATGAGGCCAGAGAGGGGGCTCGGCGTGGGGATGGAGAGGACCGGCTTGCACCCTGAACTCGGTTCCAGGCAGCTGACGCGTTTCCAGAGGAGCGGTGGCTCGCTGTTGGCTCACAAACCTCAGTCAAGGTGACCTGGAGGGCTGGAGCCGGGGCGTCGAGCCCATTTCCGAGGCCCCTGGCCACCTCTTACTGCAATCCTGGACCTACGGGTCCAGCCCTGGTTCAGAGGTGGAAAACGGCTGTGCTGATGGATGGATGGATGGATGGATGGATGGATGGATGGATGGATGGATGGATGGATGGATGGATGGGAAAACCTTCCCAGAGAGCCACAAGGGCAACAGCAGTGGGGAAGGTTGAGCTTCATGGATGTTTTCACATCCAAGAGGTGGAAAGGACCTCTAAGATCTTCATCCCCCCTTCACCCCAACCCCTCCGTGACCACGAGACCATGGTCCTTCTGAAACCCCTCCCGGGGTGGGGACTCCCCCACTGCCCTGGGCAGCCTGTGCCAGTGTTTTTCCTGGTTTCCAGTCAGAGCTTCCCTGGCTCCTGCTGTTCCCAGGGCCTTTCTGTGTTGTGGCCGTTGGTGCCGCCGGGAGTTGTTGTCTGGGGCCAGGCAGCAGGAGGAATGCAGCTCTGGGCAGCGAGCGCCCAGGTCCTGGCAAAGCCCACCGGTGATGCCGGTGTCTGTGGTTTCCAGCGAGGAAACCGCACACAAACAGCTCCCTGCCGCCGCTCAGAACCGGCTGCCGGGCTGTTCCTCGCGGGCACTGAGGCAGCCCCACGCCGGGCACAGCCCCACGTCCTTCCCAACAGGTACCAGTGCTGGGAGAGCCCTTCCCCGGCCGCCCGTGCAGGCGCAGCCGCACAGCCGCTCCCCGCAGCCCGGCGCTGCCTGTTGCCTTGCCAACACGAGCGGAGGAGCCGTTGGAGCAGAGAGATGGTTGTTTCTGCTGCAGAGCCGTGATGCCGGCGGAGCAGGGGGGGGGGGAAGGAGGAGGAGGAAGAGGAGGAGGAGGACCTTGCCCACTCCTAAGCGCTCCCCCACAAAGTGGGGAGTTTGTCAGCCTGGCAGAGCACTCGGCCTTCGCTCCTGCTGCAGGACGACAGCGTAATTCTTTAATGATGGGTGATGATGAAGCACCCACTCCAAAGCCCTTTGTGGGGGGTTCTGCCTTGTCTTCTGTCTGGAGCTGCAGACTCGGGGAGCTCAGCGTGGTTTGCAGTCAACTGGGTGCCTGTGCTCTTTATCGACGGAGCGGGTACCCGCTGCTGTTTGCTGTGTGAGCACCGAGGAGGAGCAGCGAGCGGAGAACTGCTCCTAATGGGCCGGGTTCGCGCGTTCGACTGCTCCTCAGGAGAGAACAAGAGCTGCTGGCAGTTTAAAATAGACCGGGCGCAGCAGTGGCTGCTGGTGCACGCTGCCTGTGTTTTCCTTGTCTCCGCGGTTCGCAGCTCTTTTGTGGATCTCAAACGCCCCCTTAACCAGAAAGCAGAGGCAGAAATGTCTTTCTCCTTGGAGTTCCCACCTGCCGCCGCAGGAACGTGGTGCCTACGTAAGCCCGGGGGGCCGGTACCAGCGCTCCCCAGCGCCCAGCAAATCCCTTCTGCCTCCTTGGGTTTGGGTTTGGGGAGCAGTGCTGCCCACGAGGATGACAGGCGGGCAGGGACACCGTCGCTGGGGTCATGTTCCGTGAGGTTATGTCCAAGGCTGTTCGTCCTGCCCTGTATTTGGGCTCCTCCGGATGCCCTGTCCCTGGGCTGCAGCCTCAGTAGCTGCACAGCACCAATCCCACCGATCCGGGAGAGCAGCAGAGAACGAACATTGCAGGCAACAGGGTGAAGCCACGAAACGAGACGGCTCCTCGCGCTGCGTCCTTGCCTCGGAGCCAGCGTGCGTGCGGCGCAGCCCCGCGTGGTGGTTTGGAGCTGAGCAGGGGCTGTCTCAGGCGACGGAGGGGAATTGGCCAGAAAGCCCCCAGAAGAGGGCTCAGTTCCCGTCTGCTGCCCTGTGCCTGCGGTGCCGCAGGGCGCTGCCCACACGTTTGAGCCTGTTGTTCGTGTGGCCCTTCGCCTGTCGCAGGGCCGGGACCAAAGGCGCTGAACGACTCCACCTGTGTTTAGGGGAGGCTGTTTCTCCTGGAGGGAGGTGGGGCTGACGTTGATCAGAATTCATCGGTGGAAGCGGAGATCTCTGGCTCTGGAGGAGCTGCCGGAGCTGCGCGTTGTGACAGGCGCTCCTGACAGCGAGAGAAAGCCCCGGGATGGGGAGAAACCCGCGCGAGACGGGTTGCGGGTAGGGAGCTAAGACATATCTGCTCATTAGAGTGACATGAAACCCATCATCTGCCTCACGGCAGCTTTCCCCGCTCCTGGAGGAGCCCGTCACTCCGCACGGGCGTGTTTGGGCTGTGGGCGTCGCTGCCGGAGCCTCAGAGAGCGGAGGAACGTTCCGAGCGCCGCTTTCAGAGCAGCAGCGTCTGCACGAAGCGCCGGTGAAGGATGGGGGTGGCTGAGGGTTCCAGGGAAGGTGGCCCCTGCTGTACAGCCCCTGGCCGTGGTCGCTGATGGGTGCCCGTTGCTGTGCAGGTCTGACAGGGCTGCAGGGAGAGGTGGAGAGGGAGCAGCTGGGTGAGCTCCCTCTGCCGCGACGCTTGTCAACGCCAGCGTGGCTAGTGCCACGTGGAACCCGGAGCACGTGGCCGCTGCCAGCCTCTGCAGCCCCAGAGCAGAGGTGACGGCGCAGGTGACAAAGCTGCGAACACAGAAATCCTCTCCTCACGGCACAGGGCTCCGGCAGGGGCTGTTGTAGCTTCGCCCCCCTGGCAGGGACAGCAGAGGCTGTGTAGTGACCGCAGGACGGCTGGGGTGGGAGGGGGCTCTGGAGGTCATCTGCTCCAGCCCGTCGCGCTGCTGCGCTCCTGCCCGGGAAGGGGAGCCTTTCCCCGCTGCTCCCACCTGTCCGTCGCTCCCAGCTCCCCGCAGCAGCCGCGACAGGGATTCCAGGGGTGTGCCAGCCCCGGATGAATCGAGGTCTCCGCGCTCGGGTCTCAGCGCTGCTGTGCCCTTGGCAGCGCTGGAGCCGAGAGCTCGGATGCAGAGCAGGAGTTGGGCATTAGGGGGCATTAATAATAAACGAGGGTTGATCCTAATTGGGGATTATTTAAACACCCTGCGAGCCGGCAGCGGTCTGCGGGGACCGGCTCACGTCCTCACACGGCTGCTGCCTTGCTGATGCTGCTTCTGAGCGGCGGCTGGCAGAACGAAGCGCCGGGTTCTTGGTGCCGTCCTTGGCGGGTGGTGCTTTGCGGTGGTGGCTGGGCGTGAGCGGGGATGGGGTGGCAGGTACCTGCCCTGGGTGAAGAGGAGGCTCAGGGGGACCTTCTCCCTCTCTCTAGCTCCCTGAAGGGAGGGTGCAGTCAGCTGGGGGTCAGGCTCTTCTCCCAGGCACCCAGCACCAGGACAAGAGGGCAGGGCCTGAAGCTGCCAGGGGAGGGTGAGGTTGGCTGTCAGGAAGCCCTTCCTCAGGGAAAGGGTGCTCAGAGCCTGGACTGGACTGCCCAGGGCAGTGGGGGAGTCCCCATCCGTGTCTGGAGGTGTTGAAGGACAGCCTGGCTGTGGCCCTGAGTGCCCTGCTGTGGCCACTGGGGTGATGTTAGGTGCTGGGCTGGCTGAGCTCAGAGGGCTTTGCCAGCCTGAATCAGCCTGGGATTCTGTGATGTCTTGAGGCTGGGCACAGCTTTGCCCTTCAGGGCTCTCCTGTTGGCTCCTCCATGCTCTCCCCCACTCCTCCCTTTCCCTGTTCCCCTGAGAGCTCTTGAGCATCTCTCAGGGAGACTCCTTCACGCTGCCTCGCTTCCTCAAACCCTCTGCCCAGCAGATCCCGGGGTCCAGCAGATGTGGTCTGGGCGATGCTCTGATAAACGCCTGACCTTAGGAGCACAGGACAGGCTTTACGGAGGGACCTCGTCTGCTCTGGGCAACGGGCTGTCAGCCTGCATCAGAAAAGCAAGGCTCAGCCTCTGCTCTTGGTTGACAGCTGCTTCTCTGGAAGCCAAACTGCTGGAGCAGCCCCGCGCAGCTCGAGATGGGGTCCCCCCGAGAGGGCTGCGGGAGCAGCAGCCGTTACGGTAGAGCAGGTTTTGAAATCAGCTGTGAGCAGAGGTAGAGCTCTGCACCTCATCCACAGCCGCGGGGCGTGCGAGCGGTGCCTCCAGACTCTCGGAAGCTCCCTCCTGGTGAGAGGGGCTTGTAGGGTCCTTCCTGCCAGCGGTCCAGAGCCGTGAGCGTGCGGAGGATCTCATCCGCAGAGCAATCCCCGACGCTTGCATGGATGGCTTCCGTGAGCAGAGGTGGGAGCCGTTGTGCCACGACCCCTGGGCTGTGCAGAGGGCTGGTGCTGTCCCACACCCTGGCACCAGCACGGGCCGGATCCTTCCCCGCCCGGCTCCCCGGGGCCTCATTTGCCCTGTCGTCCCCCCGCCAGTGACAGATGAGATCCCTATTGATCCGCAGCATCGCCAGCAGCAGCCTGCGGAGGGGCGGGCGCAGGGCGGCCGGGGAGCTTTATCTATCAATAGCCGGGTAATAGAAAGACAAGCGTGACATCTAATCCCAACAGGGCTGACAGCCCATAACTCTGCGCCGGGGCGGCTGATGGCAGCGGGATAAGGGGAGGGGGAGAAGCTCTGGAAAAGCTCTGGGCCGACAGCACGTGGTTTCGCTCGCAGAACAAAGGCCTCTGGTCTGCAGAGCAGCGGTGCGGTTGGGCTGTTCCAGGGTTGGGGGCTGCCCGTTGCCACCCGGCCAGGCCCCAGCCGGAAGGGTCTGTGGAAGCGGGGCAGTGCCAGCTCCAGGCAGCCTCCGACACCGCTAGGTCGGGTGGTCTCAAGAATCGAGGGGGGGTGGTTCGGCAGAGGAGCTGCTTCCCCTCGGACCCCGCTGCCTGCTCCGCCTCAGCACCGTCCCGCATCGCTGCAGCGGCAAGGGCTCCCTTGCAGGGTAATGCACCAGTGCCTCCAGGGCCTGTGGCCTCGGGGCAGTGTGTGGCTCTCGCCGTTGTTTATCCCTCCTCTTTAAGCAGGAGAAGCCATAAAGGCTGCTCCAGCGGGCTCTTCCCCACCAACCGGTCAGCGGTCACAGGGGGTCTGTGCAGCCGGGAGGCAGACGCGCTCCCTACGGCGAGCACTCCTGAGCCCAGCCTCGCGCCTGCCCTCTGGGACGGGGGCACCAGTTCCGCAGAGCTCGGGGAGGGCTGGGGATGGAGCCGCCTCCTCGCCGGGCGCTGCCAGGAGCGCTCGCTAAAGCACGGGCGGAGGAGGAGAGGGGAGAGGTCCCCGCGATGGCTGGGCTGGTGCAGAGCCCGAGACGAGGAGATGAAGCTGCTGGTGCAGAGGACGCGGAGTGGCAGGAGCGGGTTTGTTCTCGCTGGAAATCATTGTCACTGCTTCAGCCGGGAGGAGACGTCGGGACTCGGAGGCTGTGAGGAGCCACTGCCTTTCCTCGCCGGCACAATTAGCGCCGCTCGTGCATCCTCCTGCAAAGTTCAGGTGTGACGGCTGTCGCTGTTCAGAGCGGGCACTCGAGTGTGCAGAGCAGATGCGCTGGGCTCCAGCAGCTTCCTCCAGCGCCGCTGCCAGTCCTCTTCCCCTCCTCAAAGCAAATCTGCAGAGAAATTAAGTGGCCGTTCGATTTCCTCCCTCCTCCTGCATCCGATCGCAACGGAGTCTCTCCGGCTCCCACAGTCTCCCCGCCGAGGCGGTCCGTGGTGTTTGTTTAAGGGGTTGCTGTCTCCGTGATGGATGGAGGGAGCCGGGGAACTGCTCAGGGAGGAGCGGCGACAGCAGGAGACAAAGGCTCTGGAGTGTGAGGATTTGCAGGTGTTTAGAGACCCGCGCGGTGTTTGCCGCTGCTTTGGCTGCTGGGGGCCGGCAGGCTGCTCCCAGGTAGCGGCAGCAGGCAGAGCAGCTGTGGCAGTCGAGTGGCGCTGACTCGGGGGGTGATTTCGCTTCTCTGGGGGTTCTGTGCTTCAGGTGTCCCCACGATGGCTCTCCTGGCAGGTGGTGCTGTGGGTGTCGCACAGAGGGAACCCGCAGTGCTGCTGCGTGGGACTGAGCATCCCAGCTCGGCCTGGGTCAGCAGCAGAGGACTCGCCCTCCGCAGCGCCTGGGTTTAGGTTTCCCCTGGTGCTTTCGTCCGTCCCGCTGCTGCAAGGAGAGAGAACGTTTAAACAAGAGCACTGCCCCAAAGCTGCGGAGCCAGGCTGTGCCCAGCTAAGGGGGACCTGGTGACACTGATCACTCCCTCGGAGCAGGGACCGGGGTGGCCAGGGCAGAGCGAGAGCCGCAGACGTGGACGGCGCCGGCTGCCTTTCCTGTTCTCCCCGTCGCGGTGCTGCCTGCGCTCTGCCGCTCCTCACCACTGCGATGGTGACTGAGAAACTTCCAGAATCGCTGGCGTGGAGCTGTGCCCGGCGAGTCCTCGCTGCGCACCGACGTGGCTTCCCTTAGAGTCTGTAAGCGATGCCGCTCGTGGAATCGAGCCGGCACCTGCTGCGATTCGGCTCTCTGCTGGGCTCCCCTTGGCCAGCCGGTTCACATGGCTGATGGCCATGAGGAGGGCTGCGTGGGCAAGGGGGCTGGTGCTGTGGGGACAGCAGGCTGCGTCAGCACGTCCAGGACTCGCGACGGGTGCAGTGACATCTTTAATGGGCCGTCCTGCCCTGCCAGGGTGCTGACAGCGTGGCGGGGGGGCTGGGGGCTTCGAGCCTGATCAGCCTGCGGGAAGCAGGGCTGGAACCGGGCAGATGTGTGTGACGGGCGTTTTGCACCACTGCCACGAGCCTGGGGGACTTGTCTCTGCTCCGGCTGCGAGCCGGCTCGGTCACAGAGCTTCCCGTCGCTGGTTGCGCTCGTCAGCGTGCAGAAACAGGCGTCACGCCGCCAGGGCAGGGGAGCCCAGGCTTCGGCTCGGGGCCAGCAGGCGTGGAGAGGTGTCGGGCGGTTTATCAGCCTCTTCCTCTCCAAGTGATGCAGCTTGCCTCTTGCCAGGGCTTGTCAAGCAACAGAGGCGAGAGAGAGAGAAGGAGAAGTGGGCAGGGTGCAGGATGAGGGAGAAACCAGAGTGTAAGTGCCCTCTGGAGAGATTTACTGCGGGCAGACCTTATCCGTTTCCTCCTGCACTTGGGAGCTGGACTGTCCCCACCGCTCCCTAGGCCGAGGGGAAGGTCCTCTCTGGGCTCCCCAGCCCGTGACCACCTGTCCCCGTGCCCTCTCTTTGACAGACTGGCCATGGAGCCGCCCAGAGTGCTCTCCCTTCCCCTCACAGCCCGCGCTGTCAGGTCTGGGGGTTTGAAAGCAAAGTCCTCACCGGGGGGCTGCGATTAGCCTTCCCCTGGCTGGGCTGGTGCCCGCCGCTCCTGCCTGGGCTCCGCACCCCTCCAGCTCACTTTGCCATGCCGATGGCCTTCCTGGCAGCTCCGGAAGACTGGGACGCGAGGCGGTTCTTCCCGCTGGCCGGGCTCTGCGCTGGCTGCCGCGCGGAGCCGTTCCGAGCGCGCGTTGCTGTAATGATTCGATTCATTAGGAGGAGAGTTGGCGGGGTGATGACCTGTAAATGATTGCAAGGCTCCCGCAGCATAATTGCATTGAATTCTTTCTGTGCTGCCTCTGGACAGGAATAGCGGCCACCGATCGCACCGAGCGAGTAGGAACGGCGGCCCTCACGTGCCTGCGCTCCACTCGCGGCACCAGCGCTGCCTGGAGGAGCCTGACTCTGGTCAGGGACTCCGGCAGAGCAGCCCGTGGGGTGGGTGTGCGGAGCACCGGATGGGAGCCACCGTGCCTGACTGTGCTGTTTGGTCTCTGCTCTCTCCCTAAGGTGACGGCCAGAATCTGGTGACCGAAGACGTGACGGTGGTGGAGGGAGACGTCGCCACCATCAGCTGCCGCGTGAAGAACAGCGACGACTCGGTGATTCAGCTGCTGAATCCCAACAGACAGACCATTTATTTCCGGGATTTCAGGCGTACGTCCCCTCTTCCCTTGTCCGCTCGCGGCCGCCCCTGCACTGGGGAGCCTTTGCCCACTGCTCCTCCTTTAACTCGCCGCCAGGCGCTGGAAGTTCAGTGGATTCTGTGGAGGGTGGATGAGACAGGCAGTCACAATCCTTCTCCTTAAGGGAAACCTCCACGGTCCCCTTTGAAAGCCAGAGCGCCCTGCGTCGCGGGAGGGATTGACTGGAGCAATCCAGGGCCAGCGGCAGGCAAGCGCCTCAGATTTAGCTGACACAAACGGGGCGACGCCGAGGCAGTGCCGCGCTCTCACAGGGAGTCTGCTCGGGCTGAAGGCTCGGAGTTTCAGGGCAGTCTGCCCCGTTATAACCAAACCCAGCTCTGCTGTCGCTGCTGCATCCGCGGGCTGGGTCAGCTCTGGCCTCCTGCTGCGACGATGCCCCGGAGCTGCGCTGAAGCGCTGCCGCTTGGCTGAGCTGGGGATGCCCTGGGGCCGGGACACGGCGCAGCCTGGTGTGGGTGGTGGAGACACGAACCACCTGCTCCTTGAGGAGCTGGGTGCCCTCACCGTGTCGATGTGGCAGGGAGGCTCGCTCGCTCCTCTCCTGTTTGTCTGGCAGGACTGAAATGCCTCTGTTTCCAAAAGCTCACCGGAGTGTGGGCAGCTGTTCCCGCTCAGGGAACTCCTGTTCAACCAGGCTTTTCCCTTCTCTCTCACCCTTCACGCTGCCCCCAGCCCCTGCCCGCAGCCGGCAGAGCGCCTCCATGGCACAGGGCATCTTCACACGGAGCTCTTCACTGCCAGCTCCCTCAGCCCCCTGCTGATGGACTGTGCAGAGAGCCGGCGCTGTGCCCGGTCATCTCCTTGTGCTGCTCCTTCCCAACGACCTGGGAGCAGGAATCGTTGACAGGTGCAGACTTGAGGCGAGAAGGAGATGGGAGCTGCAGTGAGGGATCCACGGGGCCGTGTCTGGGTGCTGCTGCGGGGTTGATAGACCTTTGCTTTGCTGAGGCAGGGGGGGATGCCTGAGGGACCGCAGTCGCTGAGGCTCTGCTCACTCCACAGCGCTGAAGGACAGCAGATTCCAGCTGGTGAACTTCTCCAACAGCGAGCTCCGAGTGTCCCTGACCAACGTCTCCATCTCTGATGAAGGAAGGTACTTCTGCCAGCTCTACACTGACCCTCCCCAGGAGATCTACACCACCATCACAGTGCTCGGTAAGGACTCCGTCGGTGCTTGTGGTGATGTTTTCAGTCCCCAGTCCCCCTAGGTCAGCGGGACAGGGCTCTGCGTGCAGCTCAGAGAGCTCCAGCTGCCCAGAGAGAGCCCCGGCTCTCCAGGCATAAATCACAGTGAGGACTGGAGTGCTGAGTGCTCTCCCACTGCAGACCAGTCCAGCTCCTCAGTAACTGTGCAGCTGCAGAGCTGCAGAGCTGAGGTGTCTAAGGGAGGCTGGGGAAAGGCTGGTGAGGAAAGGCTGAGGGAGCTAGGGGGGTTCAGCCTGGAGAAGAGGAGACTCAGGGGGGACCTTGTCCCTCTCTCCAGCTCCCTGAAGGGAGGCTGCAGTCAGATGGGGGTCAGGCTCTTCTCCCCGGCACCCAGCACCAGGATGAGAGGGCAGGACCTGGAGCTGCCAGGGGAGGGGGAGGTTGGCTGTTAGGAAGCCCTTCCTCAGGGAAAGGGTGCTCAGAGCCTGGACTGGACTGCCCAGGGCAGTGGGGAAGTCCCCGTGTCTGGAGGTGTTGAAGGGCAGCCTGGCTGTGGCCCTGAGTGCCCTGGGGTGGCCGCTGATGTGATGTTAAGTGCTGGGCTGGGCTAGAGGAGCTTGGAGGGCTCTGCCAGCCCCAAACACTCTGAGAGTCTGTGATCCACCTGCAGCGATGCTCCCGTCTCAGAGCAAGTTTGGAGGCATCTCCTTTGTAGTTGGCATTCGGCAGGCGCCTCGCGCTTCCCCCCGCTCTCCCGCACGCTTTAATGTCTGCCGAGCCGCGCTGCGTAGACGTGTTCCTGCCTAATTGGAACGCGAGGACATCTCAAATATGTAGCCCGTTCTGTTCGTTGGAGAGAGAAGCCACTAGTGACTAATTAGTCCATTTGATCATCTGGCTGGTATTTATACTTATTTGTTCCTCATTAGCGCGGAGCCGCGCGCGTCGCTCCTGAACCGCGCAGTCGCTCGTCGCAGTGATCAGAGCGAGGTCGGGCTGCCTTTGCCGCTTGCGGGGTCCGGGGGAGCGGCAGCGCTGGGCTGCTGGAACTCTGGCTGTTCGCTGTTGCCTCTGGCTTTCATGGGGGAGAGACTCCCCGCTCCTCTGCCCTTATTTCTAAGGGGTTCCATCGCCTCTCGGTTTGAGCTGCGGTGGTCGTGACCCAGCTGAGGTTACAGCCTGATGGGGAGAGGCTGAGGGAGCTGGGGATGCTCAGCCCGGAGAAGAGGAGGCTGAGGGGAGACCTCACTGCTCTCCACAGCTGCCTGAAGGGAGGCTGCAGTGAGGCAGGGGTTGGCCTCTTCTCCCTAGGGACTGGTGAGAGGAGCAGAGGGACTGGGGTCAGGCTGTGCCAGGGGAGGGTCAGGGTGGATCTGAGGACAAACCTCTTCCCAGACAGAGCGGGGAGGCCTTGGCACAGGCTGCCCAGGGAGGGGGTGGAGGCACTGTCCCTGCAGGGGTTCAACACCTGGGCAGTCAGGGGGTCTGAGGGGCAGTGGTTGGGGGCTGTAGGGTGGGTGGTTGGACTGGATGAGCTTGAAGGGCTTTTCCAGCCCTGGTGACTCTATGACCCCGTGTTCCCGGGTTGTTTTTCAATGAGGCTGGGCTCCTAGCTCTGTGCTCTCGACAGGCCTTGATCTCCAGAGGTTCTGAGTCCGGGCAGAGCAGCAGGCTGCCATCCTCAGGGAATCGCTGCCTGACGCGGGTGCCCATCGCTGCCTGTGGAGCTGAGCTCCCCTCACCGAGTCAGCCTGTGGCGGTGCGAGGGAAGGCAGTGCCAGAGGTGGTGGCGTTTGCTCTGAGCTGGTGCTCGGCAGCTTCAGGAGCACCTTAGGAGAGCTCGGTGTGCGCTGGCCCCCTTCCACCGCTGGCGGCTGCGGCTTGGAGCTGAACAGCAGGAGAGCAGAGCTGCGGTGCAGGGGTAGAGACGGTAAGGAGAGCACTGCCAAATGTCAGCTCTCGTGTTTCCTCTCCTTGTCAGGAGGAGTCAAGACCACGCGTGCAGTCAAGCCGTGGTTTTAAATAGCACCAGACAGCAGCTCCTCCCTGGAGCGGTGCCTCCCCGGCAGAGAGAAGGGGAAGCTGCCCGGCTGAGAGCGATCGTTTGCGAAGCGGTGGTGACTGCTCGGTTGGGCAGTGGAAGTGCCATCGCCCCGATTGCTGCCAAACTGGCCCCGGCAGTCACAGGGGCACTGGTGGCTGCCTCCCCCCAGCAGAGGTTATGGGTTTTCCCGGGGCTGGAGACCCGGCTCCGGTGCTGTCTCTCATCGGTGTGTGTCCTGCTGTCGTTGCAGTCCCCCCGCGCAACCTGGTCATCGATATCCAGAAAGAAGTGGCCGTTGAGGGAGAGGAGATCGAGCTGAACTGCACCGCCATGGCCAGCAGACCAGCCACCACCATCAGATGGTTCAAAGGCAACAAGGAGCTGACCGGTAGCGCATCCTCTCTTGCCTCGCTCGGTGCTGGGTGCTTGGTGTGGGCTCTCTGCTGCCGGTTTGAGGAAGCAGAAACAAACACAAGAGCAAACAGAGGACGTGCGAGGGCAGGGCGAGCTGCTTCATCCTCAGCGTGGGAGCAGAGGAGCAGACAGATGATCCCCTGGTGCAGAGGGGCCGAGCCCTGCCCGGTCCCCAGCCCGCCTGCCGTCGAGTGCGGGGCTCTGGAGTGTTCCCCTGAGCGCAGGTGACCCCGCAGACAGCCCCAGAGCTGAGCGCTCAGTCTATTTCTGCGGTGCCCCGGGTCGCTTCGCGCCCCGCGTTAGGTACTGGTGGGATCATGTGTGCTCTGGGCTGTGAAGATTTCCAGCTCCCTTGTTTACCGAGCGCTCTCTCCGTGTGCCGCTGAATATTCATAGCAGACGGGCGCCTCAGCTCCCTCAAGTCTGGTCGCTCCCGGTGTTTGCAGGCGGAGGCCCTGACTCTGATTGCGTGTGACGCGCTGTTAGTTTAAGGCTGCGCGAGGATGCGAGCTTGCCTGACAGCACCTCGGTGCTGCACCCAGCCTGAGACACTGAGGAGCTCCCTGCAGAGGGCCAGGCTGGTTACTTCAGATCCCCCCCCTCAAGGGCTGCACGAAGCCTGCTCTTTAAGGCCAGCGCCCAGGAGGGTCCGTACTGCGGGAGCACTGATACAGAGGGGGCGAAGCAGCGCCCCGCTGATGCCCTGCAGCACTGGCTGTCGTCGGTGTGGAGTGTGGAGCTTCCGTGGGTCCCTTCCTGGGGTCCCTTCCCGCAGGAAACTCACAGTGTTTGGCCCCTGGTGCTTGGCCTGCGCTGCTCCTCCATGGAGCTGCTTCCCAGCTTCGAAGCCTGCTGAGCTGGGAAGTAGCTCCCTGAGACAGCAGCGGCCCCTGGGTAGTTACTGCCGACCAGAAGCACTGGAGTCCCTGGCTGTGGGCTGTGACGATGGGCTGAGGGCATCGTCATGATGATGGCTGATGGGCTGACGATGCTCAGGGCAGCAGCCCTGAGCCAGCTGCCCCTGTGCTGTCTGCCCCTGTCCTGCCCTTCNGGCAGGAAGGGCTGGCTTTGCCCATCAGAAAGCTCTTCCCCTGGACATCAGGCGGTGCCGCTTGCTGTGCACACCCCCTGCCTGGCGGAACACAGTCCCCAGAAGGGTTTGGGGGTCGCGTCGCTGCCCTCAGCTCAACCATGAGTTCTTAGCTGAAAAGGGTACTGGGGAGCGGAGGCAGGGGTGCTGGCAGCAAGCGCTCACCGGGTGCCTGGAAAAGCCCTTCTCCTCCTGCCCGGTCTTCCCTTCCTCCGGGTTCCCATCCCCGCTGTCACAGCATCCTCCAGGCAGCAGCCCTGAGCCAGCACCCCTGTCCTGTCTGCCCCTGTCCTGCCCTTCAGAGGGAGCGGGGTGGAGTGCTGCAGCCTGTCAATAGCACCTTTAATCCCGGTAATCTGCTTAATCACTGCTCTGGCTAATTGTTGATTCAGGGCTGGGAGGGGATTTGTAGCTCATTGATTGAGGAGGCTGGGGATCTGGGGCTGCTGCTCACCGCAGCCATCAGGCACTGCAGCCTGGCCAGGAGGTGAGTTGCTTCGACTTCGCTGGTCCCCAGAACCTCTGTGGCTGCGGTGGGGATGGAGAGGAGGGACGTGACCTGGGTCCCCTCCCGCGCTCACCCCCCCCATCTCGGTCCTCTCCCCGCAGGCAAGTCGGTGGTGGAGCAGTGGTCCGACATGTTCACGGTGACCAGCCAGCTGGTGCTGAAGGTGGGACGGGAGGACGATGGGGTCCCCGTCATCTGCTTGGTGGATCACCCTGCTGTCAAAGACTTGCAGACGCAGCGCTACCTGGAAGTCATGTGTGAGTAGCTGAACTCTTGTGTCTCTGAACATATGAGACCGATGGCTGAGGGGCTCGGGGACTCCTCGTTACCCGAGGGAGTTACAGGGCCGAGGGGTTCGTGCCCTGTCACTTAGAAACTGGTGTCAGAAGCCTCTGCTTCTCCCATCCCTTCCCTGGCACCTCCACTCTCTTAGGAAGGGACTGTCCCCCCGTTGCATTTGCACCCCCAGAGGTGCCTGGCTGGGCTTTACGGCTGTCAGCACAGCTTCAGTCCCAGTGGGTTTCTGCTGGCAGCCTCCTGGCTTTGCCAAGCACTCCTCCACCTCCACACCCAAGGCACCGGCCGCCGCTGGGTCCTGCTGCCCAAGCCCCGCTACTGCGGCAGGCAGCCCCGGCGCTGGGAGCCCGCAGCAGCCAGCGCTTCGCGAAGTCAGAGCAGCGGGGTTGTGTGGAGGCTCCAGTCCCAGCGCTGCTCAAGGCAGAGCCGTCTGCCGTGGGTCCCTAACGCGTTCGGCCTTCGGAGTGCGTTGCGCGTCGTTCGGCTCTGCTCTGCCCTGTGTGACGGGGTCTCGGGTTATGGGCAGGTGCCAGCGGGTGCTGCTGGTCCCACGCACAGCCGTGCCCGACGTTCAGCGGGTGGAGGTGCCGGGGCTGCTGCTCGCGCTCCTCTCCACTCAGAAAAGGGCTTCTGAGAGCCCGGCCCCAGCACCCTCTCAGCTGGGCTGGGCTGCCGCCAGGAGCCTGGCCGTGGGGCTGGTTCCCAGTGCCTGTGGGCTCGCTGCCACGCCAGCCTTGGAGGAGGAGGCGAAGGGGAGGGTCTGTGTTGATGTACCGCTCTGGCTCCTTGTGGCAAAGCAGGCGCAACCCGCGGTGCTTTGGGTGCTCGGTGGGACAGACACAACCTCCAGCCAACGCGCTGGGGCTCCTGCTGCCTCTGGTGCCCTCAGCTCGGGTTGCTCTGGAGCTGCTGGCTGGAGTGGAGCTCTCAGAGAGCCCCAGCAGAGATGAGGAGGAGAAGGCTGTTGGAGCGGTTGGGGCTGGTGTCCTGGCCTGAGCTAAACTCGGAGCAGTTAGAGGTGATTATGGTTCCACAGAGGGGCCTGACCCCCGTTAGCCCACCCAGCTCCTTCAGCGGGCTGCACAGATGGCTGCAGGGAGCAGCAGCAGCCCCGGAACACGTTGTGCATCACAACCTTGCTGCTCCCAGCAATCAGCAGCCTCGGGTCTCGGTGTGCTGGACTGTGTCCAGACGCTTGCAGGCAGTACCTGCTGTCAGAGCTGAACTCCGGGTACCAAAGGCAGCTTGGAGCAAACTTTCACCCTTGAGCTTTTCCTGCTTCAAGCTGCTGGCTGCTGGGAAAGTGTGAGCAGGGGGAAGATCCTCCCGCCTTCGTGGAGAGGCAGCGGAGCTCCTGTGGCCATGGAATCACAGGATCGTTGAGGCTGGAAGAGACTTCCAGGATCACCCAGTCCAGCCAGCAGCCCAGCCCCACCCTGCCCACTCAACCCTGCTCCCCAGGACCACAGCTACTGGGTCTTTGAACCCCTGCAGGGATGGCAACTCCCCTCTCCCTGGACAGCCTGTACCAACCCCTGAGCACTGCTGGGGAAGAGATGTCTCCTGCTGGCCAACTAGCCCTGCTCTGGCCCTGCTTGAGGCCACGGGAGCCTCCTGTTGTATCCTTAGAGCCCTGTGCTTGGCCTCTTGGGGAGCGTGGGCTTCTGCTGTCAGGGCTAGCTGACCACATTCTCAGTTGCTTCTTAGGTACAGGGTTTGCAGTCAGAGGAGAGGACCCCTCCCCACTGCCCTTTGTGCCCTCCACTGCCCATGACGTGGCCCTGCACACCAGTGGCCATGTCTCTGAAGCGGTGGCCACTGGCCCTCACCCCTCACCAGGTGCAGAGGCGTCACCCCGGATCAGTTAGAGGTGTTGGCTGCTCGGGTCTCTGCTCTCGCATTCTCTGCCCATCGGTCCTGCCTGTCCCTGCCAAGGGCACAGCGGATCCTCCCCTCGGCAGCAGCAGCAGCAGCAGCAGCAGCAGCAGCAGCAGCAGCAGCAGCAGCAGGGCACGGAGGAGCCCCCTCTGCAGCAGCCGCCGCTGTGTTTCCCTGCGCTTAATGTGTCCAACCCGAGCATGAAGCGCTCTGGGGAAGGACAGGGCGATGATGGATGGAGCTCTCTCTGATAACGAGCTCTTTCTGTCTGACTGAATTTCACAGCACGGGAGACGTTTCTCTGCGACTCAGAACTCGGGGAGGGCTTTTATTGTGGTTTCTTCTTCTCAGGAAAAATCCCCGTGGAAAACAAGCAGCCCCTGGCTGTGCGGAGGGGGAGGGTGTGGGGAGGGCACTCAGCAGGGCAGGAGCCTGCTCCCAGTGCACCCCGGCAGAGGGAAGGGGCCCTGCAGCCGGTGGTGCTGGGGAGGTGGGCATTTCCCGAGTCCCCATGAGGAGCTTGTGTGCTCTCCCTCTGCGGCAGTGGCTTCTGCAAGGAGGGCGTCCAGGGATGGGGGATCAGGGATGGCCCTTTGTCCCCCCAACCCATCAGCTTCTCTCCGAGTCGGGTGGTTCTCTCAGCACTGGATGTCTTCTGGTGACAAAAGGCGTCCCGGGGGCTGTGGCTCTTCGAGAGCTGGGCTGGCGGTGACCTTGGCAGAGCAGGGGTACTGGTTGGGCTCGATGACCTCTCGGGTCTTCTCCAGCCTCCACGGCTGCGTGAACCGAGCACCTTGGCTGTCACTGACGACGCGGAGGGAGGGTTTGAGCTCGGGCTGGTGGGGAGCTGCTGCCCCAACCCTCTTTGTTTCATGGGAATGGTCTCTGCTGGAAAGAAAGGGCACAGGGGTGCATCCTGCGGGGCGACCCCTGCCCTCTGCTGCAGAAACAGCCCGGCTGAGCGGCGGCTGTGCTGCAGCTCAGAGGAAACCGCAGGCTCCGGGCCCTGGGGCCGCTGGAGCAGCTCAGGAACTTGAGGAAGATGCGATGAGGCAGCTGCTCCCGCGCTGCCCCGCTTTGGCTCCTCGCTGCCTCGTCCTCTCCCTGCTCATCTCCAGCATCTTCTGGGTGCTGGCACTGTTGGAGGGGGAGGCTGGAGCCTGCTGCTCCTCCTTGGCGAACGGGGGGCACAGCCGTGCCCACCCTGCGCTGCCTGTGTGAGGCACTGGTCGCGCGATGCTGCGTCCCGGGAGCCGCTTCGGAAACAACGATGAGGTCGGCCGGGCTGCAGCCAGCAGAGCAGCGGGGCCGCGCTCGTGGCACAGGCGTTAGCTCGTCCTGCTCACAGAGTGCCTGCCCCTTGCCTGGCACAGCCTGGCCCTGCGTGCGGGCTGCAGATGAGTGCTGCGGCGGGGCCGGCGAGCAGGGGTGGGAGCTGCAGGAGCGCCAGGCTGCAGGAGCTCCCGTGGCAAACAGGCTGGAAAGCTGCTCCGCTCTTCCCCGCAGCCCGGTGTGACGGCATCCGCCGCGCTGGCACCGGCCGGGCGCTGCCGCCGCCACGCAAATAATAAACAGGGAGCAGATGGCCGGGGGGTGGGAGCTGTGAAGGAGAGCTGAGCGTGAGCGCGGCGCCGAGGATGCTGCTTGTGGCTTCCTCGCAGCACGGAGCCGGGTTGAACTTGCCTCCTCATGTTCACGCGGTCTGCAGGTGCTCAGGGCACAGACCCGGGCTCGGCACGGGGTTCCAGTGCTGCTCCCGTGCCCTCCTTGTGCCGTGGCCCCCTCAGGGCTCTGAGCCACCTTACCACCCCTCACCTCGCTGCGATGGGCAGCCCTGGGATGCCAGCGGTGGGTTTGAGCTCGGGGCTTTGGCTCTCGGCCTCTTTCACTGTCCCAGGAAGGACCTCTGCCCCCTCAGCTGGCACTCAGAGCACCCTGCGCTGCTTCCCCGCCTGCCTCACAGGCACGGTGGGTGTCCCGGGACACAGAGGCACCACTGTGTCCAGCAGAACTGGGACTGGGCGCCACAGACCCCCTGAAGCCACGCAGTCCCAGTCCCATCCCGGGGTCGGTAGCTGCGGGTGGTGTCTGTGCTGGGGATCGGCTCGAGCTGCCCGTGGCGCAGGCATTCGGGAGAGGACCTGCTCCCGTAGCTGGATCCATTCGGGAGATTTAGGAGAGCTGGAACTGGTGGAGTCCTGACTCGGAGCTGGGCTCCCCCCAGGCTCTGCTGCCCCAGGGGCAGGGCGGTGACGGCTGCAGAGCCCAGAGCAGACGGCCTGGGGTGGGGAGCAGTCACTCCGGAGGGCAACGGACGCAGCGCAGGGGTCCCAGCCTTCCTGCCTGCTGCTGCTTTCGCCTCCCTTAGTTCCCTGCAGTCGAGGGGATCCCTGTGCACCGTCTGTGTCCCGGCGGCATCAG
>VZRI01011773.1:216708-231757 GCA_013397515.1 Upupa epops
CCTCGTACTGGGTTCAGAGGAAGGGCACGACCAGCCTTAGGGCTCCGCGAAGGCGGGCGCCCGCCCCGCCCCCGGCTCCCTCGGCACCAGCTCGGAGCGGTCTGTCCTCTGGTCACGTAAGCACCCTGGGTGACTCGAGATGCTTTTCCTCCCGCCTAGGTGTTGGTCCAGCTCTGGAGAAGCCCCCTCTGCCTCGCTCTGCCCCAAAAGCGATCCCCTCCAGCCCTTTTTTAGTGACCCCCGAGGACCCTTTTTGAGGAGCTGCCCTGCAGCCTCTTGAGCCTCTCCCCATCTCGCGAGGAACGCTGACTGAACGCCTTCTCTCTCCTCCACACGCATCCATCCCAGCTCCTCGCCAGACCCCGCTCTCTCCCCTCATAGGGAAGGCCTGTCTCGCCTCTCTGTGCCCACGTGCATCCTCATTCCTCTGACCTGTCCCACCCCAGCCGCTGCTTCCGCTTGGCTTGCTTCGCTTTTCGCTCTCCCGAGGCAGAGGTGACAGATGGAGGGCGGGATGGCCCCTTGAGTGGCTAATGGCATCGTGGTTCTCGCTGCTCTGAGCCGTCCCCGCGGAGCCGCCTTCACGGGTGATTTGCTTTCACGACGTTGCTCGGCTGACTCTACCTGTCCTGCTCAGGGCCTTCTGCGGCTTCTTTCCCTCCGAGGTTTTCGCACCCTCTCAGGCCGCCCTGGCAGGACGAGCTGCTGCGGCCTCTGCCCCGGTGCCTTTCCGCACGCGCCGCCGCCATCCGCCATCGCCCAGCCCTCCCCATTCCCTGCCTTCCTCTTGCAGGTGGCTGTCAGTAGAGCCCCGCTCCAGGCACCCCACTCGGATGCTTGGGACTCTCTGCCTCGGTGGCGCTGCCGCTCGGTCTCTCCGTTTCGGTCCCGTTTGCAGGTCCTCCCCTTAACTGCCTTCCCTTGCAGAGTAGGCTCCAACCTCCGTTAGAGTCTCCTTGAGAGTCGCTCGCAGAGGGTCCCATCCCCTGCGTCTCGGGGTGAAGGACGTGCCAGCACCTCTCTGTCCTTGCTGTGTGGTAACCTGTTGCTGTTCGCAGTGGAGCTGGGGGGGCTCGGAGGAAGAACTTGGTGCTTGGCCGCTAAGTCTGTCTGTCCTGCCCGCAGAATGAGTGTCCTCCTCCCGGGAAGGGCTGTCTAGGGGTCATTTCAGGGGTGGCCAAGGACCAGAGACCCGGAGTCAGCCGCTGTGGGCTCTGAAGTGGCGGTGGTTGTCCGTAGAAATAGCGGGGGGCTGGTTGGCTCCTCCGCAAGGGTTTCCAGGAGGGGAGAGATGGGTGGCACAAATGTCTGCTGCCAGGTCTCGCATCCCAGCTGATTCCTGGGGTGACTGTGCTCTCGCGGTGGCTGTGGAGTTGCCCAGGCTTGGCGGTGGTGTGCTTCCGTGGCTGAAAGGGTTAGACTGGCACCGAGATGCTCTGACAGCAGCTCCTCGTGCCCTGCAGACGCAGAGTCGCGGTAGCTTTTCTGTCAGCCTGGCAGAAGTGCCTCGGGCCATCCCACCGTGTTCTCTCACCTTGGTTTGCAGTGACGGAGGCTCTGAACCACCAAGCTGGGTGGCAGGTGCCAGGTGGGTCTGCGCTGCCTCCCGGGTGCCTCTCTGTGTTGGCTTTGAGCTGCCGGGGAGGCTGGGTCTGTGGTGACACTGTTAATCGCTCGCTGGCTCCGGCAGCTCACGAGATGTAGGGAGAAGATTAGTTGATGCTGATAAGAGAGGGGTTGGCCATCTTCCCTGGCACTGATCTAACACCCACTCCTCTTGATGTGTCTTCACATCTCCTGCCCACAGACGCTTTCCCCATGACCAGCAGCTGAGGCTTTGCCTGCCCTCTCCATTTGCTGGTGCCCCCAGCCAGCACCGGGCAGCGGGAAGCTGCAGGAGGTTCTGCTTTTCAGGAGTTAAGAGCCTTGGTAGCTGGAAAAATTAGGTCAAATTAACATAATCTCCAGCACTACACAGCCCAGTGCTGTTGGAACACTCGGTACGGCCGCCAGAGACAGGCGGTACTGTCGTGCCCATCGTCACCAACACGCTGGAACACTCCTCCAGGGGGATGCCAGTGCTCTGGGGGCAGACAGGGGGGTTCTTGTCTCTGCCTGGGCACAAGTCACCTGCCGGCCAGGCTGGAAAGCAGTCCCTGCACTGGGGGGACTGGAAAGCCATTCCGCTTGGCCTCTTCTCCGCTGCTTCTTGTAAAACACTGGCCTGGCCCAGGTCCCCTGGAAAACGGCTTCATCGAAGCCCTGGACCAGGTTCTGTGCCTGAAGCTGGGGCTGCAGGTGCCTCGAGGGACCTCTGTCCCGAGATCGCAGGATAATCCTGGTTGGAAAGGATTATCTCCCAGGTCCCTGACCCCAGCCGTGTGCCATCTCCGAGTGCTGACAGACACCGGAGCACGGCCACACTCCAGTGCTTCTGGGGTGCAGTGTCCTCCACAGCGTAGTCCTCATCCCTCCCCAGACCCACCCACGTCCGTGCCTAGGGTGAAGGGTCCCTGTGCCAACCCCTCTTGCACCCCCGTGGTGCCTTGCTCTGGGGTTGACCCCCCAAGGCAGCCGAGCCATCAGAGCCCCCCGTGTGGCAGGCAGGTGACGGGGAAGATCTTGAGAGGAGCTCCCCTGCTGCTTTTCTGCAGGAGAAGGGAGAGCTGAGCAGCGGGGACGTTGCCAGCACAGTGCGACCTTTAGGGCTCCTCCTCTGTCACTGTCGCTTCGCTTCAGCCAAGGCTCTTGAAAGCCTCCCCGCGTGACGGCGTCAGCTCCCGGCACCCTCGGTGGGCATTGGCATTCCCACCAGCCGCCGTCCCGGCTCTCATCGCTGGCGGCCCCGGTGTTATCAGTCCTTGTGGCTCTGCTCATTAAGATGTGCGGGGTGATAGAGCCGAGCGCACGGAATTAGCCCTCGAGCCGGCCCTTCGAACGCTGGCCCTGGCCAGCTGCCGCGTCCTGGCAGATAAAGGGCCTTCTGAAGTCCTTGGGGTCGCAGCGGAGCGTGCCAGCCCACCTCTTCCAGCATCGTTCCGCTGCCTCCTGGCCCTGCCCAGCGCAGAGCTCCCCTCGCCCTGGGACCCACCGCGTTGCCTGTCGGGGCGCGTTGGCGTTCGTCACCCTCTCCCCGCAGGGGCATCGCGCAGGTGTCTTGGTGACGGCTTCGGGGAGGCCTGGGGGGGCAGCACAGCCCTTACTGCTGTTTGGAGCCTTGCAGGGGAGGTTGCTGGTTCTGCAGAGCCCCCGCTGCCCCTTGCAGCAGCGCGAACGGCAGCCTGGCAGAGTCCACAGCGGCCTCCCTCTAGAGCTGCTGCCGACTCTGTTTCAGCCTTGGTTTAGCGCCCGGCTGGATGCCAGCCCTGAGCCCCCCATCAAAGCCAGCTCCCTCGGAAATCCTGATGCCCGGAGGTCTGCCAGCTTGAGAGGAGACACTGAGGCAGGGCTGGAGCATGGATTTCTTCCTCGGAGCGAGGGACGGGGTGACTCTGTCAGTCTTCTGTGACTCTGTGACTCTGTCACAGAAGTTTGTTCTGTGCTGGCTCCAGCTGCTCCCGTGAAATCCTGCGGCACACGGGGGGCTTATTCCAGCAGCCACCCCAAAGGGGGGTGGGCGGGAAGGATGCGGTGGCTGTCACTCTTCACTCAAATTGCCTTGCAGTGGGGCTGAGGGAGGCAGGAGGCGGCGTGGGCATTACTCAAGCACACGTGTCCCGCAGAAGCTGCTGGGGTGCTGCCAGCGGGCTGTTCACGTGGAATGCCACCCGAAGCGGGAACCACTCTTGCTCCCCGGTCAGATCAGCCAGGGACGGCAGGGCTCAGCCCCAGTCCTGCTGCCCAGGCTCTTTGCTGCCAGCCTGGGTACGTGGTGCCACCACGCAGGGGCTGAGCCCGGCGGTTTAATCCCCCCGGTTAGGTGGTCTCTGCCTTCGCCGCCGGCAGCGCCGCGGGGCCCCGCTCAAATGTCGAGCTAATTTGAGGGGGATGCCGCACTCTCCTGACATTTCCGTGCAGGATGTGGCCGCGCTAGAGGGAGCAGAGGAAGAGAGAGTAGCTGACAGGTCTGTTACAGGGAATAAACGGAACGAGATCCAGGCGTTCGGTCCCGCGGCCGGGCAGGAGCCGACGCGGAGCTGTCATGTCTGGCCGTTCCGTGGTGACACGGTGCTGGTGCTGCAGAACCCAGCACTTTGCTGGGCAGAGAGCGTCTGTTCAGGAGACTGAGGGCAGCTGGCAGAGCTGGAGCTGCATGCAGAGGGTCCTCATGGAGCGTCAGGATGCAGAGCGCCTGATCCTGCAGCCCTCCCGTGGGGATCCCGTGGGGATCTCTCCCTTAGCCCCCTCTCCGCTCTCCCAGTGCTCCCACTGTCACTGCGGTCCCACAGGTGTCTGCTCGGTGGGAACAGTGGGATTTTCGTGGGGCTGTTCCCCAGCCGTAGGGCCCTGCAGCGGAGCAGGAATGCTCTTCTTGGTGCCACACACCAGCCCCTCGGGCTGCGGTGGAAGCGGCAGCGTGCAGGAGCTCACCCTCACCCCGGTCAGCGTGAGTGAGGCCACCCGGAAAATCGAGGAGCAAAGAGCTCTGCAAGGGGCGATCAGGGGGGCTCTGCCGCTCAGACAGCAGCTCCCAGAGCAGCGCTCGGCTGGGTCTCTCCGCTCAGTGTTTCGCCGTCACCGTGCTGCTTTGATTCTCCTGCCGGTGGCCGTGCGGGGCTCAGGAGCTTCTGGAAGGCTGCGGCACGGCAGCTCCGGCACCGCAGTCGGAGCGTGTAGCGCTGCTGCTGGGGTGTTAATATTCCTGCCTCGTGCCCGTGCTGTTTGAGGCTGCGGACTAATCACGGCCGCCTTTCAAGGGCCCGGTCTGTCACGCTCCGCAAACGGTCGGGAGCCGGGGAGAATCCGCTGGGAGCAGGGGGGTGGCTGTAGCCGTGGGGCTCGTAACTCAACGGAGCGTGGCCCAGATGCCTTCCCGCAGAGATCCCAGGCTCTGTGTGTGTGTGGAGCTGCCTGGGCCAGGGGCGAGCGCCTGGGACTTGGGTGTCATCCCAGTCTCCTTGGCTGGCAGGTGACAGCGTCTCTGTCGCAGGCTGATGTGTTAGTGTCTTCCCCTGAGAGCTGGTGAGCAGCAGCGTGCGGAGGCCAACGGGTCCTGTCCTGGATGCCTTCTTTAACCACAGAGCAGCCCTCAGGGAGGGGGGGCTATGCACACGGAGCTCTGGAAGCCCATCACACTGCATTGACTCTCCCCATTAGCACGAGGTGTTGCCTTACTGAGGCAACTTGGGAGGAGAAGCCTTTGTCTCGAGACGCTGAGCCTCTTCATCCTTTCTGCCTCCTCCCCTAGCCCAGCCCTTGTCTCGGCACCAGCCGCCCAGTTTAGGTGATCAAAAGCATCAGCTTCGTGTCCTCCTCACACCCGGGGGCCAGGCGCTGCTCTCGGGTGGTGGCAGAGCCCTTCGCTGGCTCCGTTCACCCTCAGTCGGGTCAGATGCCTGACAGGGCTGTTGTTGTCGGTTCAGGTTTGAGCAGAGGAGATGAGGGCTGCGGGCAGAGGCTGTGGGCAGACGCCCACTCTCGAGCTGCTGGGTGTCTGGTCTGACACTCAAACGCGGCTGCTCTTGGAAGTGACCCGCAGGTCCCCCGAGCTCAGGACAGGGTGTTTGCAGTNGCAAACGCAGCTGCTCTTGGAAGTGACCTGGGAGCTCAGGACAGGGTGTTTGCAGTTAGCCAGTCTGCCTGCAGCTGGTGGGTGGCCTTAGGAGCCGCGGGGCAGGGCCAGGGCTGTCCGTACCCGCGCGGGGCAGAGCCGTGGGGTCTGGTTGTGCAGGGACCCTCTGAGCGAAGAGCAGAGCAGCGGCGATGACTTTTCTCTCCCTTGCCGTCGAGCGCTGTGGTCGGTGCCCGCGGCAGGGCCTCCTCTGCTTCGTGTTAACACGAGACTGTTTCTCCTCGGAGCGCTCGGTGTCCCCAGTCCTTCCTCTCAAAGAAGCCTCTGGGATTGAGGAGGACTCCCAGGATGCTCCCGCTAACCTTAACCGGTCTGTGTTTCCTCCTGCAACCATCCAAACCATTTGCTAATCATGACTTTGTCATTCCAGCCGCAGCCCACTCGCTGTTTGACCTGGACCTTTGTTCGCGCTTCCAGCCGCTTGAGAACCTTATTTTGTGTAACCCCGTGGTCTCTGTCCCCAGCCGGGGAAGCGAGATGCACTGTCCCCGTTGCCCTGTTTCTTGACCGATATCTCTTCCAGCACGTGAACGCAAGTTTGCTCGCAGCAGAGTCTCTCTTCACTGTAAGAGCTGACGTAACCCTCTTTGTTTCAGGAAGACAGTAAATTGAGAGTGTTTATTGATGCCAGCCCGGGGGTTAATGCCCGGTTCTCCACCCCTCTCTAAACAACAGCTCTCCCCCCCTCCACCACCATTTCCCCCTCCACCATTTGCTGGGGTAGAACGAGGCTCCGCTCGGGGGGCGCTGCCCGGCTCTCGCCCTCCCGGCTTTGGAAGGCTTCCCCGAGCTCCGGCGGGAGGACGAGAGCTGGCGCCTGGCAGCGGGCGTGAGATGAGGCTGCCAGGAGAGAGCAGAGCGTGTTGGCAGTGGAGAGAGGCTAACGACGGCCGGGCGATCTGTCTCGCAGACCTCGGTGCAGGTTGTTCAGTCGGGCAGGGTCGCTCATTCTGCTCCCCCCGTGGCAGCGTGTGCCCTCCCCGTAAGGTCTGTGTATTCCCGTACGATTCTCGTCTCCACTGCTGCTTCAGAAACCCAGACCCGGGCTGTCCTCAGCTAAATCGCACAGAGACGGGTCCTCCTTTTTCCACTGCTGCCTCTGATCGTGCCGGAGGAGATCTGCCCGCCCGGGCTCCTCGGGCCAGCACGTAGCCAGGGGGAACGCCGCTGGGAGTGCCCTGCCATTGCTGCAAAACCCAAGCTCGGGGCTGCTTTGCGGGACCGGGCGCCGGAGCCGTTCTCTGCGCCCCCCGGAGCCCTTCCACTCATTTCAACGTTGCCTGCACCGAACCGGGAGGGGAGCGAGCTGGGGCGCAGGGTGCGGGCAGGGCTCTGCACAGCCACCGCTGTGGTGAGAGGTGCCAGCCGCTGCCCGCAGAGCAGCCTCCCGAGAGAAGCGAATGGGTGTCAGTGGGCACAGGGTTGGACCCGTGGGGAAATGCAGCGTGGCCCTGTCGGTGGGACACGCTCCTTAAAAGCCCGTGGGGTGGGTTGGCTCAGAACTGCCTGCTGCGAGGGCTCCTGAAGTGATGATGCTGTGGGTTAGGCAGCAGCCCCTCAGAAACTTCCAGCCCTCTGCAGCGCCCCATCCCCGAATCTCTTCGGCCGTAAGAGACCCTTAAGGTCATCAAGAGCAGCCTTCGACCCAGCACTGCCAGGGCACCCCTAGGCTGTGGCCCTGAGCTACCGAGAGCAGTCAGCTTCAGGCTAAGAACCGACCCCCCCCAGATACTGGAATTACTGACGGTCGTAACCGGTTGCCTGTCGCTGCGCAGGGACTGGCGTCTCCTGCCTGCGCTGGCCCAGCCCGCCCTGGCGTGGCCAAGGCAGGCAGCTCTGTATTTGCCCCCGCAGCTCCGTGGCTGAGCCGTGCGCTGGGAGGCACCTTGCCCCGAGGAAGAAGGAGAAGCTGGGACAGCGGGTGGGAGGCCCCAGCGCTTCGGCGCAGGCAACGCTTGGATGAGTCAAACCGTTCCCCATCCCGGCCCGGAGCTTGTGTTTTGGTGGCGGCCGATGCGAGCTCGGCGTCGGTGTGCTCCCCAGCTCCCCATGCCCCGACCGTGCGGCTCTGGCAAGGTCCTGCACAGAGCCAACCTGGCCGTCTTCCTCAGGCTCCGAGCTTTGACCTGGAGGCATGTGTCCCAAACAGTGCAACTCACTTCAGATGCTTTTGCCTTTCATTTGATTATTGCTTGTCACGCGGTGTTCTGGAGAGCTTGCTCATTTATTATCTGTTCCATTTTTTCCATTTTCCCTTTTTTTGCATGCTGTTCCTCCTGTTTCTTCCCTTCCTCCAATCCTCTGTTCCCGTGTGTAGACACAACGGCGACGACAGAACCGGCAGTTCACGGTTGGTATCACGTTCCTGTTTCTCTTACTCCTCGGCGCTGCTGAGTGGCAACACGAGCCTGGGCAGGGGAGGCCGCGGAGGGGAAGGCAGTCTGCAAGGGAAACCGAGCCGCGGGGGCGCTCGGCTCGTAAGCCACACGGGGGCTTTAAGGCCGGAAGGTCTGCCTGGGCTCTTGGCTTCGTTGCGAGGTTCACAGCCGCTGCCGCCAGCGCCGGCCCCCTGAGCGAGGGGCGAAGGGCTGTGAGCGGTGCAGAGGTGGCGAGCGGGTCCCTGCTCAGCTCCAGTGCCAGGGCAGCTGCTTCACGCTAGGAGAACGAACCTGGGAGCTCGAAGCGAATGCCTTCAGAGGCCCTCGAGAGCTCAGCTTTTCCATTCTGGGTGCCCGAGACAGCGGGTCCGGGTGGGTGCTGCGGGGCTGCTCCTCGCCGGGGGCCGGCAGCGGGTGCTGCGGTGTTGCAGCGCAGAAGGAGCTGTGGAAAACAAACAGCGACACTTCCCTCTCGGCATAGCAGTCTGGCGCAGCAGCCCTCCTCGCCTGCTCAAGGCGGTCTGGCTAACAGCTTGACAGCTTCCCCGGCTCCCTCCGTTCTCAGAGTGAGCCTGAACAGCCCCTGCGGGCTGGGAGCTGAGCGTTTCCCCAGCTCGGGCTCGAGCCCGCTTCTCAGCTCCAGAACCGGGGCCCCTGACAATCGCAGTCAAGGCTGATCCTCGCTCTGCTTGTGTCCCCCCGTCCCTTCGCTCAGATAGATCGACCGCTGCTGCCATTGACAGAAACCTGTAGTGCAGAGCAGCCTCCCCCTGCCTCCCCGCAGTCCCTGGGCCGATGGCAGAGGCCGATGCCCCGTACCCAGCGCAGGGACCCAGCCCGAGCGTTAGATGCACCCTCCCGCTCGACACGAAGCCTCAGGACTCCTTTTCCTACGCAGAGTGCCCGGCGCTAGGCCAGTGGGACAGAGCTGCTCTGCCTTAGCGCTGGCCGTGGCCGAGGAAGGGTGGTAGACCCGAGCGGCAGACCCTCCAGCCTTAAAAGGCAGCCCGTGTGCCCTGAGGTGCCTGGCGCCTGCCCCCGCGGGTGCTTTCCCTGCGGAGACCGCGGGCTCCCTGGCCAGGCTCGTGTTGCCGGAGTGTGTCTGCGGGTCCCCAGGTGTTGCTGTGTGTTGGCCATTTGTCCTTTCCGATGTCCGATGGGAGTGAGCATGCCTGTGAATGACCTGGGATGCATGGGCATGAGCTGCAGCCAAACGGATTTTCTCCAAAAACGATTTTCAATGAATTGGGGCAGAAAAACTTGGAAGCAACCTAAACCCCCCCAAAACCCAACCCAAAGCCGACCGACCGCAACCCGCACGCGAGATTGATAGCCGAGAGGCCAAAACACGAGCACCATCCTCACGGGGGGAAGGGGGCTTTGGTCCGTGTGGTGTTTTGGAGCGTATCCTAGAGGACTGGGGGGAAGGAGCCCTGTCTGTGTGTGCATGTCACAGCCGTAGCAGAGCCCCTGCCGTTCCTGCTTCCCTCTGGAACGGCGCCGACGGCAGCGATGCATGAGTGACCCAAAGCACGAACGTTGTGACCTCCTGTGTTGGGAAATGAGAGCTTAACTGTACTTTTTCTGATGCACTTTCTCCTCTCTCTGCACTGTTGGCTGCCAGCACTGCGATAACAGCATGGTCACGGCCGGCAGGACGCCTTGTGCTCCTGCTGCACCGCACTCAGCCGGCTCCCCCGAGCTCTCAGCTCTCCTGCCCTCTCGTTTTGCCCTCTGTGGTGTCAGGGTGCCGGCGAGGCCGGGATCCCAGTCCCCTGCCGGTTTGCGGCCGAGACGCGGGCAGCCCTCAGCGGGGCCAGGGGGTCACATCCTGGAGGGTCCCTCAGCTCCCGGGGAGGGGTTTTCTGCCCTGCCCTCTCACAACCAGCGCTCTTCCTCTATCCAAACCCTTCGCCCCTGCTGTGAGCACCACAACCTCACGGTGACGCAGCTCGGCCACAGCCCTGACAGTTCCCTGCCCCGTGACAGGCAGAGAGCCCAGGGAGCCCCTGACTGGTTTCACACAGGAGCTCCCCCTCCTACAGCCTCAGTCCCCAGGGCGGCTGGGTAAGGGGTTGCCAGGCGCTCTGCACACGTTAGGGTCCGCGTGCAGCAGCATGAAGCAGGATCCCCAAGGGGTTGTTTACAGCCCAGTACCAGAGAAACCCCCTTTCCCTGGGCGACGGGAGGTGCAGGCTGTGGGCTCGGGCAGTGCCACCCGCAAACTGCTCCCAAGCTGGCGTCGAGGCCAGGCACCGCGCAGGCTGTGGCTGCCCCAGAGCTGCCAACAGCCAGGAAGACAGTGAGGAGTCAGCTGCTGTTGCTTTACCTTGGCTTCAGGCCGATCAGAAGCGAAAAGAAGGGGCTTTCATAGCCCTGCAGAAAGTCGAACGGGAAGGCTCAGCCGGGAGCGCCTCACGGCAGGGTCTGTGCTGATCGGAGCGGGCAGAGCCGCAGAGTCAAGTGGCTCTGGAAAGGGCCTTTTGCTTTGGGCCAGAGCGGAGGGAGCCCCAGCATCCCATGCCCAGGCTTGCCCTCTGCGGGCAGCTGTGATTCCGGAGTGGGTCCCGGGTTGGTAAAAGCGACTGCCCCCCAGAATCCAGCGCTGACAGAGCCCTGGGCATTCCCCGTCAGCAGGTCATTCCAAGCGGAGCGTCCTGCACCCGGCCAGCTGGGGTGCAGTGACCAACGCTCCTCTGAGTTCCTCCCTCCTGTGGTCAGCCGGTCCTCGCTTGCTGCTGTCCGCAGGGTCAGGCCCCCCGCCTGCCCGAGCCCCTTTGCTATCTCGAACACGCTCGGCCTCTCTAGCAACCCCCCAGCTGGCAGCGGCAGGGTCCCCGTCTCCAGGGATGCCCCTAGACGAAGGGGCTTATTCGGGATGTGGTCTCCGTAGCAGCCGCGTTCAAGCGGCTCTCGGTGACCCCCGGACACAGGTTTGCCCCACGACCCGCGCTGAGTTCACCCCGCTAGATGCCCTGTGCCCCCTGGCCCCGCAGTGCTGTCCAGACAAACCAGCCAGGACGGGCTGCCCAGGCAGAGCTGCCTCAGTGCCCACGCGGCTGTCTCAGCTCGGAGGACAGATAGGCTTTTCCACAAATGCTTCCAGTTTGGGGAAGTCCAGGCAGTGGGGGTTTTCCTGCTGATCTTTCCTCACAGAAGGGCACAGAGCGGCGCCTTCAGTCCCTCCTTGAGAGGCCGCCGTGGCTCGGCCGCGTGGCCGGCATCCAGACTGCGTCTGGGGGGAGATTGGCAGCTCGCTGGCCGCTGCTCGGTGCTCTCGGAGCCCGAACGGAGCCGACTAAATTGGGAACCTGCCCCCCGTGACCAGTCACAGCCTCAGTGCGGGGGTCTCTGCATGCTGTTACGAGCGCGTGGGCTTGGCTCCGTGCTGGTGGCCAACAGTGTAGACCGAGGAGTGTTCTGTCTGTAATAAAGGGGATGATTGCCATTCTGTCACACGAGTCCCTCTGCCCCGGCCGGCAGAAGGTGCCGCGTGACTGACGCTTACTCTTTTCCTCCCAAGACGTCGGTGCTCAGTTCTAAGTGTGCTGTTGTTGTCACTCGAGAAACGCAGAGAAAAATGAGTTTGTTTTCACTTGTAAGGCTTTACTCAGTTGCCCAATTCGGCAGAGGAGCTGGACTATGGGGATCTCTCAGGTAAGGGCTAGCCCGTAGGTAACACCGCTGCTCTCCGGCGCCAGGCGCCGGGCCCTCTCTATTTCTGCATCGTGGCCGTGTCGCATCGCGCACTCGCTGTGCTGCAGCCATCCCGCCCCCGCGCACGCTCTCGCAGCTTGGCTCTGCCCTCCTGTCCGCTGGGTCTCCCTCCCTCCCTCGTTCGGATGACTTTGGCTCCCATCTCCGTGTGGCACCCGGGAAGGGGGGCCGGGGCTGGGCAGAGCGTCAGGCACCCTCAGGGTCCCTCCCGGGCTGCTGGGGTGGCCGACTTTGAGCAGGAACTTGGGCTGAACCTCGCTGTTCGTGTGAGGATGGGGGCTGCCCGGGGTGGGACCAGCGGCGAGAGGCACAGCCAGCGCCACGCCTGGGCTGGGGGGGTCACACTGCGGGTGTCCCAGCAGGGATGGAAGGGACCTGACTGTTAGAGCGGAAGCAAAGCCAGGTAAAGGGTTTGAACCTCTCTCTGTCCACGGGGAGGGAGCTTACAGAAGCTCCGGCACCGGCTGGCTGTAGGTAATGACTGCTAATCCAGAGCGTGGGATGACAGCGTCTGCAGGGGACGTGGCTGGGCCCTTCCGGGCCCCTGCCCAGTGCCAGCAGAGCCCCAGCCTCTGATGCCCACGTTCCGCTGGGATTTTCCTAGCCGTTCGAGAAATCCCCCCACATCTCAGACTCCTTTTCCCCAGCCTGGGGAGGGAAGTGACCCACAGGAGCAGCCCACCTCATGCTGCACGGGGGTCTCCCTGTAGTTCGGCCTCTCCCGTAGCCGCTCGGAGTCGTTGGCCAGGGGCTGGGCACGCCTGGTGAGGGTGCAGGGCCACACTAACGCTTGTCATTGCAGGCTGGGCCAGCCCTGGTGGGTAAGGAGCACCGGGTGCCTCTCGTGTCCCAGGACCGCCCTGCCCTGACGGGTCTTGCTAGCCCGTAGCCTTTTGGGGAGCGAAGCGGGCAAAGGGGATGGTGCCCGCCTGGGGGCCTCTGTCCCCACATTCCTCAGGGGATGCCGGGCGCTGCCCTGGAGCAGGTGCCCAGTGGCTGCGTTTTGCTGAATCTGGAACAGCCGGGGGGTCTGGTGCCAGCCCAGCCGCTGCCCACTGCCTCGCACCCCTTGTGGGCAGCCCTTTGGCTACTGCTGGGCTTTATCCCTAAGATAAATGGAGCTTGCTGCTCTCTTGATGGCCCCTGTGTGCCCGGAGGTGCCCGAGTCAGACACGCTGCTGCCACTAGAGCTGTTCCCTGCTACCAGCAGCCCTGCCCTCCAGCCCACGGCTGTGCCCAGGCTCCAGGGCACTGGCGTCAGTGCGTTTGGGCAGTCGGACAGGGCTCCAGGTGAGTGCTGGAGCTAAGGTCTCCCTTGGGCATGGTACTCTCCACGCCAGCCGGCCGGAGCGCTGGGAGGCCTAGGGAGCATCCTGCGGGTGCGTGGGTTCCCAGGGCGCGTGCCTGCGGCCCGGGCACGCGGAGGCGTGCTGGGCATGGTGCTGCCGCGGAGTTTGCTCAGTGTGCTGTTCCTTGCAGGTACTCCTGTCCCGCTAACTGCTTCAACGGAGGCTCTGCCAACCGTGCCCATAAGTAACACATCCCTTGCCTTCCGCCCAGGTAGTTTCCAGAGCTGTTTGCGCTTCCCCTGGTCGAGCTGTGTGTGTCCGTGCCACTCGCGACCCTCCTCTCGTTCCTAACCTGGATTTGTGCTGGGTCAGAGATAAACTCTGCTGGGTGCAGCGATGGGTGCAGTGTGCCCGGCTCAGCATCCCTGCGCTCTCCAGTCTGCCACCGGCTTCCTGCTTCTGCCGCACGGGTGTGCACAGGGCAGGGGCAGGGCTGCTCGGAGGGGCCCCGCTCGGCTCCAGAGCACTGGCCTGCAAAATGCAGAGGCGGGAGGAAGGAGAGGAGCAGGTCGGGAGCAGCAGAGGCTGAAGCACACGCTGTACCCAGCTCAGAATGGGATGGGTGACGGCCCCGAGTGCTGCGTTTGCTTCTCGCCTCGGGTGCGGAGCACGGAGAGCTCGAATCCCAGACGGTGCTAGGGCACTCAGGGAGAGCAGCAGCTCCTCTCTGAGAAGGTGGGGATCCCCAGAACAGGGCAGAGCCTGGAGTGAGTGTGGGCTCGGGCTGCTGCAGTACAGCAGGGCCCTGGGGGATGCCCATGTGTGCAGAGGGCTCCCTCACCAAGGCCATCCCCAGCCTGGCTTTTGGGGTTGTTCAGGGCCCCATGGGGAAAGGCAGGAGAGCGCTGAAGTTGGAAGAGGTCTGACCCTGATGGAGCAGATATAACCTGCTCCTGAGTACAGCCAGGCAGGTCCAAGCTCATCTTCCTCTTGCTCTTGAGATGCTGCCCCTTAGAAGCAGAGTGGGGGCCAGAACGTAACCCGGGGGCAGATGCAGAGACCAGTCTGAAAGCCGGAGTAAAGCAGAGTTGAGCAGAGCCCCTTTACCGGGTGGCTGGGAGTCTTCTCTCCTCCAAGCCTTGCTGCAAGCACTGACCCACACTGCTGGGCTCCTCAAGCCTGACAGACGTTCCCCCCTCCCCAGAGAGCCCTCACGGGGGGTTTCTTGCTCTGCCCACGAGAGGAACCGCTAGGTCCTTAATGCAGTCACGGCAGAGCCTGCCCCGCCAAGAGCCCCCCACAGCGAAGGAGCTGCAGACGCAGAGCCAGGGAGTTGGGCAGCCAGTTGGTTCCCTTAGTGGGGAGGACAAGCAGGAACTAGTGCAGAGCTCCCTTCTGTTGTGTCCGTGCCCCCTGCCCTGAGCTGCTCTTGTGGTTTAAAGGAAAACTCCAGGGATGGCCCTGCGGGGGCAGAGGATGATCTCCAGGGGCTTTTCGGCCTTGATCTGTTGATAAAGGATGAGCTGAAACGCATGGACAGCCCCCAGGGTGCCCACGGCCGGGGCTGTAGTGCCCTGCTGCTGCCCACGGGCCTGCAGCGCAGCGCCGGGTGAGGCGAGAGCATCCCCGCCAGGCTGGTCTCCCCGGGGAGATCGCTGCAGTTTTCCTTTAAGGTGCTTTGGGCCACGCAAAGCGCCAGCCCACACAAGTAGGTGCCGCTGAGGTGTTGAGTAGCCACGGAGTAGCCACCTAGGTTGCGCGTGTTGCTCCCAACGTGCGACGTCCGCACCTTCCCCCTGTCCTCCCTCCCTCCCTCCCTCCTCCCGCCCCCACCAGTGCAACCCAGGGGCCAGCGGGGACAGGACGAGGCGGGCAGCGGGGCTGGAGGGCCAGCGGGCCGCAGCAGGAGGGTGCTCGGGGCAGGCGCGGGGGCG
>VZRI01011773.1:238604-275304 GCA_013397515.1 Upupa epops
GCGGGGTCGAGCGGCAGGGGGGCGGCGAGGCAAGGGGGGGCGGCGAGGCAAGGGGAAGCAGTGGCCCAGTGCCAACCATCTGGGGGCTGCTGCGAGCGGGGATCCCCGCGATCCTGCTCTTGTGGAGCGTTCTGTGGACAGCACCCCCGGGCCGATTCAAGGGGGCCTTGAGCTCAGTGTCAGCCGGGTGGTCTGTAGGGAGGGGGAGCCTTCACCCGCGGGGCTTTGTCCTTGGCGGTTTCTTTCCGACCACCGCCCTTGCGGAACCATTGGGGCGGAACTGGGGGGGCCTGAGGGCAGCGAGCAGGTCCCTTCTCCGGCTCCGTCCCCGTTTCTAGAGGAGAACCTTCCAGAAACGACCCTTCCCTTGGCTTCCGCAGCCGACTCGGCCGAGCGCAGCTCCTTTGGGAGCCTCCGGCACCACCGCCAAGCCGCCCCGCGGTGAGGAGCAGCCGGCTCGGCAGAGCCGGGGAGGGGGCCGGCAGCCGGGCCTGGAGCAGCCCATCTTTGTTTTGGAAGTGTAGCGTAGTGCAGTGTGCCCGATGTGACTTTGACTTACGATGTTGCCGTCTCAGGTCCATGTGTTTGGTCGGTGTGTTCCGTCTCAGGTAGATTTGCGGAGTTCGGCCCCACTCATTGGAAAGCGAAGCGAGGACGCGGCGCCCGCGGGAGGCAGAGGGACCCAGCAGGGGAAGGCCAGCTTTCAGTTGTATATCGGGTTCGGTATTTTCCCCCAGTATCCAGTGCACTGTTGAGATGTATCGTTGAGTATTCCTTTGTACAGCTTTAGATCACTAGGAGCTCGAAGCGTGAAGAAAGAACAACCGTGTTGCGGGGCGGGGGCGGGACGGAGGACGCGGCGCTGACGCCGAGCAACCTTGTTCTTTGTTCACCCGGCCGGTTTCTTTTCTGCCCTTAGGCCAGTTCTGTTTTCGGGTGTCCATGGAAGCTGTTACGATGTGAGAACACACATAGCCATCCCTGCCCATCCACATTTTGTATCGGTCCATGTATACCATTTTTACAAAGGAAGAGAAGTCCTATAAAATATCTGTCTTCTTAATAAAAAAAGATTAATGTTACAAAACCAAACCGCTGCCCGCGCTCTCTGTCCGCTGCCCGCGCCCTCTGGCCCCTGCCCACACCCTCTGTCCCCTGCCCATGCTGTCTGTCCCCTGCCCAGGCCCTCTGTCTGCTGCCCGTGCCCTCTGGCCCCTGCCCACACCCTCTGGCCCCTGCCCACATTCTCTGGCCCCTGCCCACACCCTCTGGCCCCTGCCCTCAGGAAGACCCCCAACCTGCTGAGGTCTGCGCAGCGCCCACCTCACCCCACTTAGCCGACCACCTCCTCTCCAGGGTCGGGTGCTTTTCCGAGGGGGATGCTGTGGGGCACAGAGGGGCTGCCTGGCACAGGGAGGTCCCAGCTGCAGCTGCAGCTCTGTCGTGGAATCACAGCATCAATAAGGCTAGAAGAGCCCTCCAAGCTCATCCAGTCCAGCCAGCACCCCAACCCCACCCTGCCCACTCAACCCTGACCCAGGGCCACAGCTACTCGGTGTTTGAACCCCTCCAGGGACAGTGACCGCCCCCTCCCTGGGCAGCCGGTTCCAACCCCTGAGCGCTCTGCCAGGGAAGAGGTTTCTCCTGATGCCCAGCCTCACCCTGCCCTGGCACCACTGGAGGCCGCTTCCTCTTGTCCTGTCCCTGGTGACTGGAGAGGAGACCGACCCCCAGCTCACTCCAACCTCTCTTCAGACAGCTGCAAAGAGCAGTGAGGTCTCCCCTCAGCCTCCTCCAGACCAAATCGCCCCAGCTCCCTCAGCCGGTCCCCACAGCAGACCCTAACTCCAAACCCCAAGACCCAGACCCCTGCGACCTCTGCCAGGAGCAGTTTGTGGGCCCTGCTCAGCCCCAGTGGGGCTGTGGGTGAACCCTGTGTTGGTTGCCCCTCCAGCGCTGCCCTGAGCCGGGGCTGCTGGAAGCGGAGGACACGGCAGCTGCAGCAGTGGAATGAGAGCATCAGCCCTTTGTTTTAGATGAAGGAGGAGCAGAGAAACCGCTTTGTGCTGAGCAGCTACCGCCCAGCGACGCTGCCGCCGGGTGGGATGGTACCCAGCCAACCGCCCCCGAGGAGCTGGCCCGGCTTTGGGTCCGTGAGCCCAGGGCAGGGCTGCTGGACGGGCAGCGCTCGGCTCCCGGGGCGTTTGCTGCAGGTACCCGGGGAGGAAAACTGCAACCCGGGGGACAGGAACCCGGGGGGCAAGGAAAGGCGGCCGGTGCCTGTGGGACCTGAAACGGCTGTGAACGTCAGTCACCCAGAGGGTTACTCTGAAATTACTTGGCTGCACCAGAGGCTTCGCAGTCGCAGCGCTGGTGATGCTGCTGTGCTCCCCTCCAGGCAGAGCGAACTGCGTCACTCGCTTGTGGTGCCAAGGTTACGGCGCTGGATGCGCAGCCGAGATCCTTCCCCTCCTGCTCTCTGTTCCCCTTTCCCTGCACCCTCTGTGCTGGCAGGGACTCGGGGTGCCGTTTCCGTACGGCCCAGCCCCGATGGAGCTGCTGCTTTGGAGGGGACTGTTTGGCCACAGTCACTGGTGGCAGCGCAGGGGGGTTGCTGGCAACCGGAGCAGGGCAGGCAGGGCGGGGGGGCACACGCAGCCTCTTGTAGGTGGCAGACGTGTGGGTGCTGGGCTGTTTGCACTGGGTGGAGGGTTGGAGCAGCTGAGGTGTTAACATCGCACCCCAGCATCTGCCCGGGACGCAGGCAGCTGCGGCTGTGCTGGCCGTGGTTTCAGCAGTGCAGAGTGCTGGGGTCGGTGTGCCGAGCGCCGTGCAGAGCCAAGCCGGGGGGAGCGCAGAGGGCGCTTGGCTGTGCCTGCTGTTCACACACAGGACAGCGTGGCTGAGTGTTAACAGCCCGTCACACGTCCAGATGTGGGCACCGCTGGCTGCCACCGCTGCCGCAGTGAGCAGGATGCAGCCGGGGGCCCGAGGTTCCCGGGTTATTGATGGCCACGCGTGCCGGCTCGTCCCGGCCCCGACTCCGGCCGTTCCTTGTCCGTGGCTCTGCCAGCACCTCCGCTCTTGGGCTGCTCTCCTTCTGCGAGTGCCGAGAGGGGCTCTGCCAAGGCTCTGGATGCCGGTCCTCGCATGGCCCAGCCAGACCCGCTCATCTGTATTAAACCGCCGCTGCCTTTAATCTTGGCAATTTCATGCCGCAGCCTCCATCTGTTTGGGCAGGAAACCCAAAGCCGAGCGCTGCTGGCGCAGATCACAGGCTGCCTGGGCTGCAGCTTCAAAAGGTTCTGATTTCCACCTCCCCTGGGAGCTGGGAGGGCTGCGCAGACCACGGGGCTTGACCCTGCTGCTGGGCAGCTCGGACCCCTGCAGCATTCCGGCCCCGGCTGCACAGACACGGGTGCGAGAGCCGCTTGTCTGGGCACTGAGTACAGCCCAGAGACCTCACCTGCTCAGAAACCTCCTCGAGGTTGTTTGCTGGGGGTCAGCAAGCAGCAGGGTTGTCCCCAGCTGCTGGACTGCCCCTGTCTGTCCTGTGCCGGGTAACCTGCTGGGGAGCGCTCTGCTGTGCAGGGTCCAGGCAGATCGGGGCTTCCTGTGGCCTCGCTCAGGAGCCGCCCAACTCATTTAGTCCCGACTGCACGACTGTGGGGTAACAGAGCGCTTCCCTGGCTCTAAAATAACCCTGGGGAGGGAGGCAGCAACCCGCACAATCCCTGCCTGCCCCTGCCGGGCTGATGCTGCCCAGGGTTGAACGCGTTAACTAGTGAGACAGACAGGTTCCCTCACGCCGGGTGAACCGTCCCCCAGCTCCGGGCTCAGAGACTGAAATACTCCTGTCGCTGCAAGCAGGGAGCGGGGAGCGGGGGGCAGGCGGCGGCTGGCAGCATCGATCTGCTCCGGCCAGCAGCTCCTCATCAGCGGCGCCTGACAACGAGCTAATGGCTTTTTCTGAGCCCCAATCCCGCTCTCCAGGCAGCGGCTGGTTCTGTGCCACAGGGGATAGCGTCTGCGCCGCGGGCATCGATCGGCCGGGACGTGCCCCCCTCCCCTGCGGGGCCGGGTCCTCGCTCAGGCGATGGATGGAGGCGATGGAGCGGGTCCCGGTGCAGGATCCAGCCCTACGGGGGATCCTTCGCAGCGGGCACACGGCAGTCAGAGCACGTGGGGCTGGACCGGGCGCTGCGAGCCGGGGCAGGGCAGCCTGGACCCCGACGCTTGCTCTCAGCATCCCTCGGGGTGGGTAGGATCCCCCCTCTGCACAAATCTCTCACCAGCGAGACTCCCTTCGCTCCTCCTCCTGCTGCTTGGTGGGTAACGGGGTTTTAGGGGTGCGGGCCCCTCCGTGTGCCCACCCTGGGTTAAGCCTGCACCCCGGCAGCCCCATCGGTCCCGCAGGAGCCCTCACATCGGTTTCCTTGCTGCGACAAGCAGGGTGAGAAGCGTCAGCGACACCTCGCCCGTCGCCACGTGCCCGCAGCAGGCACGCACAGAGCGAGCACAGGGGGATACGGAGGCTGCCAGGAGTAAAGGGAATATTTGATCACACACCCTCCTCTCTCCTCTGTTCTCTGCTCCCCAGGCTCCCTCGGGGCCGGCACCTCGCTGCCTGCCGGCCCTGCAGCCCCGCTCCCATCTGTGCGGCGGCGACAGGTTGGCAGCAGCTCCTCACGATGGCACCGCACAGGAATTTCAATCAGATGGAGCAGGCGACCGCTAGCCCACGGCTCAGTCCCCTGCTCCTCTCTGCCTGCCGCCCAGTGCCCCTCGCTGGGGCACAACCTGTCTCCCACACCGTCCTCTGCCTGCGGAGGTGCCCCCCGCTCCTGCCGTGCCCGTGGCGTTGGTGCTTTGCAGCCTCTCCCACCCCCTGCCAGGCCGGAGCCTGGCACTGCCACCTCCTCCCAGAGTCCTGTCAGCGGGGCTGGCGGAGCCGCAGGGCGAGTGTGAGCCTTCACAGAGCCTGGGATGAGTCCTTTCTGCTCCTCAGCACTGGGAAACTGCCTTCCGGAAGGGATGGCAGCTCCAGCCTGGGCACGGCCCCCCCGAGACCTCATCTGTCCCTGCTCCAGCCTGGTGCCCAGGGGTGTGGGGGGCGAAGCAGGGAACGCTCCCAAAACTCACCCGTGGGACCTGCCACGGGTCACTCGCTCCCAGGTGCGAGGGGCACCGCAGCTTCTGATGCAGAGGCCTGGCCTGGCGCTAAGTGAGGGCTATTCCCTGCGGTCACGTTCTTGCACCTCCTGAGCGAGTTCCTCTGCCAGCAGAGACCTTCCTGTTGCCCCTGTGCTCATCAGAGCTGCCAGGCAGCCCACTGTGTCCCCCAGCCCTGGCAACACTCTCCTCTCCGGTGGAGCTGCCACCTGGCCTGGATGCTCCTAGAGCTTGGGAAAGGGGAGGACAGATGCCCTGCCCTGCTCTCCCCTGCCCCGCTCTCCCCTGGCTGAGATGGGGCTCCTGATCCCCGGATTCCCCCGCAGCTGGGGGGTGGCTGCTGGGTAGAGGGTCCCCGCTCCCTGTGCAGGATAAGGCCCTGTGAGCACTCAGCGTCCCGCTCGTTCCCCAGCCACTGCTCAGGGGCTGAGATGCGGTGGCGAGGGATCCACGGAGATCATCCCCCCCATAACGCACACCCGGCACCCTGATGCGTGTCGATGCGTGTCCGTGTGCTGCTGCTGCTGCTGCTCTTAATGCTGTGCTGAGGGCTGAGGCTCTTCTGTGCCCGGCTTTTATCTCGTCATGACTCCTACCATATTTAATCTCCATCAGCACCGTCAGCCTTGTCTTTATTTTATGGGTCAGTTGTTCATCCTGTTCCCTCGATGATCCTGTTGGCACTGGAGAGTGCGGAGGGGGAAGCAAAGGCAAGGGGAGGGGAAGCCAAGCCATCCCTACTTGTTTCTGCCCGTCAACATTTGTCCGAGTGACAGGCAAACAAATCGGAGCTCTGAAGGCTAATAGCAGGCAGATAAATCTGGCAGAGAGTAAACGGCGGCGCGAAGGGGACGCTGGAAATTTCCATCCAGCCGCTGTCTGGGGAGGGTGGGAAGACTGCAGCTCGGGCCGGGCTGGAGCGCTGCCCTCTCCACGCAGCCCTCGTGCTCCCAGGGTGAAGCTGGAGCTGGGACCCTGCGTCTTTGCTGGCCCTCGCAGCCAGCCCGAGCCCAGCAGCGGGGTCCTGTGTGGGCAGGGGGCTGGGTGGTACCCACAGAGCACCGGCATCACAGCGTCTGAGCGAGAGGCGAGGTACCCGCCGCTCTCTGTGTTGTCTCTGCTCTCTGGGAAGTCTTCGCTGGGAACTGAGATGAATAAAAGATCAGTGTTGGAGGGGAGAGGGGAGATCCTCCGTGCTCACTGCACGGCTGCAGGGCCATAAATCAGAGGCGACAAAGGCTGTGTAGGCAGCCCAGACCGGCTGCAGAGACCCCCGTGCTCCTCGCTGAGGAAGGGAGAGGTGGAGGAGCATCCCCAGAGGGCTGTCCCTGCTCCAGGGCGGCTGGCTGTGCGTGGCAGCGCCTGGGAGAAGCCAGACCCGGCGTGGGGGCTCGGAGGGGACGGTGATGTGTAATTGGGGGATCAGAAGCGCTCAGCAGTTTGTAGACCCCGTGCGCGCAGTGGAGAGGCGATGAATATTTCATGTCTGGAGCTATCTGGAGCGTGGGCAGGCAGCGACTCCCTTTCTCTCCTCCCCCCCGCCCCTCGCTCTGTTTTTCCTTCCCAAAGTCAGGAAAATCTGTCAAAACATTTATCAGGACTCGGTACAAACTGGCGAAGCCCTGTGAGGAGCTGATCTGCGTGGAGCTAACGGGAGCGACCGCAGTCAGCGCCACGGGCACTCCCGATAAGGGTTTATCACGGGGAACTCAGGTGAAGCGCAGAGCCCTCTGGAAAGCAGATGCTAATGTCTGGGGTTAGGATGGGGGAGCCATCCCGGTGTCCAGGCGAGAGCGGGGCTCCTCACCTGTGTCCTGAGCAGCTTAGGATGGTGGGGAGCCGGCGTGGAGCATCTTCCCCAAAGCCTGGCTAGCCGTGCTTCCCATGGAGAGGGGCCCCAGGAGCTGCTGCTGTGGCCAGCTCTGTGCCAGGGAGGGCGAAAGGGGGTCTGGTGACTGTGAAGCAACAAGAGAGCCCTGGCCCGCAGAGGGTGTTGATTTGGCCGTTGCAGTAAACTGGGCACCCATGAGAGGGGTGGAGGAAGGGGGAGGAGATCTGTGCCTCCGAGAGATTGAACCTGGTGGAGTCAGCTCCTCTCCCTGCCTGACAGTGCCAGCAGCACCAGGACACCCTTCTCCTGCGTTCCCCAAAGCAGAGCAGGGAGCGATGCTGAGCATCTCCCTCCTCAGACTGCCCAGAGGCTGGAGAGCTGCGGGTAGCGCTGCCGTGCCTTCCTGTGTTTATTTACCCTGCTCTAAGGTGTGAGACTGCTGTCACTGCTCGCCCCGAGGGGATGGGGCCCACGCACTGCTCTAGTCTCTCGTGGGCTCTGCAGCACAGATAACTGCGCTCCTGCCGGGGTTTCTGCTGGGGTCGGGAGTCCCTCGGGAGCTCCATGTAGAGGTGGCATTTGGACGCAGACAAGAGCCGGGGCTGGAGCGCACAGGGTGTTGCTGGTAGCCAGGTGTGCTCTTGCAGCGCTGCTTGAGGTCACCTCTCCGCGTCCTCTCAGGCAGAAGGTGGAGCGCTCGCTCGTCTGCTTTGCTTTCCTTTCGTCTCGCGGTGCTCAGCGCCGAGTTCTCCTGTCAGCTGTCACCCCTCGCTGTCTTTGCGCTTGACCTGCGTGCCGCGGTGGGCTGGCATGCGGGGAGACGGCAGGGCGGGTGGTTCACGGCTCTGCATCGCACGCGGAGCTGGGGCTGGTGGTGCCGGGGAGCGGCAGAGGCAGTGATGCTGTGCCAGCTGTCTCGGCGCTGCCGTCTCATAGAGCTTCTCCTTGACCCTCATCGCTTGCAGCGTGGGGTGCTGTGGTGCTCTCCTAGCGCTCGAGCCAGGCTCCGAAGCCCCCCGCAGCTCTCCTGGTGTTTGGAGCCCTGATCCCTAGCCCCCTTGCTGTCACCCTCTGACCTTCCCGAACACCACGCGTGCAGCATCCTCTGGTGATGCCGGTGCCAACCGGAGCGCAGAGGGTGAAGTGCTGAGCAGAGGCTGTTGGCGCCCCAGCCTGGATGGGGCCGAGCTGCTCCTCTCCGGGAGACGCCACTCGTGTGCTGTGCTCTTCCTCCTGACGCCCCGCAGAGCTGGTCCTGTGCATCGTCCCCTCTGAAGAGAAGCAGGGCGGCTCGGCAGGAGCTGGAATAACAGTCCAAGTGCAGTCTGGAGACACCCAGGGCAGATTCAGCAGAGACAACATTTTAAAACCTCATTTCGCTGAACACAATGAGAGGGCTCTTGGGTAGAAGGGGAATTAATTAATCTCATTGCTGTGCAGCTACTTTTAATTAAATGTGAGCGCGTGGCCCTTTTAAGGAAGGGTGCGTGGAGAAGGGCCTGCGTCTCCGCACGAGCCTGATGAGCGGGAGGCGGCGGGGGGGAGGTCTGTCTGCCTCTGAGTGCTCTCCAGAGCAGTGTGCGTCGGAGCAGGAGAGGGCTGCTCTCGCAGACCGAGTGCGGAGCCCTTGGCACAGGCTGCCCAGGGAGGGGGTGGGGGCACCGTCCCTGCAGGGGTTCAACACCCGGGCAGCCGGGGGGTTTGAGGGGCTGGGGCAGTGGTTGGAGGTTGTAGGGCGGATGGGTGGCCTGGATGAGCTTGAAGGGCTTTTCCAGCTTGGGTGACTCTGTTTCTAACTCTGGTTTGTGCTGAGCTTCTTCCTGTCACCCCTGTCGGCACCGCAGCCCCACGCAGGAGCACGGCACTGGGCACGGGAGGTCCCTTCCAGCCTGGGCTCTGTGGATCTGTGGGCCAGAGAGCTCCAGTTCCTGGGTTCCCACCAACGCCAGCAGGGTTAGGGGCTGCGTTTCGGTGGTCCCTGCACGCAAGAGGCTATAGATGACCTCCCTATTGCAGCAGCCACTCGGGGTCCCCAGAAAACCCCTTCTGGGGAGGCTGAGCAGCCGTGTCTGCTGCAGCGGTGAGGAGTGGGCTCGTTCCCCTCCTGCTGGGGCCGCAGAGTCCCCACCTGAATGTTAGCCCTTCCCTTGCCCGCTCTGAGCTGGGTCCCAGCCCCTGGGATGGAGGGTTCTGGGGGGCAGTGGGGGTGCTTTCGGAGGTTTGTGCCGGCTGGCTGCAGCCCGGGGGCTGGGGCGGACGAAGGCTCTCGCTGCGCTGCCGCTAATTCCCGGCTGGATGATGAAACCTCTGTCAGGAGAGCGGAGATCAGCGGAATCTGTCTCCACAGCTTTCGTGCCTGAGCTTCACGGCTCAGCTGAGTGTTTCTGGTAGCATATGGCACCCGGTCGGAGCAGCGACGTCGAGTCCCGGTGTCATGGAGATAGAGGTGGGGTGGGAGCCTGAACGCAGTGCAGCAGATGCTCGCAGCGAGGGACCTGCCCTGCGCTTGGGTGCCCGCCTGGCTTTGCAGGCTCGCTCTGGGCAGCCACGGATCCTGTGGCTGCCAGGGGGTGGCCAGGGGCGAAGATCGTTCTCCATCACCGCCCGTCTGGGTGCTGGGGGCTTGTTCCGTGTTTTGCCTGGCTGGTAGGGGTGGCTGAGCGCAGGGAGGGTGCCAGGCGGCCCGAAGGCAGCGCTGCCTCATTACCCCCTCATCTTTCAGTGAAAGGTGGGAGCGCGGGTCCCCCCGGCCGCCCCTCGCAGTGACAGGGTGCTAATGACTCCAGAACCGGCTGCGGACTCTGCCGCCCGCCTCACGTCTTCATTAGCTCCGTTCTGCTCGAGGCCACCGTGAGCAGCGCTGTCACCCGAGCGTCAGACCCCCGTGTGGGAGCTCTGCCTGCCCCTGAGAGCCTCGAGGGTCACCCTGGAGCTGAGCAAGGTGTGAGAGATGGCACTCCTGAGCCCACCCACCCTGCTCTGCTGCCGAGGGGCTCTTCTGCAGGTGAGCAGTGCCGCTGCCCTGCTCTTGGGATCCGGGAGGCGTCCTGCCCCGGCGCCTGGCACACGGCGGGCTCAAACAGGTTGCCCACGGGCTCCCTCGCTCCCTCTGCAGCCGCTCTATAAATAGTAGTTGATCACTGAGCCCTGCTCGGTGGCTTCCACGGGAGCTGCGGGGTTGCGTGTCTCCCCAGCAGCCTGGCCGGGTTGAGGCGGCCGATCCCAACCCGGGGATCCATTACGGGGCCAATAGTTGCCCAGTTTTTTCAGGAGGGGGTGTCTCTGCCCCGCGCGTCCCGCGAGCGGCCCCGCGCACAGTAGGGCTGCGGGGAGCCTCCCGCAACGAATCCCGCAGCCGTCTCCTGGAAACCCTGGGCGCGCTCGTCGTCCCAGTATTTGCGTGTCTGAATCGGGAGGGGAAGAGGAGGGGGGCAGGAAGAAAGCCTTCACCCCGGGGAGGGGGGCTCGGGGAAGGGAGAGAGGTTGCGGTGATTAAAGCGAGCGGCGTGAGCGTGAGCGGCGTTAGCGGCGGCGGGCGTGATGCCGAGCGCCAGATCCGATGGAGAGAGGGAGGGCTGCGCATAAAGCGCCGCTATTTTTCCCTGATGGAACATAATGGTCACATTTTTCTTGCACAATGGTTTTCCTGAGATAAAGAACAAATTAGGCTGATTTGATTGCTACTTAGAAATACTTAAAATTGAGAAAGGCAGCAGGTGGGCACGGCTGGGAAGGAGGGTTATTTTAGCATAACAGATGCAGGCAGAAAGCAGCTCGGAGCCAAGGTTTTAATCGTCAGACCCCCCCCTCCCCCCAAAAAATTCCCTGGGAGTCTTTGTGTGCGGGGACCGGGGCTGCAGGACGGCGACTCCGGCTCCTCGCCCCGGGGGAGCCACTCTGGCCCCGCTCACCAGGCGGCATGGACTGCAGGACTGGCCCTTGTGCCAGGCAGCGGGGGTCCTGGTGGGCAGCCGACCCGAGTGTGGGCTCAGCAGGGGGGTGCTTGGTTCTCCTGGAACTGGGAAGGCGAGGGCTGGGGGGTGAGGTCCCACCGCCTGGGACTTGGCGCCGCGTGGGCTCTCCCGGCAAAGCTTCTCCACCGCAGCCCTGGCCGGGTGCCGTCTCTGGGAGCCCTCGGTCGGTGCTGGCTGGCCCCACAATTAAGATAACCTGTGGGGCGGGCGCAGGCGGCGCTGGCGGAGAGGCTGGGGGTTACCCAGTCAACCCTAGCTGCTCAGCAAAACCCCTGGCAGGCAGTGAGTGCCTCGCTCGCTTGTGAATCGAGCGGTTCACAGTTCATGGCTGTAACTGCCTGTGGGGGACCGGGCTGACACCTCTGCTTCCAGCTGCGGGCAACTGACACACAGAGTCCGGGCTGGAAGGGACCCCCAGGACTCCCCGCCCAGCCTCTCCAACTGGAACAGCTTCTGACGGCACTAGCCGAGCTCTCTGGAGCTGGACAAAGGAACCTGCAGCCCTTTGTGCCCAGGGCTGGGCGGGAGGAGAGGGGCGATGGCCTTCTTGCTCATTTCAGGAGCATCAGGAAACGTGCCAGGCAGGCAGGGCGGTCACACAGGAGCGTTCCCCTCACGGAGCGGCCAGTGCGGTGCAGAGGCTCTCCCGCTGCAGGCAGAGCTGTGACTAAAGGAACTCATTTGCCCTTTCTCTGACAGAGTGAGAGCAGTCGGGGCTGCTGGACTCTGCTCTGCCAGAGCTGATTGGGTTCGAACGCCTTCACTAAACGCTGCGCACGGAGCCCGTAAATCTGGGCCGGGGGAAGTGAAAGCCAGGCTCCCCAGCTCCCAGTGCGGTGGCTCTGTGCGGTAATTAAACCCGGGCTTAGCCAGACGCAGTCCCCCAGCTCTGACCGCCGGCTGCGGGTGCTGCGTTCCCATCGCTGGCTGCAGGGAGCAGCGGGATTGGCCCCAGCAGCGGGGACCACCCGTGGGGACTCGGCCAGCCTGCCCTCCCCAAGTTCCAGAGCTGTCGCGCTCCCGGCTGCGGTGCCTCTGCCTTGGAGGAGCTGTGGGAGGGTCGGTGCTCGCATGTTCCCATCCCAACCGGATCCACCGCCGTTGGGGTGACCGGCGTGGGGGTTCAGTTGTTTCACAGTGCCCGCTGGCCCCAGCGCAGGCTCCTCCGTGGGTGCCACAGAGGGGGCACAGAGAACCCAGAGAGGGGCAGATGCAGGGGCTGGGTGAACGCAGATGGGCACAGGACGATGGCATAAAGTGAAGCCACGGAGCTGGACAGCAGGGGGGAGCTTTAGCGGGTCCCCCGATCACCTCCGGGTGAGGCTGCGGTGGTCCTGTGCCCTCGCTGTGGGGAAGCTGCCACAGAGCTCTGGAGCACCTGGCTCCCACGGCTCCCTCTGCAAAGGACATCTCGAGTGATCGCCACTCTGCCACAGGAGTCCTCAGGACTGGTGCTCGCAGGAGTCGTAGTGACCCTGATGTGTAGAGCAAGGGGCCGGTTCCTTGGGCTGTTCCAGTAACTCTACGTCCCTTCCAGAAGCAGAGCTGCAGCCCCTGGCCAAACGTAGCCAGTGTTTCCTGCAGCGACTGACCGGTACCTGAGCCGCGTGGTGGCCCTGCCCGCGTGCTGCGCCCACCCTCCTGCAGCAGGGAATCCTCCTCTGCCTACGGTGCCCCCCTTTGCGGGAGCTGGAGGGTGAGGGGTGGCTGCCCTGGGGCAGGGTCCATCCTTCATCCCTGGTCCTGCACTGTGTGGTGGGCTGACACGGAGCCAGGCAGCAGCTCCCCAGCGCTCCTGGACGCAGCCCGTTGGGCGTCTTGGGAGAGAGGGCCGCTGGTCACCCCGAGCCATCGGATTAGTGTCACCTCAGGGCAGGAGCGGCGGGGCCGGGGCTGTTAGTCCCCCAGATGGAGCAGGTAGGGCTGGGTGGCGTGATCTGCTGAATATTCATTCCGTATTGTTTCTGACATTTAAGAACTCAATTATCAGCTGACGAATCAGCCTGCGCGGCCGCCGCCGGGGGTGCTGAGCCTCGCGGGGAGCGCTGCGCGCAGAGCTTTCTCGGTTCCCTGTTTTTCTTTAAGGCAGAGGTTTTTCTCCAGTAAATGGATTAATTTAGCTCCTCTACGAGCAAGTGCTCGCAAGCCCTCTGGCAGGGGGGTAGCTTTTATCTGGGCCTTCCAGTCAACTAGACGGAGCGTTGCAGCATCCTCCCAGCAGAAGCCCGGGGCCAGACCTGCAGGCAGATGTCTGTGAGTGTCTGGAGATGCTCAGAGGCATCGGGGACCGGCCCCACGGTCCCTTCAGGAGCAGCCCGGCACAGTCAGGGTCCTGCGTGAGCTGTGCCCTCTCAGCTTCACCCCAGGGCTCGGTGTCAGTACTGATGGCTGAGATTGGGAAGAGGGTGGCTAATGAGCTCCCTGCTGCTTTCTGCTCAGGGAAGCATCCCCCGTCGCGGCGCTGAGTTCCTGTTTGTCTCCGCTCGGGTTGCAAGGCGAAGGCAGAGCACAGCCCATGCTGCAGCGGGGAAGGAGAGGAAAGGCAGAGCCCCGGTGCCACCTGGAGCCCCAAAGGCTGTGGGGAAGGGGGGACCTGATCCAGTGATGGACCAGTTCCAGACACCGCAGAGTGAGGAAGGGGTGGGAACTGCCTGGGAGTCGGTACCACCGAGCCCGCGCTCTCCCTTGTCTCTGTTTGCCAAGCACTCTGGAGAGGTGGCAGCAATCCTCGAGCAGTTTGCCTCTCCCACGGAAGAGCTGGGGGAGCAGCCCTCTCCTTGATAGACTGTTTTGACACGCGTGCTCCGTCGCTGTGTCTGCCTCAGCAGCATCCCTTACCAGCACCTCCAACCTTGCGTTACCGTGCGGGGTCTGAGAGGCTCTGCCCGCGCTTGAGCCGTCTCCCTTGCTCTCCTCTCCTCTCCCCGGCTTCGGGTTGGACTTAGGTCTGGACCTGTGCCCAGGCCCACGCAGCCAAGTGCACAGTTTTAGAGCAAACCCTCATTGCAGGGTGCTCGCTGCCAGCGCAGGTCCTGTCCCTTCTGGCCACGGAGCTGGCCCTGGCCACAGGCAGCAACCGTAGAGGCGACGGGGCTCTCGCTGCTCTGTGCTGCCTGCAGGGCATGGAGGGCTGAGGCAGGAGGACTGGGATGACCCTCGCAGGTTGCTTCTAACCTCTAGCAGGACGAGCGAGCACTCTTGGCTCCCTGGGACATGACAGTTGCTAACAACCCTATTGAGGGCAGCACTGGCCAACAGTGTTGTGGCACACGGTGCCCGAGCAATTGCCAGGGTGCAGGGAGGCTCCGCCGACGCACGGAGGTAATGAGATGTTGTGCGTTGGTTTCTGGGGTCTGACGAGCTGGGCTCAGGGAGCCGCGGGTCAGATGGATCAGAACACAGACCCCCTCCATCAGCCCTGAGCAGAGCGAGCTCTTTCCCTGGCGCTGGGTGTGCGGTGCCCTGCGGAAAGCGGTTCAGCGGGGTTCTCGTGTCTGGTGAAGCTTCGCCCTGCCACAAGCAGCCAGGCGGGGGGAGTGGGGGGCTGCTGCTGTGCTTTGCTCAGGGGCTCTGGGGCCACCAGTCATGTTTGCTGGCTCAGCATTGCTGGCAGCACTGCGGGGGCTGCGTCAGCTCGTGGTGGCTGGCGGAGGGCTGGCAGGGCTGCGGGCACACTCTGCTCTCCCAGGAGCTCTCCCCGCCGTGCCGCAGGTGCCCCCGGCTTTGCTGGCAAGTTCTGAGGCTGCTGCAGCCCTGCCCGGGGCTCCTGAGCAGGGAGGGGGACAATGTGCTGATGCAGAGCCCGATGGAAGAGCCTTGGGCAGCATCTCTGCACGTCCGTGGGGTAGCGGTTCCTGTTGCAGCTGATGCACTGCCTCTTTGTTTCGGGTTGGTGTGGACTGCCAAGGGCTCGGGCACCGTCAGGGCACCGTGGCCACGCTGGGCAGGGCTCAGTGTCGGCTGCTGTGCTGTAAGGAGGGGAGCAGAGCATCATGCCCGGGGGCTTCTGCCGGGGAGAAGAGCAGGGACTGGAACTCCTTCTGAAGCCGGTGTTACATCTGCACCCCTGTAAGCGGTGACAGCTCCTTCATCTCCCTGAGAGCGGTGATGTCTGGTTGCACAGAGCTCGAGTAACTCAGCAGCAGTCAGCGCCTGGCAGTCGACAGCCCTCGCTGTGAAATGGGAGCTGCAGATGCTGACAAACAGCCGGGTTTCTGCTGTCGCCGGGGGGGTTGTAGGATGGGCAGAGGCAGCAGCTGGAGGGGCAGGACCACCTTGGCTCCACAGTTACCTCTGGGCTACCGACCCTCAGCTGAGCAGCAGCAGGTCCAGGACAGATAGCCAGGGGCAAGGGGCTCCAGCACTGGGCTGTGGGATCTGCTTCCTCCTCTGCAGACCCTCTCGTGATCCATCTCGAAGCGGCAGCTCTGACTCGGTCACAGTTGCCTTTTGTCCCTCCAGAGAAGCAGGGGGGCACCTTTACCCCAGGAACAGTTCCTGTGCAGGGGGGACCCAGACACCCTTAACCCCAAGGAGCAGCCCTCAAGCCGTGGGGCAGTTCTGGTGCCAGGCACTGACTGTCTTCACTCTTCCCTCCCGAGCTGATGGCTGCCACCAGTTCTTGCCGCCAGCCAGACCCTTTCCCTCTTCGCCCAGGGCTGCGGCTCCATGGCCTCTCTGCTCCACACAAAGGGGGGGTAAGCGAAGCAGCCTTCTCAGAGTCCCCAGTCGCTGTTGGCAGCAGAACCATCCCCACAGCATCACTGCAGGTGTCAGGGAGGGCGCCTGCACCCGTGCTCTTGCCAGCTGCTGCCCCGACCCCGCAGCCATGCTGCTGCGGGAGCTGAGGGGTCCCCATCCCGAGTGTCCCTGCTGATGGGCAAGGTGCCCTTAGTCAGCCCAGTGGCCATACGGCAGCTGGGATCCCCCAGCTGCCCTCAGTGCTCCCGAGTGCCACGATGGGCACCAGGGGGGCAGCTGGTGGTGAGGGGGGCAGAACCCTGGTCTCGCTGGGGAGGCTCTGGACTGCAGAGGGGAAGGGAGCCCAACCTCCCCGCCAGGAGCCCGGGTGCCTGGGGTGGCAGAGTGCCAGCTCGTTTTCTCACCAACAATTAGCCTCTTGAGCTAATGAGGGGTTTCATGAGCAGCCATCAGTAACTGCCTGGGACTCCGGGCTCTCACGGTGCTGTCGGGGGGAGCAGAGCCAGCAGCTCCCTGGCGGGGGGCTGGGAGACAGAGCGGGCGGGTGCAGGACCGAGGCCCAGGAGCCCGTGGCAGGGGGGTGATGGTTGGGGTGGTCTGGTTGCGGGCATCTCTGAGGAGTCCCTGGAGGAGGCAACGATCCGGCCCTGCAGAGGCAGTCAGAGCTATCGGAATACGATGGCAGCATTAGGAGACGCAGAGAGACCCTTGGACTGCATCGATGGGAAGGGAAGGGCTATCAATTCTATCTCTTCGAATTAATGAACTATAGTCTGAAACTTGCAGCCTGGTTAAAATCATTATAGATCTCACCGTGTGCTGCGCTGAGAGGATTCGCTACCCCTGTGCGGCCTCTGGGCATCACAGGAGCTGGCTGCTGGCTTCCCCGAGTGCTGCTGGGTTCCCCCAGTGCTGCTGGGTTCCCCCAGTGCTGCTGGGTTCCCCGAGTGCAGCTGGGTTCCCCCAGTGCTGCTGGGTTCCCCGAGTGCTGCTGCTCAGAGAGCAGGCTCAGGGGGGTCCCTGGAGCTCTGCTGAGAGGTGCAAGCTGAGGAAGGCATCTTCCTCTGAAAACACTGGTGGTCTCTGTGCCCCTTAGAGCACCCATCGTGCACATAGCACAGTCCCCCATGCAGCCAGAGCTCCAGGTCGATGCCCGAGGAACTCCCTCACACCTTCAGATCAGGGGTCAGCTGCTCCCCGTGAGTGGCTGAGCTGGGCGATGCCCTGCAGGCTCAGACAGACCCAGACCTGCGCTCGCCACGAGCGGTGTCGGGCACAGAGGGGTTCCTGTGGCGAGGGGCCCGTCCCAGGAACAGGATAGGAGTCCAGGGTGGGTGTTTGCAGCTGTACCGCGGCCTTTGCTCCTCAGCATCGTCCTGGGCGCCAGGCAGCAGCAGCTCTCTGATTTTAATTGTGTTCTTGCAGCCGCCGTGGCTCGCTGTGGCTCACGCGGGGTGAATACTAATGGCCCTCCGGGTTGTTTCAAGTGCAGATCTGGACCAGATACCGGCTTTCCTTCGGCTGGGAGCCGTCACCTCGCACAGACCAGGGCAGTTTTCCCTCGGGGGTGGGGGGGTCAGCGTAGAGCAGACCTGCGGCACTGTGCCACTGCCTGCGGTGGGGCAGAGAGCCTTGCGCTGCAGAGCTCAGGGGTCCCTCGGCCAGCGGCTCCAGGTGCCCCTGTGGCACTGGGCATGGTCACTTTTCCCATGGACCTACCCTCTGGCACTCGTGTCTGTGCTTCCTCCACAGGTTGGTCTGTGCCCCCGCTGTGGCATCAGCGTGCTCTGGTGCCCGTTAGTCAGACACCCTCCCTGTGCCCATCGGTGCTGGCTGTGGCCACTTAAATGAAGGAGAATGCAGGTGGCTCTGCAAGGCTCCAGCTGATGTCTCAAGGCAGCTGCTTGGATGCCCAGGGCTGTGGGACAGGGCAGCAGCAGCGGCCACGTCTGTCCTTGAACTGCTGTGGGTCTGCGAGCAGACCAACCGTCGGGGGTTCTGGGAGGCTGAGTCAGCCTGCGGGTGTTCTGAGGCGGTGGCCTAGGTCTGGCCATCGTCAGAGCCAGGAGCCACCACTTGCAGTTCAGTGGCCATGCCTGGTCATCTCCCGCTGGCTGGAAACGTCCCTCGGTGGCCACAGCCCCTGCCAGAGCTGGTGCCAGCCTGGGGCGGCAGGAGGAGGTCTGGGCAGGTGCCTCGGCCCGCGCTGGGCTCCGTGGCACCGGGAGCTCAGCCCTGTCGCTGCAACCCTCCGGCAGGAGCCGGTAAGGAGTGGAAATTCTCCAAGGCCAGCGCTGCTCTATTTTTTCCCCTCAACAACTGAACTGATTAGAGTGAAACTTTGACTTGATTAGTGATTATTGTCTGGCGGCGGCGCCTGCTCCGCAGCCCTTTCATTGTCTTGGTTTGTTTTTAAAGAAACACTGGCAGGCTCTCCGTCCCCTGGTTTAGTGCCTGGGCTCCCTGCTCCGTGTTCAGGTCTCCCTCCCCTCCCCTCCTGCTCACAAGAGCAGGTTACTGTGCTATCGCTGTTTATGGGCACGGAGCGGCCACTCGGGAGGGGGCTGCTGCTCTGTCTGCGTGTCGCCGTGGGCACACGGGTGCCCTCCGTCAGGCAGGGCCAGGGGCAGAGCTGCAGCCAGCCCTGATTGCAGCATCGCATGCAAGAGCAGCTCCCTGTTTCTTTCTCCTGGGTTCCGGCTCAGTGAGCTCCTCTGCTCCTCGGGCTCTGATGCACCGCAGGCTTATTCAGCATTATCTCTGTTAATTATTGGCATTAGAGCGGTTTGCGGAGGGCCCGGCTGAGCTCAGCGCTGCCGCCGCTGCACGATTTACTGCCTCCTCCCAGGGCTCCGCTCCAGGTCGGGGGGCTCAGCCGCTGCAGAAAGCACCGGCGGACCCCGCTGCTCCGTGCCCCCAGGCTGGGAGAGAGGCAGCCCCACGGGCGAGAGCAAGCGGAGGGGTGAGGGCAGACCGAAGGAAGAGCCCGAGAACCCCCAAGCCCGGTGCTCGGGTGCCTCCTCCCGCCCTGCACGCAGCGGGCGCAGCGTTGGGAGCGGGACCGGCGGGATCCCGGCTCCCCTGGGAATGCGGCTCACTCGCGTCACGACGCCTTACTAACTAATCGCTGACATTTACCTAGCTGCTCCTGGCCCCAGGACTCGGCAGACTTTAATTAATGGCTGTTTTAGTAGTTAAATAACCTGATAACTGCGCGCCGAAGCGGAGTCGTAAGGATGCGAGGCGAGCGATAAAGCTCAACATCTGCCTGGTGTTTGCGGGTTGCTTAACGATCTGAGAGGGGAGCTGGCACCGCGGGGACGTTCCTGTTTCGTTCCCCGCAGGGTCTGTGGTGAAGGGGCACCCGGGAGCTCCGGGCTCCCCCCTGCCCTGGGTGCTCTCGGTGTTTCCCGACCAGGGCAGACAAGGGCTGTGGCAGGGTCCAGAGCCACCTCCTGATGCTTTGGGAGGTGCCCAAGTGGCCCCCCACACCGGGCTCAGCCTGTGGTGCAGCTCCCACCTCTGGAGCAAGCCCTGTCCCCGGGTCACCCCAGATCACCCCGGGTCACCCCGTTTCACCCCTGCTCAGCGCTGCCTGCTCTCCCTCGAGCTCCCGCCTGGGGCTGCTTCCCAGCAGCCTGCGAAGAGCATCCTGACTCTAACGTTGCTCAAGGCAGCTCCTGCTCTGCAGTTCCCAGAGCGCAGGCTGCTCAGTAACATGAGCTTCCCCTGGCACGTTGGGGGTCCTGGCGCTCCCCCCGCACGGCTACCTAGCAGTTGCGCCGAGAAAGCGGTGCCCAGAGTGCTGGTGCCCTGGAGCTAGAGCCCTGTTTATTTCCAGAACCCTTTGATAAAATATTTGTCTGTGCCCGAGATCGCCTGCCAAAAGGAGAGGGGGAAGGAGGAGCAGCGTGCGGGGAGCGCGCGTTGCCTCACATCTGCCTTTCTCTGCGCAGCCCATATGGGAAAGCATATTCTGCTGCACAGACTCTGCGAGAGGCTTCGCCTTCGCCGGGCGCGTGGCAGCAGAACCTGGCAGCGGCTGCGTTTCGCACGGGTCCAAACAGAGCCGTTTGGGGAAGACCGGGGGTGGCAGCGCACAGTGCGAACGTAATCGTCTCGTTAGCTCAGCCTGCGGGATCTGCTGGCGCAGGGCCGGGGCGGAGGAGCGGAGCGGAGCCTCTCCGGCTCTGCGGTACCCAAAGCAGGGTGTGCAGGGGGGTGTGAGCGCAGCTGGTCTGTGACGCTGCTCGAAGGCAGCACTGTCCATGGCCCCTCTGAGGCAGAGCCGTGGAGTCAGCAGGGTCGGTGTGAGCGGATGCTCTGGGTGTCCCCTCCCTGCTGGCGTGAATCACGAGAGGCAGCCTGCAGACCCCCTGTTCCCATCAGGGTGCAGCTCCTCACGCAACAGTCCCCTTAACTCCCGTGCAGTAACTGGTGGGAGTCATCGTTCCTGGGCTGGCCTGGATGGACCAGTCCCATGGGGTGAGGGTGGGAGCTGGGTGCAGGTGCCAGATCCAGCCCCTCTGTGTTGCCCAGAGCAGCTGGTACAAGCCTGGAGCATCTTGCCCGGAGCAGCAACTCCAGGGCTGGGACCGAGGTGAAGCTGCTGGGAAGTGGAGGCTGATCCCCACATGGGGACCTGGATTCCTGTGCTGTGGTTGCCGTGGGGCTCTCTCTCCAGTCTACTGCACAGGGAAGAGATTTCAGGCCATTACTCTTCTCTCCCCGACCCCTCGTGTGTTCGCTGACACGCGTGGCCCCAGCACCCTGAGCAAGGCCGCACGGGTGCTGCTCTCTCGCAGGAGNTCGACCCCTCATGTGTTTGGTGACACGCATGGCCCCAAACGGGTGCTGCTCTCTCGCAGGAGGCTGCCAGGCTCCGGTCGCGTTCCGTGAGCGGGTGGCAGCCTTCGCTGGGCTCTGCTTGGCCTGGTGCCTCTGCGTCTCCATTAGACGGGACTGAGCTGTGTGATGCAGTGGCCTACGTGCTCGCCACAGGGAAGGCGGGGGGCAGCTCCCAGCCCTGCCTGCCTGGGGATAATTTCATTTCATCTCGCAGTCGTCTGCCGTATACTTAAGTAAACAAAGATCAAGCTCCTCACCACCTTAATTAGGCTGCACATAAATAATAGATTACTGGATTAGCCGGGAGGAGCAGGGGGAGCAGCAGGAACAGCACAGAGCCGCCGCTGACAGGGTTTTCCTAGCAGGTAGCACCCTGGCTCTCCCTGTGCCCCGTCCCACGCAGAGCGGCGGCAGCGGGTTGTCCAGAGGATGGGTGCTGCGGAGGAGCGGCCGTGGCCACCCTGCAGCCGTGCTGGGAGCAGAGGTGGGTGGGAAGGGCAGGATGCTCTGGGGCTGTCACCCATGGATGCCCCGCGGGGCGCAGGCAGAGACCTCATTTCCTTCCTGCAGACCCCGCAGAGCCACAGCCTGCAGCGTCCTGGTGAGCCCAGCAGCTCTCGATTTGCTGAGGCAGCAGTGATGGGGAGACATCGACTGGCCAGGTCAGGGCAGAGCATTGGTCACTGGAGAGGACAAAGGGAGGCTCCTCGGTGGCAAGGACAGCTCTGTCCCCTGGGGGTTCCTCTCCAGAATGGGCTGTCCTGGGACGACGGAGCACTTCAGCCCCATGGAAGGCAACCCGCGGGCTCCTCCTGGGTCAGCAGTGCCTGTGGTCGCTGTCTGTCAGCAGTGTCCGTGCTGAGGGAGCGATAGCTGTGTGAGGTTGAGCCATTGACACAAGGTCACTGTATTAGTAGGGAAATGGCTCTCATGATGAATGAGCTCTGTCAGCGGGCTCTCCTGTCCCGCTCAGCTCTGCAGCCCTAGCAAAACAGGGTGCCTCTGGTGAGAGAACCCGCAGGTTTCTCCGCTGCCTCCTTCCCCTGCAGCGGGAGGAGCACCCCAGCATGGCACGGACACACGGGGCTGCCTCTCTGCGCTGCCTCGATCCCCGGGGCGATGGGGCTGTGCTCCCCAAAGGCAGAAATCACCACGTGAAGATGTTTTTCCAAGGAAAAGTGCTGACACAGCGCTGTCTCTGTCGCTTAACCAGGAGTGATGAATGAATTCTCCCAGCCCAAAGCCTGGAACAGGCTGTAGGCTGCATCTGCCTCTGCTCTGCTCTGTGCGGGCTGGAAAGCAGCACCTTATTGCTTCTCCCTCCTGGGCATCGTCTGATGGATCTGGGCTTGAACTGGGAATGGTTGTGGGATTTTGGGAGCTCAGCCTGGGGGAGAGGAGGAGGGAAAAGGGAAGAGAGCATCAATCCCCCCTCCGCTTCTGTTGCAGCACGGAGCCAGCAGTGCTTTGTAGAGGTTGCCCACAAGAAATGCTGCCCTGTGCCTGGGTGTCTCTGGGCATCTCAGTACTGCCTGGCACTGGGGACGGGGGCTCTGCTACCTGCCAGCCCTGGGAAGGGGTCTGGTTGTGCCATCCCACAGCAGAACTGCTCTGGGCCTCTGCCGCCCGGCGTGAGGGGCTCTCGGGAGAAGGGAAGCCTTTTCTCGGTATCTGCGCAGTAGGGCAGCGAGGGAGGTCTGCAGGGGACGACAGACTCGGGGTGTCCTTGTGGCCAGTCCCGGACCTCACTCTTCCTCCTGGCTGCTGCAGGCACCCTGCGGGCTGTTCAGCCTTCAGGGCTGTCCGTGGGCACAAACGGGCTCCTGCAGACAGTAGCTGCTGCCGAGTTCCCCTCTCTCGAGGTAACGCGGGGGCAAAGGCAGGCCAGGCAGTGGGGCTGCCCCTGGCACCGGTGGCATTGCAGTTCCTGCTCTCTCCTGGAGGCAGAGTGACCTTGTTCCTCTTTGCAGCAGGTGCCCGCCTGCCTTAGAACACATCCGGCAGCGTGGGCACACGTGCATGATCTTCTCGGTGTCTGGGAGGTGTCTGGGGGGGTTTCCCCCAGGGAAGCCCTGCTAACCCCCACCCGCTGAGGGCAGAGCTGGTTGCTGAGGGGCAGCTGGGGTCTCCATAGCAGGGACGGGCAGAGGCAGGTGGGTCGGTGTCACAGTCCTGCCCTGGGCCCTTCCTGCCCGCTCTGCTCCGACGGCGCCCATCACGCCCTGATGTCTCCATGTCATTTTCCTGGAGATGTGAGCTGGAACAAATCCGGAGCAGCTGCTCCGTCTCTAAGTGTCCTTCAGGGATCCCTTCGGCAGACACTGCGCTGGAGATAATGATGACATCCTAACGAGCGCTAATGCGCGTGTTGTCGCCTCTCTGTATTTACACTCCCCACAGGAGGCACCGCTGGCTCCACGAGACAGAGACCGAGACTTCCACGGACAAACCTGGGTGCCTGCACCGGGCTTGGCGGGGGAGTCCGTCAGGTGATGGAAAGCTGGAAGGGAGGGAGTCCCCCAGCGGCGCTGCCCTGGCTCTGCCCTGGCCTGCCTCCTCTCATGGGGCTCCCCCATCCTGCCCCTCCCCGTGCCCCATCTCGGGTGGGGGAGGCTCTGTAGGGTGGTGGCGATGCTGAAGTAGCTGAGCGTGCAGGCCATCCCGGCTCCTCATCTGCTCTCCCTGCCAGTCAGTGACCGAGGGCCGGGGGCTGCTCCTGGAGACGAAGGCAGTGCAGGGGGGCTAGCGTGACGGGTTTCTCGGTGGCAGGAGCTTTCCAAGGCTCTGCTCCCCCCGTGTCCTTGTGTTTGCACGGGGAGAGGAGTGAAGAGTGCCGGCACCTTCGGAGCACTTGGGGATGGCCACCGGTGCGGGCACCTGGCCTCTCGGGTCACCCCTCATCAGAGGTGCTCAGGAAGCCCTGGAGGTCTGCAACCCCCCCAGCAATAACAATCTCATCTCCCTGCCAGGACAGGGCGGCAGGACCTTTCCCATCTTCTTTCCGCCCTTCTCTGTCACAAGACAGAGGACCCTGGTGAAGGTGGAAGGGGCAGGATGGCTGCTCCAGGCTCTGAGCTGCCACCGCTGCTAACAGCAGCCTCCCTGGAGCGGCTGCAGAAGGGACCCTGTTCAGAGCCACCGCAGCTCAGCAGATCCCTGCGTGCCCAGGGCCTTCTGCTTCTTGGTCTCTGCAGCTTCCCCACAGAAGGCACTGGGCACCCCCTGCTGCGCTCACAGCCCGCCCGCGGTGCGTGTGCCCAGCGGGTACCCTGCACCTTCGCTCCCCGGCGTCACCCGGGCTGGGGCTGGGGGCTCCCTGGCATTTCTCGTTGGTGCCCTTTTCACAGCAGGAACCAGACAGCCCTTCCTGTGCTCACGGGCTGCAGGAGCCAGCTCTTCTGTAGGGGCTGAAGGTCGCTCTCGTGGCAGATGAACGCCCAGCTCTCCAGTTGCCTAGGACAGGGCTGCTGCTGGCACCAGGGACGACCGCACTGGCAGCGGGGAGAGAGCCTGGGCAAGCCCTTGGGTTCCTGTATGAGGTCCCTTCGGCTGTCCCCAGGCCCACGGGCACCACCGAGCCCCGCGCGGATGGCTGGCTGCGGTAAGGCTCTGCCCGTCAGCTGCGTCTGCACATCGCTCTTCCTTTCCTGCTTGCTCTTCCTGGGAGCCCGTGTCCTGGTGATCTATGAGTTGTTTGGGGAAGCAGCAAGCGCTGCTTATGCATGATGTCCGTGCCTTGTCTCTTCCGCTCGCTGGTGCCATTCGTTAGTCTGCTCGCAGGAGCTTTTTGGCTGCCTCTCCCCTCGCTGCCCGGGAGCCTGCCCGGCGCTCGCCGAGGCCTCCTCCTTCCTCCAATAACTCAGGGGTTTGTATTTAGCTCCTGTGCTGAGCAAGAGGAGCCTGTGAACACACAGAACCCTGCCTCGGCAGCCCCCAGTGTTCCTAGGCTCCATGCTTTGCTGTGAGGTGGAGAGCAGGCAGTGATGGGGTACCCCAAGCCTCTGCCCAGATGTGGCACCGCCCTGTGGGGGTCCCGGTGTGGGGCACAGGGACGTGGGCAGGGGGGAGCTGCCTCTGCCAAGCCTTCGCATGGAGGTTGCCCATCACCCAGCCAGCGTGTCTGGGTCTCTGTGGGTGCACACACACACACAAATGGATGAGGCTGGGGGTGCCCGCCTTGCCTGCCGGCCGCCCCGAGGTGCGGTGTGATTGCTGGATGCCCAGGGATGATGGGGCTCTCTCAGAGGTGGAGAGTCATTGAAGGAAAGAGGAGAAAAGCTTTCTTGGTCCTCATTTTCCAGCTGAGAGGAGAGGATCTGGCATCGCTACTCTGATTCAGGAAAATCACTCTGACCTCTCGTATTGATAGGCTCAGCTCTCCAAAGCCGCAGGAATCGCGGCCTCATCCCTGAACTCAGTTATTTCACCTGTTCTCTCTCCAGAGACACTAAATAAAGCACTCGATGTTCCGTGCTCAAGGCTCCGTGCCGCAGCGCGGTCACGATGACAGCCTGTTCTTTTTGATTCCCAAGCAGAATTTTCCACTGCTCCCGCTGCCTGCTGCTCAGCGGCCGGGCTCTGCACAGGGGCACGCGTGGGCTCTCGGGCAGCCCAGCTCTGCCAGCGCCCTGCAGCCTCTGCCAGGCTGGGTCAGGCACTGCAGCATCAGGAAGGGAGGGGGGGTATCCCCGCTCCATCCCTGGCACTGAGGCTGCAGAACAAACCCAGCCTCCCTCCCCGCATGCCCACCTCCTCTCGGCTGGGTGATGAGCAGGAGAGGAGAGAAGTACGTGATGGATAAGCTCTAAAAACGAGTCCAGGGTCACAGCTTTGTCTATAAAGAGTAAATAATGTGGAGAGCAGAGACCCATCTCCCGGCTGGCACACGTGGTGAGCGGGGAACGTGCTCTGCCTTGTGATGGGGAGCTCTGGCGATGCCCTGGACCCACCAGTAGCTGACAGGCCTGTGGGGAGAGAGTCCTCCGTGCACCGTCTGGGCAGTGAGAGTGTCCTGGCTGAGGGAACCCTAGCAGGGAGCGAGGTGGTGATGGTCTATGCTGCTCCCACTGGTTTCCCCCCTTTCAAGTTCCAGCTGGCAGACAGCTCTGGTGCCCTGTTCCAGAGGGCTCCGTATGGAGAGCTTCCCCGGCTCGGAGCGGCGCTGCTGCCTGCATCGGTGCAGGCAGAGGTTGCGTGAGAAGGTTCGGTGTGCGGGTCACAGCAGGAGCCACCCCGGAGCCTGGCTGCCTGGGAATGGTCAGGGCTTTGGTCGCTGGGTGGATGACGGGTGGGAGCCAGCATCCCACTGTCCTGCGAGCAGCCACAGCATCCCTCCACCTGAGTCAGCAGCCAGAAGTGCAGCTTGACCTTGAGTGGAAGGAGATGTCAGACCATTGTGCTGGTCACTCGTGGCCTCACGTCCACCCTCAGGTCCCTGCAGATCAATCTCTTGCCTTGGCCTGGGGAGGAACACAGGCTGGTGGTGCCACATCCACCCCCCGCCTCCCCCCTGCCCGAGTCCTAATGGGCTGGTGGAGCAGCTTCACTGAGCAGCTCCCCGGGAGGATGAGCTGGGCTCTCAAGCCCGGGCAGTAATGTTTAGCATCCTGATTGCGTCTTGAAGTGGCCTTGGAGAGGCTGCAGGGGATGGGGGAGAGGGAAGAAAAGGGGTCCTTGGCAGGGTGGCAGCTTCCAACCCCAGAAAAGGCTCTGGAGGTGCCCGAGGGGCCGGGGAAGCGAGAAATTCCCAGCACATTAGAGTTTCCCGGCGTGTGCCCGGCGCTGGCTGGCACAGCGGGGCTGGCAGGGGTCAGCTCGTTCAGCTGCTTCCCGTGTTCCCTGTCTGATTCGACAGGCTCCATGGCAACGCGCCAGCAGCTCTGCTTACCTGACCTTCCCCGGCCGACCCCCTTGTTAACATCCTTCCTCCACACTGCTCCGTCCTCAATGCAGCCCCGAACGCCGCCGAAGCCCTTCCGACCCCAAACGCTGCAGCCGGAGGGGCTGGAGTGACCCAGTGGTGCTGGAAAGGGGGGCATGTGGTGAGGCTCTGCCTTGGACCCCTGCAGGCGCCTCTGGCCAAGCTCCCTGGGCAGTGGCTGTTTACAGTGCTGTGCAAACCGCGAGAAGCCGAGCCCCGCTGCTCAGCTGCAGTCATCTGCACTGGGGTTCAGACCCTCCCCAGGCTGCTGCCCGCAGCTCCAGGCCTGGCACCAGAGCCGTGCGGTGCAGCAGCCCCAGGCAGCGAAGACGAGGCAGAGCTGAGCGCTGCAAGGGCTCTTCTGCAGCTGAACCTAGCCCTTCCGAGTCCCATCCTAGCCCAGACGCTTGGCCCGCTGCTGTGGCTAATGGTGGGGAGTGGGCTGGTAGTGGGGAGCAACACCGGCCAGTGCCACCGGCCGCCACCACAGGGTCTCCCTCCCTGGGACCTGGCCAGGCCGTTCTCGGTGAGCGCTGGCATTAGAGTGGTGTCAGGCGTGTGAGGATGAAAGGGCTCTTTCCTCTCGGGAGCGCAGAGAGGATCATTAAGAAAATGGGAGGGAAGGCTGTGTCTGTTTGCAGGCAGCTTGGAGCGTGGGAATCTGCAGGGTGTCCTTCTGGGAGAGGCTGCCAGGGTCTCACCTCTGCACAGCGCGGTGCCCGTCGGCCACGCAGCCTCCCCAGGTGCCCCAGCTGCTCCTGGTTTCTGTGCAGGGTCCCCAGGGACAACCAGCTGGCTTTCCCACCCCTGTCACCAGAGGTGAGGGGCTGGGGCAGTCAGATGAGGGAAGGGGCAGGGCCCCTCTGCTCTGGATTTCTCTGCACGCCGGGCAGTGCCAGCAGCCTCCCCGACCCCAAGCGGGCGGGTGTGGGGCGCAGCGTCTGTGTGGAACCCGCAGAGCCGGGCGAGCCCCTCGGTCTCAGCACCATCCCCGCGGCGGGTGCCCTCCTCAAGCCTTCGGCCTCTCGAGTGGTTCGGCAGCAGCAGCAGCCTCCTTCCTCCCCCGTTCGGGGCGAGGAGGGGTTCTAATCATCCTTCCCTGATTAATGTGCCGCTGAGCCGCGCGCTCGCCGTCAGCCTGGGAAACAAACATGTCTATTTATATTTTAATTATCTTTCTTCTTCCCTAAAGTTGGGGCTGATTTCAGCTTCTCCTACATATTTATCAAGGAGCGCCTCTCTGCTCTCCTCTCCCCGGCGAGCCCACGTGCCTGCCCGCCAGGCAGCGGCCGCACCGGCGCTCCCAGAGCCCAAGCCCCTGCTCGTCCCCCGGTTCGGTTCCGTTGTCTGAGCGGGACAGGGGGATCGGATGGGTCTCCCGGGCAGCCCGACCGGAAGGAGGGTGCCAGCAGTCAGCTCAGCAGGTGCCGCTGCTGGGAGCCGGGGTGCCCCTGGGGCGCAGTTGCAGCGCCCCGTTGCCCCGCTGCGCCCGGCTGACGGCTGGGGCTGAGCGGCGACGCCTGCGGCGAGGTTCAGGCGTCAGGCAGTCCCTGAACCTGCCGCTCTCTCCTCTCCTGCTTCCCCTGCAGCTCCCCCTCGCTCCGCTCCCTCCACCCCCAGGCCCCCTGGTGAGGGCTCCTCCGCTCGCGGTGCAGCCGGAGCCCGTCGGGGTTCGAGACCCCCTCCCTCCCGGCGCCGGTGCCCACGTGCCGTGAAATGAAGGTTTCTACCGAACGGCATCGCACGGGGGAAACTGCTGCAGTATTTACTGCTATTAAATTAATTTCTCAGCGGAGGATCTCAGGCTCCTGTAATTCATGAGGATATTTTAGGTCCTGTTTACTGTCTGCTGCTTAAAGAAATGGTCTCCGGCGTCGGTTTGCGAGCGCAGCGCTGCGCTCCCATCAGCTCTCCCTCGCAGGACGGACAGGGCTTCATTAACCTTGGTGCCGAGCCTGTCGCACCGCCGGGCGCCCCGAGCAGCGGGCGGCAGCCTGGGGACCAGCGGTAAAGGCGCCCCAACCCCGTGGGGGGGTCGGAACGGGGTGATCCGTAAGGACCCTTCCAGCCCAAGCCTTTCCGTGACTCTGCCATGGAGAGGGATGCTGCCCCGGCTGCAGGGGGAAGTGACCGCTCTCAGCAGGACCAGGCTGGTGCCCGGGTGAGGGATGGAGCTCGGACACCGAGAACCCGAGGAGTGGAGAGCTGGGCACTGAGAGACACAGCCTGGGGTGGGATGGGGAAGGGGGATGGGGAGGGAAGGCTCCTCATCTCAGGTGTTTTGAGCATCTTGGAGCCGATCGTGCCCTCCCCCTGACTGCGCTCGGGCAGTGGTAGTGGGCAGCACTCAGGCTCAGAGTGTGGGGAAGAGATTCACTTGGAGAGATGAGAGAGAAGCGCTTTCTTCTACACTCCGGTGCCCCCAGCAAGATCCTCTCTGCCTTCCTGCAGGACCACGCACAGCCAGAGGGCGCGATCCGGGGTGCAGCTGGGGCTGCTGTCCCCCACACCCTGGTGTCAATAGAATCTCAGAATCACTAGGGATCAGAAGGGAAAGATCACCCAGTCCAACCCTCCTGCCACAGCAGGATCACCCAGACCCAGTGGCACAGGAACACAGGCAGGCGGGCCTGGAAAGTCTGCAGAGAAGGAGACTCCACAGCCCCCCTGGGCAGCCTGGTCCAGGGCTCTGGGACCCTCCCTGGGAAGAAGGTCCTGCTGAGATTGAGAGGGAACCTCCTCTGTTCCAGCTGGCACCCAGTGCCCCTTGTCCTGTCCCCAGATGCCCTTGAGCAGAGCCTGGCTCCATCCTCCTGACACCCACCCCTCACAGACTGAGAGACAGGAATGAGGTCCCCCCTCAGTCTCCTCTTCTCCCAGCTCAAGAGCCCCAGCTCCCTCAGCCTTCCCTCATCAGGGAGCTGCTCTCCTTCCTAGCCCTGGCCAACACAACCCCGGCCCTGCTGAGATCCCGTGTGTGTGTGGGAATTGAGCTCTGGAAGCTGCTTGCTCCCCAGATCAATACTTGTCGTCTCTTGCTCCTGCTCCAGTGAAAGGGGTCAGAGGAGAGGGGGCAGGCAGTGTTTTGAGGGGTCAGCACGGGGCTGCCTCTGTTTGCAGTGAGGCCGAGCGCCGTGGTAGGGGATTACTCCTCATTAAATATAGATCTGCTCTGTGTTTGCCTTCACTCGAGGCTCCAGGTCCTCCAAACCCTCTCCCTCACCGTGTTTGGCTTCTTCTGTTTGAACTGGTTTCAGCAGCACTACAAGGAGCAGGGCATCGGGGGGTGCCCAGCAGGGTGTTTCGGTAGGACAGGCAGCAGGAGATGCCCTTCATGGGGCTGAACCCCTTCATGGGGCTGAATGTCCTCCAGGGGTCTGAATGCCCTTGAGAGGGCTCTGCATCCTAGGCGGGTGGTGTGGCCGGGCTGTAGCTGCTTCCCTGGGCCGCCCGACTCTGCGGATGATGAATCTCGAGGGAGAAGATGAATGTGCGGGGCTGTGCTCTGAGGGGAATTCATCTGCCTGGCACCATTTATCTTGGGGCGGCGGTCTGAAAGCAGCATTTAGCAGGGAGAGCTGCGCTCCGGGGCTGCTTCCCCAGGGAAGGCTACACACACTGTGTGGGGATGATCCTTCCTGAGGGGAAAAGCTGGTGGGCAGGGGGCTGTGCAGAGCGGCTGTGCCCTGCTACCCAGCTTTGCTCTGCAGGGGCTGGCATCACCCCCACCCAGCGCCATGTGAGTCGTGTGTGCTGAGAGATCCGGGCTCTGTGCCTGCTGGTGGCAGCTGCCCCCTCCCTCCCAGCCCAAGGAGGACCCTAACAGGGACCTCCAAGGCTGAGTGGTGGTGCTGGGGGTGGTGGTACTGAGATCTGAGCCCTCTGGCTTTAGCCATGGCCCTGATGTGTTGGATGACCCTGGTTCCCCTTCTGGGGGCGAGATGCGCTCAGCAGGAGTAACCCTGAGCCAAGCACAGGCTTCTCGCCGTTTTCATTAGCAACGAGAGCGTCTTCTCCCTGTGAACTGGAGAGGGGCTGCTGGCAGAGCCCCCAGCAGTGACCACAGGCTGTCAGTGAAAGCCCATCCCCGCTCCTGTGCCGCACAGGCAGCGCACGGTGCGACACCAGCGCCCAGGGGTGTCACGGCTGCAGTGCTGCCAGTGCTGCCCTTCCTCCCGGGTGGCAACCCCCTCACTTGGGAGCCCCTGTGGCCCTCTGGACAGGGCGTTCCCTGGCACGGGGCGTCCTCAGGCTCCCCAGCATCTAGAAGGCAGCCAGGAGCCCCTTTTCTCCCCAGCTCTTGTTGTCTCGAGTGTAAAGCTCCTTAGGCAGCGCAGCCGCTGCTGAGGACTCCCGGCAGCTGCCCGGGTTGACCTCACAGACTCTCCGACGTCTCTGCTGTCTGTGTTCTCACCGTCTCCTCAGAAATAGACACCCGGGCTCTCTCCTGGGCAGGGAAGATGAAGCGCCTTGCAAAAATCGATGCTCAGCAGAAGACAGAAGTGGCTGGAGGGTCGAGAGGGAGGATTCTGCTCCCGGCTTCTGGCAGGTTACTCAGCTAAGGGTAGCAAACCCCTGCTCCGCCAGAGCAGCGGCTCCTGCAAAGCCCTCCCAGTCCTCCCGGTGTTCCCAGTGAGCAGGGGAGGCTCCGGCACAGATGCCGTCTCGTTAGGACAAGCAGCTCCCCGCCTCGGGCCGCTTGCTGTCTCCTCTGCACTCCCACGGGGATGGAGGGGGAGGCTGGGGTCGTCGCCCCCCTGGCTGGAGCTGTGTGCAGTGCAGAGGCTGGGCGCCGGGACGGGGCTGCTCTGCCCTGCTCGGGGCTGTTTGGGAAGGCTGCAGAGGAGGTTTGATCAGCAGGGAGGGCCCTTTGCGGGACCTTCCTCCTCTTCCTCCGGCTCTGTAATTCGTGTGGCCCAGCAGTGCGGGAGCTCCGCCGCTCGGGGGGCTCAGAGCCAGCCGGCAGCCCAGCCTCAAGGAGCCCACGGAAGGGCGGGTGCCAGCAGGCGGTGGGAGCTGTCGCCTCCTGCACCACCCCGGGAAGGCAGCTAAATAAGGGCGAGCAGGCCCGTCCCCCACAGCACGGGTGGCCGTGGGCTCACGCTCGTCCCACCCTTGGTGCTGAGCTGGGCATTGCCAGGGATGCAGGAAGGGGCAGGGCGCAGCTGTGCCCAGCGATGCCCAGGTTCCTCGGGGGGTCTGGAGGGGTCCCTGGCTGCCAGCTCTGCTGGGGCCACACTTGTCTCCACCAGTGCTGGGGAGCCTTGCGGCAGCTCCGCTCGGCCTTTCCGTCTGTCTTTCCCCCTCGGAGCTGGGTCGCCGCTGGCCGCCTGGCTGCGAGCCCAGGGGAGCCAGCAGGAAGACTTCCACTGCCTGCAGTCTGGCTGGATCAGCTCCAGGGGCAGAGTGGGATTAAGACATCTGCTCACCGCCCGCCTGGCCGGGGCACGGCCGGCAGCAGCGGCACTTCAAGCCCGGCCCTGCACTGCCTCTCCTGCTCAGAGCCCTCCTGGCTCGTGGCTCCTCCATGAGCAGAGAGCTAAAGCCTCTCCCTTCTGCAGGCGCCTGCTGTGCTGAGCAGGGACCTCAGTGTGGCCGGGCCCTCCAGCGCCCGCGTGAAGCTCCTAACACACATGACGCCCCGCTCGAGGGGTTCCTCACCGCGGGATCCCCAGCAAACACCCCGAGGCATCCACGTTCTGCGCTGAGCTGGTGCCAAAGCCAGTGGGTTCCAGCAGACTCACTTCTCTGGGGGCCTCCAGCGCCTGAAATAGCTCGGGTTGGAAGCAGAAGAAATGCTCCCACTGCACTTCCCCCGGCTCCGTGTTCCCGCCTGTCGCATCCTCTGTGAGCTGGTCCGCACGACAGCACCGCCAAACCCCCCGCTCTCGCAGGGCTGCCTGGCTCCTGTCAGCAGAAGGAGGCCGAGAGGAGGTTCTATCCCGAGGAAAACAGCTCTGCCGTGCGCTGGCACGGGTGAGTCACGTCTGAGGGGGATGGATCACGACGAGCGGCAGCCGTCAGTCAGCCCCGCAGCGCTGAGCACGCGGCGAGCGCGGGACCTGCCACCCCGTGCCAGTGCCGCCCCGTGTTGAGGGGAACTCGTCACCCTTGTCACGTCGCCGCTCGATCGCACTGCAGCGAACGCCCGGGTTGTGAAGGGCATGTCCTCAGGACTGCGGAGGCGCCTGCTTGTGTAGAAATACATCTGAATCCTGATGGGGCCATTAGCCCGAGCTCTGCCAGGGAAGCTGCCCGACTCCGCCAGGAGCCTCCCGAGCAGGGCTCCAGCAGCAGCACCTGCCAGGCCCCATCAGCCAGCTCCTACGAGTCCACTCCTCAGAGAGGGAGGGATGGATGGAGGGATGGAGGGATGGATGGGCACATAATCAAGGTGGCAGTGCAACACAGAGCACTCAAGCCCTGGGCTCTGGGAAGAGCAGGAGAGCACAGAAGCGAATTAGACTTTCAGGAGACATTAGACCCCTCAAACGAGGGCAGCTCCTCCCCACTGCTCCTACAGTTCCCAGCGGTGGCTTTAGGGGGGTTGGGATGCTCCATGTCCTGTGCAGACACCCAGTGGTGCCATGGTGCTGGATGAAGACTGCTGTTGATGCAGGGAAGGGATGTGGGGTGATGCCCACCCTGGTGATGCCCCCGTTTGTTCACAGTCACCAATGTGGGGCTGTTGATGGAGGGGAGACCCCCATCCTCCCTTGGGTGCTTTGTCACACTGAGCCTGCTCTAGAGGCAGCTCCCCGCAGAGGGGCCTTGCTGCCGAGCCCAGCTGCTGCTCCTTAGCTGGTTTTGTTGATGCCAGCAACTTCCAGGGGTGCTCAGGGGACCTCTGCGCGCTGCAGTGCCACAGCTGCGGCTCACGGGGTGTTGCTCAGAGCTTTAACTTGCGCTCTGCAGCGCCCAGAAGATGCAGCTTTTGTTCCTGCCATAAAGTACCTGACAGCAGCCACCACCACGGGCACTGCCGCTGCCGTCCCACCGCCGCTCAGGCAAAACAGCAGCGTCGGTAGTACTGGGGTAGGCGGCACACGGTCTCCTTGCACAGAGCCCCCTGAGGCCTGCAAGGACATCCTGACTGAGGCCACGTGCAGGATGGGGCTGCTCTGGTGTGACTGTCCCCAGGGGATATTGCTGCAGGAGTTGGGGTGTGAGTGCAGAATTGAATAGGAGACTCCTTCAGGTTGGAAGAGACCTCTGAGGCCATCGAGTCCCAGGCTCTACCCCTGCTCTGCTAAGCTCACCGACCCTCCGAACGCGATGCTGTATCAAAGGGCTTTCCGCCGTTCAGGGAGTGGTGGTTACAGGGGGTGGAGAAGGTCGGAGACACCTGGAGATGGTGGGGTCAAGCAGGCTCACCGCCCTGCTCAGCAGCTGAGTGTGGGCTCAGCCTGGGGCAGCCCCACAACAGAGACCTGGTGGAACAGAGAAACCCTCTCTGCCCCTCTCTGGGGCAGGGGGCTGGGACGGTCGCAGCCCCTCGGGGAGGCATTTCTCATGTCCCTGCAGCCCGTGGGCTCTGCTGTGGCCACCACAGAGGCAGTAGTGGAGCGTTTAGTGTGTTGACCAGAGGGTTTGCAGGCTGAGCGGGGGCCATCGGCGTTACGGCGGCGACGCGCACAGACACCACTGGTATTTGCACACGTGGGTGAGGACGGGCAGGAGATGCCTTCTCCTCTTCCCCTGTAAATAAAGCAGGATTCAGCTTGCTCTCCCCGGGCTCGCCGCCTGCCTGCGACAGTCATATTTTAAGGTTGATTGGATCTTAAAATCCTAAGAGGTCCCCGGTGGCCCGACTTTAGCCGGCATTATCAGCTCAGCCGCTGTCTCGCGAAGCAATCTCCTCTTGAACCTTCCTGCGCTCCCTCATCCTTTAAAGCCGCAGCCCAGCAGCGCTCGGAGCGCTCGGGCCGAGGCCACACGGTGCCGCTGAGGAATGAAGATGAATATCATCGCATCTGCGACCTTGGCGGCCGCCGGCCCCGTCCTTGGGGCTCCGAGCCCCTCCGAAGGCTGCTGTTTGCTTTTCTTTCTTCTCCAGGCACAGCTTGACAGAGCCGGGCTCCAGGCTGGGAAACGGGGGGCGCTGGAGGAGGCGATGGGGCAGGCAAAGTCCCGGAGCACCCATGGGGCAGCTGGACCCCACTGCATGGGAGGCTGGAAGTGGAGCCACTGCAGCCTGGGCTGATCCCCACGCAGGGTTTGCTTGGGGAAACTGTAAGGGGGGGGAACAGCTCCACAGAGGTCTGGACTCAGCTGGGTCTCTGGGTGGAAAGGTCACGGGGAAACAGGACAAGAGCAGGGTGCACACGCACCTACACCCATTGCACCAGCCCTCTCCCCTGAGGAGGGGTTGTTCCCAGCAGCAGAGGAGCAGAGCAGGGAAGGGCTCGGCTGTGCCTAGCGGTTGGCAGGGGGAGTCAGACAAATTCAGGCAAGAAATAGGGGGCAGGCGCAGCCGCAGGGCCGTGAAGCAGGAGCAGTTTTCCTAGGGGTGGCCACGCAGTCCTCCAGGTCTTTAAACCAAGAGCAGGTCTACCCCAGCGCTCTAGGGGCAGAGCACACCAGCCGGGTTGCCCAGGCTGGGTTCCTTTCAGCGGTGTCAGCTCTGCTTTTAACCAGCTGTGGGAACCCCTAGAAACCCCAAATCCCGGCAGCCGAGCGGGAGCCCTCCCCTCGGTCTCCCCCTGAGCCCCCTGCAGCCGGGGCTGAGCGGCCGCAGGGTTTGTGGGCGGCTTTGAGTGATTCTTCCCGGTTCGAAAGGAGAGAGCCCTTTGGTGCCAGCGGTATCCAGGAGACTGGCAGGACCTGCCCGGTTACCCAGAGCGGCTGCCGTGTTCTCAGCGCTGGCGCTGTGTGATGACAAATTGGGGCTCTCCCCAGCTAGAGCATCGCGGAGCAATTAGAGGACACAGCCAAGACCCCCGGCCGAGTGACTCTGTCCCTGTGTGGGGGACAGCGTTGTCCCAAACCATACTGTTTGCATTTCTGCTGCCTGAAATTCAAGCAGATCCATCACAGAGGGGTGGCTTCGTGGGAGGACCTTGGCCAGACCCTTCTGGCGGCCCTCCCATCGCCGAGCGAGGCCCAGGCAGTTGCCTGTGGTTTATCCCCCCCCTTACTGATCAATTAAAACTCCCTCAGAGCTTGCAAAAGCTGCCTGTGAGCTTTGGCCGGGGGTTCTTGTGAGCATGAGGTGCAGACTGGGCAATGTGTGATGAGTGCTCCTCTGGGTGCTGTGGCTGCAGAGCTGTGGGCAGCCTCCCAGCAGGTGCCTTCCACCCGGGCTCTGGGTGTTTCGATCCCTGGTGAGCTGGGAACACTGGGGGTATCAGCGCACTGGGAGCACGAAGGTGCCTTTGGGAATGGAAAGCACCGCGTGGGGAGGTGCCTGCTCTGTGGTGTCAGAACCAGGGCAGGGAAGAGACGCAGCCAGCAGCACCAGCCCTGCCACGAGTGCAGTTCTGGGGAGACCTGCAGCCACGCAGGGCGAATCCCTGTTTATGGGGAAAGCAGGGTCCCCCTCCTCCCCAGCCAGGCCCCCCAGGGAGGGCAGGAAGGGGCAGAGGCAGAGCTAGGTCGGGGATGATGCAGTCACCTCACAAAGTGTGGGAGAGCAAACCCTGGAGCCAGGAATGAACCAACAGCTCGAGTGTGGCTTTGCTGTCGCCCAGTCGCCCCCAGCTGTCTCCTGGGGAGCCAAAGCAGCCCGACCCACAGACCCAAAGCACCACGGCACAGAGTGGGGGCACAGCCCGAGGTGGGGGAGAAGGCGGCAGAGGCATCGCCGAGAGGCTGGCAGGGATGGCACAGGGGTGGGCAGTGGGACATTTGCCTCCCCCCGCTGGCACTCGTGCAGACACCTCCACACAGCCCCCCGCTCCTCCTGCTGTGCTCGGCAGCAGCATCCCGCTCCCCTTGGGAGCCGGGCGACTGCACCCGGGGAGGGGACTGGCACCTTTCGTCCCTCCCTTCGGCCACGGGAGCTTTGCTGCCCGCACACAGCCGCCCCAGGGGGGTCTGCGGGGGGTTCTGCCCCTGCTGCCCCGCCTGGTGCTGGTTCCGCTGCCTCGACCCCCGTGCCCAGCGCTGTCTTGGGGAGGCACCGCAAGATCGCCAGCAGCAGCAGCGATGGCTTCGGGGAGCGATGCTGCGGCCGGGGGCTGCTCCTGCGCCCCGAAACTCGAGGGTGGGGGCACTGCAGGGGAAATGTCAGAGCCCGTCCATGAGCAGAGGAGG
>VZRI01011773.1:284571-296898 GCA_013397515.1 Upupa epops
TGGAGCAGCCACAGCCTCCCTGGGCAGCCTGTGCCAGGGCCTCAGCACCCTCCCAGGGAGGGGTTTCTGCCTCAGATCTCAGCTCCATCTCCCTTCTTTGAGCCCGAACCCCTCTCCCTTGTCCCAGCACTGGAGTCCTCAGGAAAAGGCCTTCTCCAGCTTTCCTGGAGCCATTAGAAGGGCCCTCCAAGCCTTCTCTAGGCCAAACAGCCCCAGGTCTCTCAGTCAGTGCCTGGCTGGAGCTGATCCAGCATCAAATTCAGTTCATTCCCCATCCTCTCCCACCACTCCTCACCCCCGCCCACAGCAGCTCCCCTGCCATCCTTGGATGCTTCCGAGTGGAAACAGGGATATTTTCCATCTGGAAAACTTTGGGAAGGGAAGCGGTGCTGTCATTTTTCATTAGAATCCGTGGCTGTTATGGCAGATCCTATTTCGTTGTTAATTAGGCGCCGTTCATTCTCCCCACTCCATTACCTACCGCCGCACCCAGGATTTATATCCATTTGCTCTAATCGTGCTCTCCCGGCTTCGCTCCACACAGCCACTCGTTCAGAAAGGAAATGATTACCTCGTTCTGCCAGGACTTCCACTTTGCCTTAATTTCCCTGGAGCCTCGTTTGCTTTCCTCAGCTTTGTTTATTTTCCCCACTCTGCAGATCCCTCTGGGCTTGGCTGGGAGCACCCGTGGCAGTTGGGCCGCCTTTGGCTGGTTCCACGCGCACGGTGGGCCACAGGTAGCCGCGCTTGCAGGGCTCTGCCGTGGCATATCGCAGCCTCACAAAGCCCGGGCCCCAGACAACGGGGACTTGCCCTGGCTTTTCCTCGTCCTGGGGTGGTTAAGTCCCTTCTGTCGCTGCTGTTTTACACCCTTCTGCTCTTCAGAGAGGAAAATAAAAGTTCTTTGGGGGGCAGGACACGCTCTGCAGCTGCCCGCTTTCCCTCTGAACGCACGGGAACTCTCGCGCTTTGAGCTGCTTTAACCAATTCACCTGCTAATCCCAGCTTCGGACGGGGAAGGGGCTCCTGCTACGATGACCGGCCAGAAAGCCGGCGCCTGCAATAGCATCCAGGACAGAGAGACCAGCGAGGCAGAGCCACCAGAAATGGGAAATCCTCCCGTGCGGGCTGTGCCCTGCCACTCCCGGAGCTCAGGTGAGCGCAGAGCCCAGCCCTGCCGCTGCCTCGAGGCTGGGAAAGGCTTCTGTACCTCCCGGCAGGCTGGAGCAGGAGGGTGGTGGGAGCTGCCGGCTCCTCCGCTGCAGGGCTCGTTTTGCTTTTTAAACAGGCTGTAAAAATCCCCGGCGCTGCCGGTGCTCCAGCAGTTAGACAGCGGTTACGGGCAGCGGCACCGTTATTTCCCGAGAACATCTCAGCAGCCCCCGAATTCCTGCCGGGACGGCTGCGCTGCCGGGCGCGGGGCTCCTGAGGGGAGCGGCAACTAGCGGCGCCCGGGCTGCTCCTGGAGCTGTGCTGGCGAGCCGGGTGCTGAGGCTGATCCTGGCACCGACACCACCCCCGAGCAGTGCCCACGGTGCCCCCCCGGCCCTGCCGCACCTCCTCTCCCCGCCGGAGCGAGGGGCTGCCGAGAGCCTCCGCCGCGGCAGCGCTGCCTGCGCACCGAGCTCGATGCGTGTCTCGCCGCTTTAAATCATAACAGACACGCAATTCCTGCTGTGCGGGGCTCCGTAACGGGCGGCCTCGGGTGCGTGCGGGGCCGGGGCCGGCAGGCGGCTGCTCTGCCGGGGCTCCCCAGCTGTGCTTCACTGCTTTTGACGCTCCGGACGCGCTCTGAAAGGCGAGACCTGGCAGCCCGGAGGAGGAGGAGGGCTGCTTCCCTCTCCTGCCTGCTCCACACAGGCAGGGGCTGCAGCTGAGACCCCCTCGCTGTGCCCACCACGGTCCCCGGTCTGGCCGCACTGAGCTCAGCCTTGTGCCCCACAAAGCCCTGGCAATCCCGTGGTCTGGAGTGAGAGCTGCTGTGGGAGCACGGTGCCTCACAGCCAGGGCCTGCTTCCATTCACAGGGAGGGGCGAAGGGGGTGCAGAGCACCTCTCAGGCTACTGCAGACCCCCCAGGGTCTTCCCATCCTCAAGGGCCCCAAAGTCCAAGCACCAGCTGAAGAAGTTTGCTGCTGGCCTGTCCTGGGTGCCTGCGCTCAGTACGGCTGCCACAAGAGCTACCCCCGGCCCCCAGCCCAGCACAGAGGTGCTGTGGGCAGAGGCTGGGCAGGACGAGGGGCAGAGCCGGGGGCAGAGCCGGGGGCAGAGCCGGGGGCAGGCCTGGACGCCAGGCAGTCCCATTCCCAGCAAAGCCATTACCGAGCAGCAGATCCCGGGGGCCGATAGAATCCCATTAGGCCATCTCGGAAAGCAAATCCGATCCGGGCGCTGCCGGTCGGTGTCAGCCGCCCCGCACGCAGCCCCCCTAGAGCTCCCCGCACGCGGCGCGGAGGCTGCCATAGATCACGCTAATTAGATACCCGATAGCAGGAGGGCTGGTAGGAACTGCATTAGAATCTCTTTAGGATGCAGACGTAAAACCCACGGGAGAGAATCCGGAGTTAATGATGCTGCAGCAGGAGCTCCGCTCCAGCGATCGTCACCCCTTGGCCGCATCCTGCTCGCAGCAGACACGGAGGGCCGGGGCAGCGGGGGCAGCACGGGGCAGGGTCCCCAGCGCCGTCGAGGCGCTGCCCGTGCCTGTCATTACCCAGATTCAATAACGGAGAAGAGCTCGGAGCTGCCTGTGCTCCCAGGGAGGTGACTTGCCAGCCGCTAACGGAGCCGAGAAATCAAATTAGCCCCAGCTCTGCTCCCGCTCTCTCCCCAGCACCGCTGCTGGCAGTGAGGGGCAGTTCATCAGGGCTCTGCACTAATTCTTACCTCGTTTAAGTGACTCCGTGCTGCCGTCTGATGTGATTTGCTCTGGGCCGCCGCAGGCTCCGGCCTCTGCCCAGCGCTTTCCCAGCACTTTCAGCAGCTGGCAGCTGCCGGGGGTCTGGGCACCTTCCGCCCACCAACAGAGGACTGTACAGCAGGACTGTACAGCAGGGCTGGGCGTCACAGGGAGTGGCCTCAGGGTGAGGCTCTCGCCAGGCAGAGGGACGTTGCCTGGCCTCAAGGACGGACACGGTGCCCTGACATGGGGGCTGCACCCTGAGCAGGGCACCTGGCACTGAACGGGGGTTTGCTGTCGATCACACGACACCACCCCGGGTCAAGGTCTGGTTGCACAGAGGTGTCGAGGGTTTGGGGTTGGGGAGCTGGTGGGAAGGGCTTCCACACACCTGCTGCTGGCTGCAGCCACAACAGGCCGCTGCCTGGTGTGGACTGGAGGCTGCTGGGGAAGCCTTGTGCCTCTGTCCCCTCAGACAGATCCACCCTCCACAGCTTGTGAGGGAAGGCCGGGCCCTCCAGAGCCCATGGAAACCCAGCCCGTGCCACTGCCATGGCCCTGTGACCTCCCAGGAGAGAAACCCCAGCTCAGAGGGGTCTGCCTGACTTTGCAGCTGAGGACGTCCTGGTGCAGCCCTGCAGCATCCTCTGTCCCCACTGTGTCCCCACTCCCACTTTCACCCCCAAATCCCGCTTTTCCACACCAGNGAAACTTGATGCAGGGGGAGAGGCTGGTCGCAAGATTAATTGGGCGTTCGCAAATCCCTGCCGGTGAGGCAGGAGTGCTGCTGCCTCCTGCTCGGGCTCAGTGCCGCTCAGAGCCGCGGGCTGGGCAGGAGGGAGGCAGCGGCTGGAGCCACCGCAGCCATGGTCCCCGTCACGCTGGGGGTGCTCCTGGCCCTGCTGCCCCTCGCCTCGACGCTGCAGAGCCCAGGTAAGCGAGGGACCCCTGGGCAGGGCTGGGGCAGCCGAGGGCGCGGGGGACCCCTTCCCGAACTCCAAGGTTGCACCTGAGAGAGACCCCAGTGCTCTTCCAAACCAACCCCCCCTGGGACGAGCCTGCTGCGTGCGGGGAGCTCCGGTGCGGGATCCCCGAGGTGCTGCCAGCCCCAAGCCAGCTCTGCGGGGTGGGCTCGGGACGGGGCTCCGCACAAAGGCTCTGAACCCCGAGGGTGCAGAGAGAAAAAGAGGGCGGCTCCTGCCCGAGCCCCGCAGCCCACGGGAGCCCCTCCAAGCCCAGGTTCCGACGCAGGCAGCGCAGAGTGGGGCGGTGGGGACGGCTGCTCAAGGGGGAGGCTGTGCCCGGGGTGCCTGAGCCCCGCACGGTGCAGACCCCCCCGGCCACTGCGGTCCTTTCTCTCTCGTTTCCCCTTCCTGGGGAGCGGCAGGGAAGACCTCGGGCTGCTCGGCACTGGCTCAGCCGACAGTTGCCAGCGGGCTGGCTGCTGGGTTTGGCACCCGTGAGGTAGAACCGCTGGCCGGGGCATCGCTCCCCGCTGCCCAGCAGCCTCCCGCCTGTGGCCCCACACCGGCAGCTGAAGAGGAGCAACGACGCTCTCGGTGCTGGGGGAGCAGAGTAGGAAGGTGGACACAGACACAGCCCCGAGTGCCAGAGCTGTGCCAAGCTGTCCTGGGCGAGCTGTCACTGGCACGAGTGGGAGGAGGGGGAGGAGATGGTGCGGGGAGGAGCACGGGCAGGAGCCAGCTGTCACCAGCTGCAGCAGGAGCGGCTGCGTGGCCCCAGCCGCAGTGACGGCAGCGCTCGCTGGCCTCCCCTCGTGCCGACTGCTCCCTCTCAGCCCCTCTCACTGCCTCCCTCAGCCCTCCCCTGCCTGGGCAAGGGTCCTCCTGTACCCAACCAGCTTCTCAGCATCACCAACTGCACGCGGCGTTGGAGGGGCTGAGGCTGCTGGGGGGGTTAACGGGCAGATGACAGCCCCCTTCCCAGCAGCTTTTCCCAAGTTGCCACAGATCTGTTCCAATTAGTCCTTTTAATCAGGCGGGGACAGGGGGTGGTGAGACCCTCGTAGTTCCCTGCTGCTGGGTCCTGGATCCATCTCGGAGAGGCAGAAGCACCATCCCTGCTCTCCAGGTCCCAGTTCTGTCTCAGCGCAGCAGAAGATACCAGCAGAATATTAGGGGTGGTCCCCGCCAGGATGCTCTTCTTTAACTCTGGTGGGAAACCCCAAGCGAGGGCTGGCAGCGAGCAGCACCCCACGTCTGCAGCACAGCCCAGTGTCAGCAGCACCCATCCCTCCGTCCCGCTGCCTGCAGGTACTCGCTGGGGGAGCTGGAAGCCAGAGCCTGCCGAGCCCGCCCTGCGCCGACTGTGCCACTCCCTGCTGGCCCACTACCAGAAGGACACCCGGCCCGTGCGGGACTGGCGCACGACCACCACTGTGGCCATCGACCTCATGGTCTATGCCATCCTCAGCGTGGTGAGTCCTCTGTTCCTGTCCTGCGAGGGGAGGGGGGGCAGTTCCTGCATCTCCAGGCCACGGTGAGTTGTGCCCGATGTGCAGCATCTTCAGGGCACATCCTTCCTGAGTGCCAACACGGTGCCCTCTGCTTCCCACAGGATGAGAAGAACCAGGTGCTGACCACCTACATCTGGTACAGGCAGGTGAGCAGATGACCCTTGCCTCTCCCTCGCCAGTCCTTGCAGGCAGCCCTGCAAGCCCAGGCTTTCTCAGGGGAGAGAGCCCTGCAGGGTCTCATCAAGGTGGGACCCTTCCCACCAGGGAATAGTGAGACCTCCACAGGGCACGGACCTCAGGGCACAGCTCTACTCTGACCTGCACCCCCTGGGTAGCCCGAGGACCTGCCTTTCCTCCCTCCCGTGGGTGGCACTGGAAATGGGTTCCTGTGGCAGGGTGCTGCCCTGGGGTTTGGGTCCCAGTGGGGCGGAGGGAACCTCATCCTCCAAGCTCCCTCCTCTCCCTCATCCCCAGCACTGGACAGACGAGTTCCTCAGGTGGGACCCCGTGCACTTCGACAACCTGACACAGATCTCCCTCCCCGTGGAGAGTGTCTGGGTGCCCGACATCCTCATCAACGAGTTGTGAGTGTGGCCAAAGGGCGGGGGGAGGACTGCTTGGGGCTGGGCCCCCTCACCCTCCCGGGCACGTGCCGCCCCGTGCTTTGTATTCCTGGCGCGGAGCTGGCAGCCCCCCCGTGTTGGGCGAGCTGCAGATGGGAATGGCTCGGTGCTTGGGCCATTTCCAATGCTGGCTAACTGCGACCGGCGGTAATTAGCCGAGCTGTGCCAGGGGTGGGATCCAGAGAGCTAGGGAAAGGCTTTGTGCGGGCAGCACAATGCGGGGGCAGCTGCAGAGCTGCCGGCACTTTCTGCAGAGCCAGCCTGTGTCCTTCCTGCGCTGCGGGGATTGAAGGTGATCCCGCTGGCTCCTGAGAGCGCTGGGGCAGGGGCACCGAAGCTCCTTGGGCTGGGAGAGGGCAGCAGCCCCTGGCAGTGCCCACGCAGTGACAGGCAACCCTGCGTGGGTACTGCTAGAAAAGCAGCTCAGAGCAGGACAAAGCCCTGGCCTCTGGGCAATTTCCCCTCCCAAAGAGAGCTTGAAAGGAGAAGCCCCCACAGAAGTGCTCCCCTGCCCACACCTCTGTTCCCTGTGGCCTGCAGTGTGGATGTGGGGAAGTCCCCCCACGTCCCCTACGTCTACGTTGGCCACCACGGGGAGGTGCAGAACCTCAAGCCCATCCAGGTGATGACGGCCTGCAGCCTGGACATCTACAACTTCCCCTTCGACGTGCAGAACTGCTCCCTCACCTTCACCAGCTGGCTGCACCACAGTGAGTGCGGGGAGAGGCAGGACCTCGCACTGGGCTCCTGGTCCCTCTAGATGGCCCCAGCGGATCAGGGATGCGCGGGGCTGGCGATGCCGGCGCTGCCGGTCCCGGTCCTCACCTCTGCTTCATCCCGCAGTCCGCGACATCAACCTCTCGCTGTGGCGGCAGCCGGAGCTGGTCAAGTTCGACCGCAGCGTCTTCATGAACCAGGGCGAGTGGGAGCTGCTCTACGTCCTCAGCCAGTTCCAGGAGTTCAGCGTCAAGAGCAGCGACAGCTATGCTGAGATGAAGTTCTACGTAAGGAGCTCTGATCACCCCTTCTGGGTGATGGGGCACGAGGGAAGGGTCCTGCCTCTGTGGCCCCAGCCCCCAGGGCCGTGGTGCTTCTGCCTGCAGGCAGGAGGTCCCGAGTGCTGAGCCCTTCCTCTGGTCACCTCAGTCATCTCATGACCCTCTGCAACCTTGGCAGAGAGCTGCACCAGCTCAAGCCATCATTCCAGCCCCTCGCTGACCCTCTCCTCTCTCTCTGTCCCACAGGTAGTCATCCGAAGACGCCCTCTCTTCTACACAGTCAGCCTGCTGCTCCCCAGCATCTTCCTGATGGTTATGGATATCGTGGGCTTCTACCTGCCTCCCAACAGTGGCGAGAGAGTCTCTTTCAAGATCACCCTCCTGCTGGGATATTCGGTTTTCCTCATCATTGTCTCGGACACTCTGCCAGCTACTGCTGTCGGCACCCCGCTGATAGGTACGGGAGCCTCTGCCCACCCAGCAGCTGCCTCGGAGGGCCTGGAGCAGTAGGATTTGCTGCTCTGCACTGAGGCTCCAGGTCCCCCTCAGAGAGGTGGGCGGGGAGGACCCACCCCAGGCCACAGTCTGCACACGAGCCTTGCGGGTCACTCACCTCACTGGCACCTCCGCAGGCGTCTACTTTGTGGTGTGCATGGCACTGCTGGTCATCAGCCTGACCGAGACCATCCTGATCGTGCGCCTGGTGCACAAGCAGGACCTGCAGCCCCACGTCCCCCCGTGGGTGAAGCACCTGCTGCTGGAACGAGCAGCCATCCTGCTCTGCATCCGGGACAGGGAGAACTTGGGCCAGAGCAGGACACAGAGCTCCGACTTCTCCAGGCAGGCGGAAGACAGTGACAGCACGGGTAAGGGCTGCCCAGACAGGACCCATGGGAACCGAAGGGGACCGGGTCCTACAGAACCATCTGCGTCTCCCCCATTCGCGTGGTGACCCCCTGCCTGCTCACCCGCAGGAGTCCCGGTTCCTCACCTGAAGAAGGTTTTCCCTGCCTTTCTCAATCCCACAGCTGGGCTGAACCCCTCTGGCCACGAGGGCCCCAGGGAGTGTGAGGCTGCAGGGGGCACGAGGCCCACAGCAGCCTTCGCCACTGGGGTAGAGGGTTCCCTGCCGCTGGTGGGGGTCCTGCGCGAGGTCTCAGCCATCCGCCGCTTCCTGGAGAAACGTGAGGAGTTCCGCGACGTCGCCCGCGAGTGGCTCCACGTGGGCTACGTGTTGGATGTCCTGCTCTTCCGGGCCTACTTGGTAGCCATCCTGGCCTACGGCCTCACTCTGGGCATCCTCTGGTCGCTGTGGCGGGATGCCTGAGCGTCACCCCCTGCTCGGGGATGGGGGGGCCCCCAACCCGGCTCTGGGACCCCCCAGGTTGACGCACCCGCCGCCCCCCCAGCAATCCCCGAGCAGGGAGGCCGACGGGAGGCACCGGGCTGCCGTGACCCTGCTCGACNCGCTGCCCTCGGGGGGCCCCGCTGCCCCCTGGGGATCCCTCCTCCTCCGCTACCCCGCGGGTCTTTGTCCCCCCACCGCGGCTCTTTGTTCCTCCCCCGTTTCCCCAGCAGATCCCCCTGCCTCCTGCCCAGCGATAAACTGGGACTGAACCTGTTCCCTCTCAGCAGCCAAGAGGGGGTCTGGGCCACGGGGGCTGCCGGGCTTCGGTCCATCCCCCCGACCCCACTCGCCATCCCGGCCGGGGCAGAGGCACCAGGCCAGGGAGAAAGAACCAGAGCAGGGAGCTGAGCCCAACCCGTGAGGGGCAGCGATGCCCAACGCGGTACCTGCTCCTGTTTCAGAGGTGGGGGTGACAGAGGGTTGTGACATCAATCACCCACGGTGTTCTGGGGGGGTCTCCGCACCCATGATGTTTGCCAGAGACCCTCTAAGGGTGCAGCTGCCCCTCACAGCAGTGACGTACCTGAGCAGCCAGCGTGGGCGTCATCCTCGTGGCGCCGTCAGTAACGGGAGGGAAGGGCCCATCCTGTGCTCTGCGAGCGGTTGGGCTGCCGGCAGTGGGTTGGCAGCACCCGGCTCCTGTTTCCACCTTCCAGCCCTGCACCAGGGGCCCCACTCGCTGTCCCAGGGCTGTCACTTGCAGGAAAACTCCCCACTGAGTGACAGGGGTGCTGGGGACGGGTGGAGCGGGCTCCTGCCAGCGCTAGCCCGCACTGACGGTCTGTAAGTGGCTGCCTATCGATGAGGTGTCCAGTTAAAGAGTTCGCGAGACACTAAATCAGCCCATTGATCCGGCCGAGATCGATGGTGCTACAGACCTGATCAGTGCGGCGGGCAATTAACACCCTCTGGAATGAGGCGCCTTCGTGTAACATCAAACGCTCCAACAGACAAATCCAATGGGCCCATTGACCCGGCTGTGCGATGCCGCCGGGCCCGCGGGCTTGAGGAGGGGACAGGGCAGCAGGACCCCTCCCCGCCAGCCCTGCTGTCCCTTCCGGACTCCTCTCAGGGACCCTCCGTGAGGTGCTCACCTGCGCCGCCACATCCCACCGACCACATCAGTGGCCAAGAGCCTCATCCTTCCCTGTGCTAGGAAGCCGTCCCGCGCCAGACCCAACCCCTCAGCGGTCCTTTCCCCCCGAAGAGGAGGCTGCCCGTGCTGGAGGAAGGATCAGGCTCTCCCTTTGCCCTCTCGCTCTCTCGCTGCTTTGGGAAGTGCCGCATGCAGGGAAAAGTTCCAGGCACCGCTCTGCGAGGAGCCTGGATTTTCCTCTGTAAAAAGCAAGAATTAAAAAAAAAATCAATAAATCTGAATCTAATCTCCTAATAAAGGTTTAATGAGGACATAATGTTGATGGAACAGAACATTGTTGGAGCATAATCGCTCCCAGCTGCTGCACGAGCAGGCAGACAAAGGCCCGGCCCTGCGACGATTTCCCTGTTACTAGAACGCCTTTGTCCCAGGCCGAGCGCCGGCGAAGGGCTTCATCCCCTTCTCCTGAGGACGTGGCAGCCACCGCGCCCCTGGCAGCAGGACCCGCTCTGCTGGCCTCCCCCAGAACCAAAGTTCTCCCAAAGCCTCCCTGGAAGAGCTGTGCCAGGGGGACCAGGACACTGGGGGGGCTCACGGGCCCCCAAACCTGCCAGGGAGCTCCGGGGCGCAGGAGGAGCCCAGCCCCGGCACCGGCATCCAGGAGAAACCGGCGGCGCTCTGCATCGCGGAGCCACCTGCGCCGCCACCGGCGCTGAACCGGGCGGGTGGTGGCAGCACCCACGGGCGCGGGCATGGCCGGGCGACGCCAGCAGCACCCGCCTGGCCCCGCCGTACAGTTCCCTGCAGCACAAAAGAAGAGCAGGCGCTGCTGTTAATGTAGTCAGTAAATAAATGCAGGAGGGCTTAAGCTCAGTGTACAGCAATCAGCCGGGAACTGCGGCGTAATTAGCGCGGCGGGGGGCCGGGCTGCTCCGCAGGCAGGTTCCAGCGAACGGCTCCTGTGCCAGGCGAACGCGCTCCGCGCCCCGGGGAGCAGCGCGGGACGGGGGACGGGGGTTCGCTCCCTGTCCGGGCTCGGCCAGGGGATGGGACCCCCGGAGTCGCCACCGCGCGACGCCCCAGCGCCGGGATCCCTCCCTCCTCGCGGAAGGGCGGGCGCAGGAAGGGGAGACGTCAGGCCGAGACAACGGACTTAACTTTATTGGTTGCCTTTTGTTTTCTAACCGCAGAGCCGGGTTTACAACTGAACATCGCTACCGTCCGCGTGAGACTCATAAATAAAGATACAAAAAATGTTCACTACAAAAAACTCTACCGTTAGTAGGGTGTAAAAAATATTCTCTTTGCTCTAGAAGGCACGAACTTCACTCAGTGACACACGGAGAGGACGAAACCTGCGGCGGGGGGGCCTTCTCGCCTGCGGGGGCGTCGGTTTTCGTCGTTTTTTGTCTTTTTTTGTCTTTTTTTGTCTTTTTTTCCTCCGTCAGAAACACCGAACCGTACAACGAGAGCGTCGGGACCACACGGGACGACGGCAGCGGCGCAGGGCCGCGACGAGGAGACAGCACAACCGGGGACGCGGGGCGACTTGGCTTTTTTTTAGTTTTTCTTTATTTCTCAGGAAACTCTTAGCTAACGGCATCTGCGGCTACAGGACAGAGAGGACTGGCAAGCAGAACCGCACGGGAGCCACGGCGAGGGGACAGGGCAGTCGTACAAAAAATAGGAGCCGATAGATACTCTGAGAAAACCGAAGGGGAACTGGGGCACCTTCTGCGCCCGGACCCAGAGAGGTGCTGAGGTAGACGGAACGAGGACAGCGACGGACCCGAACCACGNACATTGCCCCACGAGCCTGGCCGTGGCCCCGCGGCCAGCAGCGCCTCGGGGAGCAGCCACGGCGCTGGCCATTGCAGCAACGGTCTGTTCCGTTCTGTTCTGTTCTGTTCTGTTCTGAGCGAAAGAACTGAAATCTCTAGGGTTTAGTACTTTCTGTTTCTACTTTTTCTTAGGCACAACGAGTCAGCAGGCCCTTCTGCACAGTCTCATCCCGGATCCCACAGCGGCGGCGCCCGCCCGCCCAGCAGCAAGGGTCCTGCGGGGCAGGGCGCGAGGGGGGACAACGATCCCGCAGCCGCGGCCTCACTCGGCGGCAGGAGGGGTGGGACGGGTGCCCCGAACCATGGAGGGCCGTCGGGACCCTCCAAACCACAGCCTGACGCCGTCCCGCTGCCCCGGCTCTTCTTCCCCCCTTTTCACCCAAACGCAGCAAAATGACAAAAAAAATAAACCAGCGGCCACAGGCGCCGCAGGGCTGGGAACCCCAGAGCCCCCGGAGCCCTGGAGAACCATGCGGAGCCCCACAGAGCCCTGAAGAACCCCACAGGGCCCCGCAGAGCCCTGAAGAACCCTGTGGAGCCCCCACAGGGCCCTGCAGAGCCCTAAAGAAGCCCATGGAGCCCCCCAGAGCCCCGCAGCCGCGAAGGAGCAACACAAGAAAAACGAACACAAGAGGTAGCTTCAGAACCGACAGCCCCAGCCCCGGGGGGCCGGGCACAAAACACCAGTTTTGGTAAGGATAATGCACACCGGGGNAAAACCGAGGTAATTTCAAGTAAAATGTGCTAAACGCGGAAATCTTCCAAACAAAGTTCCCAAAAACCCAACGAAAAGCAAAAGAAGCGGCGCGCCAAGCCGCCGGCCACGGGGCACCCCCGCCGCGGGCTCCTGCCGCAGAGGGCTGGGCAGGACTCCACCCGCAGGGGACCCAAGCCAGCAGAACAGAGAGGAACCCCCGCTCGGAGCGATGCCACGTGCCGGCGGCACCCGCCCCGGCACCGGCTCCCCGGCCCCTGACCGGCCGCACC
>VZRI01011773.1:303461-317443 GCA_013397515.1 Upupa epops
TCCATCCCTGGGCGCGTGAAGCCAGTCAGGCTCACTGAGGTTGGGAGAGACCCGCAAGACCACTCAGTTCCCCTGTCACCATGGGATGTGCAAACCAAACCTACCCTCCTCCTGCCACCAGCGCTTCCCAGCCCTCGCACAGAGCACAGTAATAGGACTGCAGAGATCAGGCCAGTCCGTCCACCCACCACAGTGGTGGCCAACTGCACGAGATGCCCACAGCCCAGGGCTGCAGAGGGTCACGCCGGCAGGCTGCAGCATCACCACAGGCAGGAGCAGGCGCAGCAAAGGACGTCGATGGAACCTGTTGCCACCTCTCACATCACCCCTGCCCCAACCCTCGAGCTGAGCCCTGCAAACGCAGGGCCCCCGAGCCTCGCTCTGCCTTCAACCCTCCAGGTCCACAGGCGGCACAAGCCAAGGAGCTGCATGCAAACAGCTGCGGCCACCGGCACCGGGAAGGACAGTTCCCAAATGCTGTGGCCACTTGGAGCCAGAGCCCGAGGGTGGCTGGCTCTCCCCAGAGGAGATTTCAGGAGTGTCTGATGTCTTTCTGTCAGTGTACGAAGGGCTCCACATCAGCCTCCAGCTCCTAGGCACTGCTGCTGCTGCAGGGTTGGCTGCAGGCACTCATGGAAAGCAGCATCGTGGGGAGAGACCATTGGTAGCTGCAGCCAAGGAGCTGCGCGTGACCCAGGCACGGGTAGGGTTGGGCAGGCGATGGGCAGTGTGAGCAAGGACGGGACTGAGAGCCCTCAGAGCCAGCAGCACCTAAGCAGGTGCTTCAGGAGCTGTGCTCAGCTCGGCAGAGCCCTTGCTGGGGCCAATGCACACGTCCTGCTGGCACCGAGCTGGGCAGTAGGATGGGTGCTTAGGGATATGCATGAGCAGCAGGCAGCAGCATGGCCCTGGGGATGCCAGCCCCTGGCACCAAGGCTGCGCTTGGCCTCAGCAGTTTGCCCTGCCTGGGGAGAGATTAACCCGGTGGCAGCGCCTGCTTTCGGGATTGCTAGGGAACCAAACGCGCAGAGGCAGGGCCGTGCGAAGGAGCCCTGCCCCGAGCCCTGCTGCTGGGATGTCCTGTCCCTGCGCCCACGCACACACGGGCTTTGAGGCTGCCCAGCGGGACGGCAGCGCCAGCCCTCTGCGAGCCCCCAGCTGCTTTGGGGCAGAGCCACAGGCACCACGGAGGGGCGACGGTGGCTCCCTGGCTGCTTGGATGGAGCCCAACAGCTCCTACAACCTTCACGGTCAGGCAGGGAGAGGGGGATCCAATCCCCACATGAGGAAGGCAGGAGGTGCCAGAGGCACCAAACCGGCCCTGTTTCGAAGGCTGCCCCGGCCTCCCCGGCTCGGCTAATTACCACCGCAACGAAGGCAACCTCTCCGGGGGGGCAGTTGTTGGGTTGTTATTATTTACTCGGCGACGGCACAGCTTTGCTCCCAACTTGAACCGACTCCGGGAAATTAATCCTTAAGAAGCAGCCGGTGCCTCCTGCTCTGCTGCTCCAGGGCTGCGAGAGCAGGGCAGGGCCTCCTCCCTGGCACTGCCCCCCACCACGGCACCCGCCTGCCCTCCCAGCGGTGCCTGGAACGGCTCCAGCGCTCCTGAGCAGATGTACACTGACCTTGCGAGGGCAGGGGACTGAAAACCACCCCGAATCCCAGCGCCTCGTTCTGTGCTCCACAGCCCCGCAGCGCCGGGGCAGGATGCAGCACGCAGAGGATGCAGCACACGTTGGAGCTCAAACGCGGGTGTCTGCCGCAGCCCAACGAGCAGGCACCACCCAGGAAATGGGCAGCGAGCCCCGGGCTGTGGCTCTGGCACGGGCAGCTCACACTGGCTGGGGGTGACTTACTCTGGGGGACAGCGAGGTCCTGCATCCCTGTGACCCAGCGCGTCAGTCACACCCTCCCCACCCGATCTCTGCGTCTCCCTTTGAGCGTGGTGTGACGAGCTCGTCCCCTTCTCATGCCTTTTGGGGAGCCCTTTGCTCCCCCCATCCCATTCACAGCACCCGGGCCCTTTCCCCCCGACCCTGCACCTCCTTCTCCTCCACCATCCCCATCCTCACGGCGCTCTTGTGCGACGGCTCCTGCAGGAGCGGGCGGGAGGGAAGGAGCCCGGTGGCCGTCAGCGGCAGCAGCCCCACGGCAACAGGCAGGCGACGCGCTGCGGCGGTGCTGCCGGAACGGAACCGCGCCGAAACGTTTTCATTTCAGATTCTTACGGCTGAATTTACTGCTTTTCCCCCGCAATGATTTGTGTTGCTGTTTAATTTTTACAGGCTCTCCGGCAGCCAGATGCCACCGCCTAGGGCCAAAATAATCCCACCCCGCCGCCGTCGCGAGCGGCGCAGCGAAAAGGAGCGGCGCGGCTGACAGAAGTTAATATCTCAATTTAACAGAGCTGCTCCGCTAATGATCCTTTGATATGTGTTTATTTAGAGAGCTCTGATCTTGACCTTGAAAGCAAACGAAACCGCAAAGTCTTTATGAGAGGGGAGAAAGACTTTATTTATAGACTGGCTTTGCGTCAATCACGGCGGCAGCTGGACCCGCGCCGGCAGCCCCCGGCTCCGGGCGGGGTGACGGAGGGGTCCGATACTGGGGGGCGTTTGGTTGCTGAGCCCCCCAGAACGAGGGAAGAGCCACCTCTGGCTGCCCCAGCATCCAGCCCCGGCCTGCCCTCCCCGGTCCCAGGGACACTCTCGGCATCACCCAGACCCGCGCTCACAGCGCGAGCGGGACTTCCCCCCGAGGGGACCGAACGCCACGCCAGCCTCGCCTGCGGGAACACGAACCCGATGAGGTTTTAGGGGCCGATCCCATTTCTGCTGCATTTCTACCTGCCAGCCGGGAGAGGCAAGACTCTCCCCATCTCCCAACACCACGTGAGCCTGCCAGGCGCTGCCAAGGCTTGGTGCCTCTGCCTGGGCTCTCCAACCTCAGGTCTGCCGCTCCACACCCAGCAGGTCTGAAGCCTCCAGCACTGACACCAGTCTGCCCAGTACCTGGTAGCCCAGCGCAGCATCTCACAGCATCACAGAGTGTCAGGGGTTGGAAGGGACCTACAAAGATCACCGTCCAACCCCCTTGCCACAGCAGGAACCCCCAGATCCAGTGGCACAGGAACAGGCCAGGCTGTTTGAAACCTCTCCAGACAAGGAGACTCCACAGACCCCTGGGCAGCCCCTGCCAGGGCTCTGGCACCCTCACCGGGAAGAAGTTGCTTCTCCTCTGGATGGGGAACCTCCTCTGTTCTGGCTGACATCCAGTGCCCCTTGTCCCTCGCTGCCACCTCTCCTAAGCCTCTGCCCTGGAGAGCCCTGGGTTCATCCCCACCATTCCCGGGAAGCCCACGCTGCAGACCCATCACTGCCCTTCCTGAGGACGAGTGTTTCCCTGGGGCAACCAGAGGCAAACTGCAGCGGCGGTTCTGGCCACCGCATCGCAAGGGAAGCTGTCAGCTACCCGCTTACCCGCTGCCACCGGGCGGCCTCCCAGATTTCCTGCTCCCAGCGGAATTGGGAGTGAAACCAGCTGAAAAAATACGTGACTTTCTGTTGAAACCCAGAGCTCTGCCCATCGCAAACCACAGCCGACGCGCTCGGAGCGGCTCCACCGCTCAACAAAGGCCTGCAGTGAGGAGACGCAGCCCTCACCCAGGCACTGGTCCACCCAGAGCCACCGCCCGGATCTTTGTGGCCAAAGATTCCCCACTGCGAGCGCTGCCCATCAGGCACCCGCGCTCTCCCCTGCCAGGAGGGTTCTGGGAACGGCAGGCAATGTCCCTGGCACCGTTGCCACATCCTGCCCCCTGCCCTGCTCACCTCCAGGGCTCAGCACCCCTTCCCAAGGGAGACAACCACCACCACCACCATCCTCATTCCCACCGTGACACCCGGTGCAGCGCAGCGACTGCTGCCCATGCACTCTGCTCCCAGACCTCCCCTGGCCGGGCTGCTACCACATCTTTTGGGGGAGCGGGGGCAGGGGCAGCCCCGGGCCAGCCTGGCCGGCGAAGAGAGCGGCTGCCGTGAGGCACAAAGCCGGGATCCGCAGCGTCCACTTATTATTCCTGCAACCCCATCATTAAAAAAAGAAGAGAAAAGATGAAAAGGCCCCCTCGGCAAAGCCGGGGAGCCGGGAGCGGCCCCGCCAGCAGCCTCTCCCCCGTTTCTCGCGGGGTTTTTGTTGTAAAGCGGGGAGAAGCGAATCCCGGGGGACAAAAGTAACTGCTAAGGTAAGTTAAACCTTGTCGAGATGAACTTTCCTGCTACTTTTAATTAAAAGTTCTTTGGAATTAAAAAGGACACTATTCAGGAAAGGCTGAAAGAAAAAATTCATTGACACCAGCCCGCCCCCCTCCCCTTTTTCCCAAGGAAAAGAAAAAGCTGTTTTTGTGTGTCTGCTCACCCAGCCCGCACTGTACAAAAGGAAGCGGATTTGCAGCAAGACACATGAGATGACCCCCTGACCCCGAGCCGCTGAAAAGTCCTCAATGGCATAAATACCAGATAATCAATCACATACCAGGAGGGCCGGTCCCCCTGCCCTCGCCCCCGCCGCCGGGTTTATGAGAGATGCACTGTAAACGGACACCGGCTCCTGACGGGAGGCCCCTCTCGGCATTCCTGCGCCCGAGCAGGAGACCCCGGCCACCTCCGCGCCCGCGGTTCATCCCCGCTTTATGAAGCCCGGCCGGGGCGGCGGGAGCATCCTCGTGCTCACCCGGCAGCTCCAGAGCGAAAGGGCTTCGAGAGGAGCCTCTCCACGCCCTGGGGCAACGGCCGAGCGTCCCCTGGGCCAGAGCCGCCCCGTGCACACACAGCTTTGCTGCTGGGGGTTCCCTGGCTTTCTGCAGCCTCGGAGGGTTCCAGAGGCCACCGTGCCACGCTGTGGCCTAACCCTAGCCCTAACCCCAACCCTTACAGGGCTCTGGTGAGCATCTCCAGGAGAGCAGAGGAGGGCTGCCAGGACTCCCCAAGCTCTGGGGGCATTGAAGCGTTCACGGGGGGCAGAGAAAAAATAACCTGTGGGATCCTGCGCCGGTGGGTGAAACGGGGACCCACTCAGCAACGGAATGTGATGATGCCTTTGTGCCCGGGTCAGAGGTTAAATATGTGCGCACTAATCCCCTTCATCCAGAATTAACGGACGGGGCAAGAGGGATCCCTCACCGCACGTTACGACCACGGGCTGCTGCTGGTGGCCGCGTGGGTCTGCCACGATGCCATTCCCTGGCTCCTCCAGCTCGACCTGACTGCGCAGAGCCCTCCTTGGAGCTGGGGTGATCTTTGCTGTAGAGGTGGAAGGAGCTGCTGCGCTTGGGAGGCAGGAGATGCCCGGTTCAGGAATGCTCGCTGGGACTCGGATTTCAAGCGCTGTCACAGGACATTACTGCCAGACAAAAGGGCTCTGTGCTGTCCCCCCAGGACCTGCGGCCCCAAGACCCCGCTGAAGCCGGGGCCAGCAGAGCACGGCCCAGCTACGGCCAGCTCGTTAGCCAGGGTGCTGCCACCAGACCTGCTCCGGGCACCTGGCCTGGAAGCGCTCCCCTGCACCCCTGCCCTTCCCAGCCCCTTCTGCAGACAGGCTTGCCCAGAAGAGCATTCAGAGCCGCGAGGCCCCGCGCGCCGGCTGTGCTGGCACGGCCCTGCTCTGCCCTTTTGCAGCCCTTTGCTCCGCTCCGTGGGCGAAGGTTGGGGCGAGCGATCGCGCTCCCTGCCGAGCAGCCAGAAGTCGGCTCCGGGTCCCTTTCCAAGGGTTTGACAAACAACGCCCGCACAAAGCCTCCCCGAGCCTGCGCGTGGCACGCTTGGCTCCACTCAGGCCCCTGTGCCCAGAACTGCCGCAGCCGCCGCCGAAGCATCTTCCCCACCATCGCGTCACCCTTTCACTCCCTGCGGAGGCCACAGAACTCCCCAGGGTGTCTCTGCCAAGGGAGAGGATGCAGCCAGACGCGCTGGGGGGTCTCATCTCCCGAGCCCCAGTCGCCCGGTCAGGGACACTGCTGGCGGCAAGTGCCACCACCGAGGGAAGCCCCAGCTGCCAGGGGGAGCCTGAGGAAGGGCCCAGCAGGGAGCTGGCCTGGCCAGGGCTCTCAGTGCCCCACGGGGCATAGAGCAAAGAGACTCCTGGCTGGTGTCTCTGGCCCCACACTTCTTGCTCCACACCCTTCCTTCCCAAGAAGCTGCTCCGCTGTGCGGCCGCAGCACCAGGGGCTCGGGCAGGTCCTGCTCTGAGGCAGAGAAAGGGAAGCAGAAGTGAGCAGACAAGACAGATGCATAATTAATGGCACCAAGCCTAAGTTGGCCAGGAAGGGGGGTGGCGCGTGCCCGTGTCACGGCGTGGCCCCCCCGGCACAGCCGCGCCTGGAGCAGGGCTGCAGGGACGCTCTTCCCCAGAGAAACGGCGAGCGCTCGGCATTCAGTAAAACCAGTAAAAACCCAGTCAGAGCCGCCGAGTCGCTCGCAGTGCTTCCAACAGGCGCAGAGCCTTCTGCGGGGAGGGGCGAAGCCCCGCTGAGACGGACAGGGAGGCTGAGCCGCCCCGCAGCCACCGAGCGACACCTTCCGCAGGACCCGCCGCCACCCCGGGCTCCCGCTCTCGCGCGCTGGGCTCCTCTGCCTTTGTACCTCCGCTCGCGCCGCACGGCTGTTTTGAATCTCTAAAATAATGTGACAAGTTAATGATGGCACAATTATCTAAATGTTTAACAGACACGTTATCTAAGTGAGTCGGATTGCGGCTCCATCCCGCTGACAATAAACATCAATGGGAGAGCAGAAAGTGATAGGCAAATTATCGCCAACCCTGCAATTTCGATGCTATTAAATTTGGAGGAATAACAGCCCCGAGGCCTGTAAACTCCGCACAAAACAGACCCTTGTGTTTGGCCAACTATTAAATCAAAACGCCACCAACATCCCCGCAAACGGGGGAGAAGAACCGACGGGGGGGAAGGATTTATGGCCCCTCCATTCCCACTTACACGTTGGTTTTATTAACTCCTCTCTGCTCCTCGCGTCCCGGTGCCGCCGGCGGAGCAGGGGCACGCCGACCCCGCACGCCGGAGAGCCGGCAGCGCCGGAGCAGTCCCGCTCTATATCAGGCATGGAGCACGCCCACGTGAAATCGGGTCTGGAGCGAAGCCCTGCTGGCTGCCCCGCGCTAACTGCCCTGGCACACAGCAGGGAACTCGAGCCGAGTCACCTCTGATATTTACACAGGTCGGCGTCGAGCCCGAGCCCCGGTAGCCCAAGCCCCAGCAGCAGCAGCAGCAGCAGCAGCATCCTGCCAGCCACCGCACTTTGTTTTTTCCCCTGCGCAGGGCGAGGAATTTTCCACCCTCTCCCCCTTCCCGGCGCAGACCGGGTTTGCGCTGCTGGCAGAGGGGCCAAAGCGGTCGCTGCATTTCCTAGAGCCACGGGCCAGGGGCCAAGGGCAGCGACATCCAGAGAGGGCGACTCATCCCGCGGCGGCGGGGCGGGCACCGCACGCAGCCAGCTCTGCTCCCGCAAGCGCCCACCGCTGCTTTTCCTGCTACTTCCCTCTGCCGCCGCCTCTGCTGCCGCAGACAGGGCTGGGTTCATCGTTCAGCAGCTCAGGAGCACCCACTCTCAAAGCACCCTGGTACTATGGGGAGCCGGGCTCCCACCAACCGCCCCGGGATGCTGCACAGCCCTGGGAAACAGAGGGAAACGGGGAGCTTGGCACGGTTTGCTCAACAGCCCGTAACCCCCTGCGCAGAGTCGAGCCCTCCGCTGTGCTGCCTGCCCCCGGTTTCCAAGCCCCTTGCCGCGCGGCCTCCAGCCGCAGGACGCTGGGTGAGCAGGGAGATTACTTCACAATTTATGAACTGGTGCTGGGCCAGGGCAGCTCCCGGATCGGGTAACAGCCGGAGCTGTTCCCACCCAGTGACGCAGCACTTCGCATCGCCGGTCAGTCCCCAGCCACGGGCTCCCGGTGCCAGCCCAGTGCCCGCTGGCTGCTTCGCCACCTCCGAGCACAAACTCCGCCATCGGTGCTGTTTATCAGGGATTTCAGCACTGACAGATGGGCCCGTGCCTCGGCAACCAGCTCCCCATACAGTGGGAGCAGGCGCTCTGCCCTGCTCTGGCCTGGCCTGGGGCATTGGAAGGCTCTGCGGGCACTGCCCAGCCACGACTGCCCACAGCAAACCCTCCCTGGGCAAGGTGGCCTTTGCACAAAGAGCTCCTTGTGCTCCCCAGCAGCTTCGTCACAGGGCTGGGACTGCAGGAGCAGAACCGTGGCAGAAGCCGAGGGCCAAGAGTAGTTGGGGAAGGTCCAGAGCTCTGCTCCAGAGGGAGCAAATGACTCCATTTCCTGAGGGCACCCGCTGGTGCTGAGCAGTAAACACACAGGTTCTGGACAAACCGGTGCCTCGTGCCAGTGTTTTAGCCAAAGGACTGGGGCTGCCTCACTCCTCATAGGCACCGAGGCCCCGGATTACTGTCCAGCAGACATGGAGTGCCTGCACGCTCCCCATGGCAGCGCAGTGACAGCGCCCCAGAGCTCCAGGCTTTGCTCCCCCTAATGCTCTGGAAAGCTGTAACAGACCTGCTGCCGTGGGCTGGGACCTGCAAGCGGTTCCAAACTCATCTCCCGTAGGCTGCCGAGCACCCAAGCTCTCCTGACAAGGCTATTTATCCCTTGGGATCCTCTCTTCAGCTCAATAGCTGCCAGGAACCGTTACCCCGGTCAAGCCGTGGTGCACGTGGCTGGAGAAGTCGGGGTGAGCAGGGCGCGTGCAGGAAGCTCCGTTTAACCACCGGGACAGGCTGTGCTCCTCCTCCCGCCACCACTGTGAGCGCAGCAAAACCCCGCTGGAAAGAGTGAGCTGCCAAGGCCCAACCCCCCAAGCCTTTTGGGTACCAAACCACCTCAGCGAGGAGCTCAGCAGCGCCCGCGGCCAAACTTACCTTAGACCCACAGAGTCACGGAATCACGAGTCTTTAAGGCTGCAAGAGACCACCCTGACCAAAGTAGAAGCAAGAGAGGGACCTGGGAGCTGCCAAGGGCTGGACCCTTCACCGGGCAACGGCTGTGAAGGCAGCTGGAGTATTAAACCTGCACCCATGTGAGGGAGGAAAGGGGGCAAGGAAGAGAAGCAGGAGGGACGGCCACGTACCGGTGTGTGTCTGCCGGTGCGTCTCCAGGGCATCCTCCTTGGAGAACTGGGCGCCGCACTGATCGCAGACCAGGGCCTTGGCACCCGCTGTGGAGAGAAAGGGGAGAGGAGGGTCATTGCGGGAGCGACACCCAAGCCCGTGCGGGGGACGCGGCAGCAGCCACCCTTCCGCCCACAGGACGGGCACAGTGGGGGTTTCGTGTTGTGCAGCCCCTGCGAGGCCGCGACAAGCAGCGCCTGGCTGAGCCCGCGGTCCCACCCCTGCGCCGCAAGGAGCTGCTCGCCAGGAAAGAAAGAAAGACAGGCTTGGCTTGAGGTTTCCCCTCAAATCGTTAACCGTCAGCGGGCTTCATCAACGCTGGAGCCGATCTCACTGACACCGGCTTCCTGCCCCTTGCCATCGCAGCCGCCGAGCCGGTACCTGAGGCGGCTGAAACGGCGCGACCGGGCGAGGGGCTCAGAGGTGCCTTCGACCGGCGCAGGACGTGGCAGCAGCGAGAATTCAGAGGCACCCGCTGGCAGCATGCGCCGCGCGTTCGGGCGAGGAGGGGGCCAGGACGCCCAGCAGCAGATCCGTGACTTCCAGATAAAACCGGATCAGCCACGCACGCCACGTCCGAAGCGCCGCTGCCGGGACACAGACACCGACCCGCTCCTCAGAGTCCAGGTTTGAGTCATCTGCTGTGAGGAGCCGAGCACCACAGAGCCGCTTCAGGGACTCTGCATCACAGCCTGCCACCCGCGCCAGGGCTGAGGCAGCGTCGCCCACCCCCAGAGCCCCCATCACGGTGGGATGTGGGGAGAGGCGATGGGGAGAGAGGAGCAACCCCGAGCTGCACGGAGTGGAGAATTCCTTCGCCTTTAAATCGTCTGGGTAACAGTTGGCTGGCAGGCAGGAATATTTGGCAGCGGCGAAATTAAAAGTGATAAATTTTCTCGCCGAGCGCTGATCGATAATAGAGGTCTCATCTGTTAATCAATACGACAGTCTGCCTGTTTACTGTGCATGTGCTGTTCGCCGCCGCCCGCGCCGCGACGGCAACTCTGCATTCAAAACAACCCGGGTGCCAGGGTCTGCGGGCAGGGGGACCCACGCCAAGGCAAGGGCTGTGGGGTGGCTCCTGGGCGCTGGCTGCCACTCGGGAGGGGGAGCGCCCAGGATGCTGAACACCGTGGGGACACGGGTGCTGCCAACCATCCCCTCCCTTCGCCCAGGCAGAGAGAGGAGCGTGGCCAGAGTTCCCAGGACAAGGAGAGGCTGCCGGCGTGGCGAGGGGCTGAGGATCGATAGGGCAGCGGCCGAGGGCTGCCCTGTGCTCCGCGGGCTGGTGCAGGTGATGCACAGCCAGCAGTTGCCAAGGCAATGGCTCTCCATCGCCACTCAAAGCTCTCCAGCCCCACCACTACGGAGTGGGATCCGTGAGGACACAGCGAAGCACTGCAGCAACAGGTTCTCCCCAGGCAGAGCAGCCGCTGGCGCTGCCTTCCACACCAGCGATGCCGGGGGTCCTGTGCCCAGGGTGGGGGGGCCAGGGGCTGGGACTGTGCCGAATGCCGCATCTGTGGGTTTCCCTCCCGTTTCTGCGTGGGGTCAGGGGGAAGGACCCCCTCGCCAGCTTCTCGTGCCCCCCGAAAGCCAAGCGTGGGCACAGCCAGGGCCGCAGGGGCAACCTGAGGGATCAGCCCAGCGAGGACAGGCGAAGTCGTCCGGCATCTGGCGGGGAGGGGGGGCCAGTAAAAATTCCTGGCGAGGCGAAAATAAACAGGGCGAGCGGCAGGAGGAGCCGGGCGCGCTGGCTTACATAAGGAAGCACAGCGTGTACCAAAACAGCGGCCCCAAAAAAAGCCGGAGCTGTCAGAACAATGAGTACAGACGAGGGGCATTTTACAGCAGGCGCTGCCGTACAGTTTTATTTACAGTACCTCTTATCAGCGCGGGAACAGCACGCCGCCTGCCAATTTCCAAAGGCCAGGACTGCGTGTTCTTTCCCTCAAGTAGCTGCGTACTCCGGGCGGGGGGGGCTCTTTCCCTGGGTGTTTTTTTCTTTGCTTTTCTCTTTTTTTTCTCATCAGCAAAACAAAAACTGGTGCGGAGCCAGGATTCCTGCGATGTACACACGGAGCGGGGGGAGGAGGAGGAGGAGGCGGCAGCCGATGGAATATGTAAATAGTTCAAGGTTAATTTTACTACGTGAGTCACCGGGAAAAATGTCATCCAGCATCTGAGCCGATTATAACGGGGCGCGGAAGCAAGCCGCCGCCGCTCGCCGGGCACTGCTCAAGCGAGCGGCTGCGGAGCCCAGGCAGGGCTCTCTGCCCTCCCTCTCGCCTTTCCCCTCCTGTAAGCAACACCCGGCCCAGCGATGAGCCTCTCCACAGGGCTTGGGGAGGGTATTTTTAGCCCACGGTGTATCTCTATCTGGGGACGGGACGGGACTCTGCGTGCTGCCAAGTTTCGGCCAGCGAGCCCCGCGGCTGGCAGCGACCTCCCGTCCGTGCATTTATATCCGTGTGAGAAAATTTATAGCCCCTGCCCAATAAAGGCCCCAGCGGTGAGAGGCTGGCGCGAGCGGGCAAGGAGCCGCCACCTCTTCCGTCCAGCACGATCTGCACAGTCATCGCTGCCCGGCCCCCTCAGCAAGGTCAGCGCTGCCCCCAAAGAGAGGCTGCAAGCAGACGAGGCCCCTGTTTACTTCATTTCTCCTAACGGGAACACAAAGGCACCGCCCGGTGCCGGGCAGCACCGCTGGGGGTCAAAGCAGTGCTGGAGATGGGATGCCCAAAGGGGTCGCATCAAGCATCCCCACGAACACCTCACGGGCATCCCAGGAGCATCCCATGAACATCCCATGGGCATCCTGGGAGCATGGCCATGTTCCTGTGCCACTGGATCCAGGGGATCCTGCTCTGGCAGGGGGACTGTACTGGGTGATCTTTCGAGGTCCCTTGCAATCCGTAAGAGCCTGTGATTTAGTGAACCCATGAGCACCCCAGGATCACCCCTGTGTGCTCAGCAATGCAGGCAGAGCAAGAGCTGCCAGCTCCCTCCTCGCAGCAGGCTGAGCTCAGTGGCTCTGAGGACAGAGCTCATCCAGGTTCAGCCTCTGTCACCCCAGCAGTCCCTCCCGACACCCATTCACTTTAATTACTTTATGGGGACGAGGAGCGGTCTCTCCAGCTTTAGCACTTGGGGAAGGAGGAAGCAGTAAAACTTCCCAAAGAGGCTCCACCGGCCCTCCACTCGAGGCTGCAGGCTCTCAAGGGCTCCGTTTCCCACCCCGCTCCCTGCAGTGGGGGCAGACACAGCAGGCACCTCCTGCCCCTCCCCAGCTCCCATCAGAGCAGCCTAAACCAGTGTCTCCCTGCTCCCCCATCCCTGTGATAAACCACCACGGGGCTGGGGCCTTCTGGGGGCAGAACAGAGCCCAAAGCACTAACCATCCCCGACAAAAAGAAGGGGAGAGCAAAGAGAGGAGCCGTGAGGATCCTCTGGAGGAGGAGGATGGGCAAAGGGGAGAAAGATGGGAAACGGGTGATCTCCCAGGGAAGGAGGTGGAGGGGGGAGGACAGGAGGGTGTCAGTGACACCCCAGCGAGGGAAGCTCTTCCCCAGCGAGGTTCTGGCGCGACGCGACATCCGCTGCCCTCCCCCCCAGCAGAGAGGTTTCGTAAAAGTTGGGGATGCTGTACTGTGAAGGGGCCGTAATCGGCAAGAAAGGGGAAAAAATATGGATGGGAAAAGATTGCCGAGGAAATTTATGCACTGCCGCCGCTTTACTACCTAATTAATTCAGTAATTTCAAAAACAATTTTATTTATGTTCCATTTACCACATCAAAAGTGCAAGGGGAAAAAAAAGGCACCACACCACCGCGATGCTAAAATAATACCTCCAGGCAGCTATTTTTAATCAGCAGGGGAAAACAGGGGGGAAAAAAACCCAGAGCGGTCCCGGGTTTCTATACAATCTCTGCCGGGCAGACCACCAACTCGGGGAGCGCGAGGCAGCGAGCCCTGCGCGAGCCAGAGCCTTCCTGGCTGCCGAAAACAGAGCTTGTCAAAAAAAACACAAATCCATAATGGCCTGAGGCTCCTCTCCAATCTATTTTCTGCTCAGCTGGTTTTAAATGAAGTTATTATGAGTCATTAAAACACCCGCAAGCCTGTGGAAGTCAGCCAATTACAATTTTAAATTTAGCCTGTTCTCTACCCCATTCTCTTGTTTTCTTCTCCTGCCCACATCAAGCTGCTTTGTGATTTTTATTATTGCTGTTATTATTATTATTTCCCTTCTCCCCTGTTTCACCCAAGTGGAAGAGACAGTCGCGAAAGCCTCGGCACTGAGCAGAGACAGCGCAGAAACGCGGGAAGGGCCAAAGCTCGGGGCGCTGCGGGGTCTGCGGGGGGAAACGCTTCAAGGTGCCAGACAGAGCAGGCTGGAGGCTACAGAGGGACCCTGAGCCCCAGCCAGGAGACCCCAGTCCATGGCTCTGCTCCCCATACCCTGCCTTCCTCCCTTCCTCTGTCATCAACCCATCGTTCTCCCTCCACCATCGCTCCATCTTCCTCCTTTCACCATCACCCCCACCTCCCTCTCCTCACCACCCTACCTTCCTCTCCATCCCCTCATCACTATCTCCATCCTCCTCCCTGGCTATGAGGGAAATCAGCACTGCAGGGACCCAGGGGACACTGGTGGCTCTTGTGGCTGCACCCAGGCAGCTCTTGGGGAAGGATGCTCCATACTACAGCATCTCACAGAGGCCCGAGGCAGCTCCTGGAGTGACAGGGGGGGGCGAGGGGGAGCCCACCCTTTCCCAGCCGGC
>VZRI01011773.1:318931-345944 GCA_013397515.1 Upupa epops
CAGGGGAGAGGAGCCCCCTGCCCTGAGAGCGGGTGGGTCGGTGGGTTGTGCCCGGACCGAGGGTCCAGCCCCAGGTGCACCTCGGGTCCCGCTCCCCCAGCACAGCACAGCCCAGTCACCCCCCACCCCAGTCCCAATGACGCAAGGCTGGGGTGGGGAGGGGGCTCTGGGGGGCTGCCTGCACATCCCAGATTTCTGCTGCTGGAGAGGCAAAGCAAATGGGGCAAACGCAGGCATCTGCTTCCCTCCCTCTCCTGGAAACAAGCCCCCTGTTCAGTAACCGCTGCCCCAAGCACCCACTGAGCACCGGCGGGGCTGAGACCAGCCTCCCCCAGTCCGACCAGCGCTGCTTCCCCAGCACCCGCTGCTCCTCCTGCCTCTCCCTCCCCAGCCGCTCGCTTCGCCGGGTGCGGGGCAGCTCCTCTCTCAGCAGCGGGGAAGGGGTTTGCACAGCGCTAAGGGGGGCTTCGGGGTGCAAGCACCTGGCTGGCTCACGGCTCTGGGGCGTTGGTGAGAACACCGGCGAGCACCCACCACGCTGCGGGGGCTCCGCAGCCCCCCCTGTTTGTTCCTTAATTCAGAGGCACCCGAACCCCAGAGGGCGAGGATACCCCAGAAACGCTGGGATGGGGACGTCTGAGGTGCTAAGCCCAGCATTCGACACCGAGAGCTGCTGCAGAGGGGCTGCCGGGGAAGGAGCGGGGGGGGCTTGACTCTCCCACCAGCAGCCCCCAGGTTTCCTCCCTCGCCCCGCAGGGCACAGGGGGTCGCGCTCGCAGCACCCAGCAGCAGCCCCGGCGTCGCCGCTGCTCCGGCACAACCCCACGGCGCCCGGGCGAAGGGGGAGGCGAGGGGAGAGGTGCAAAGGTCTCCCGCTTTAATAAATAACAGCGCTGGAATGCGCGGCGGCTGTGCGGGGCAGCGCTGCGCCCGCCGCCCCCCCGCGCACACGGCCGGCAGCAGCGAAGGGGCTGGCGCAGCGCACTGTACATACTGTACCCACCGCGCTGGCCGCGGGCCACCGCGGGCCACGAGCCAGAGCCACCATCGCAAACACGAGCCGCGCGCCAGCCACGGGGACCGGCATCCTGCACCCCGGTGCTCGGGAGAACCGGCCCCAGCAGCAACCCCGAGCAGCTGCGGGGGGCAGGGGTGGGGGTCAGCTCCAGCACCTCAAGAATCACAGCCCTACGGAGCGTGGGGAAGTCAGCCCCGCTCGGCTCCCTCGGGAACGGGTTATGACCGCCCCAAGCCCTTCGAGGCAGACAAGGGGCCGTGGGGAAGCAAGGAACACGGAAATAGGGAAAAACATTAGATAAAAATAGATAAAACCCCGTCAAATCTGAGGCAGCAACCCTGGCAAAGCCAGACCCCGCAGGGTTTGGGCGGTGGGACCCACCGTCAGGGGAGATGTGCCCCCAGCAGGGTGGGACAAGGGCTCCTGATCGTGTTTGAGTGCTGGGGGACAACGGCACTGTTTGACCTCAAACCCCAGCTGCACAGCCAGCCAAGAGGAACTGCAGCCCGGCTGACTCACAGAGCACAAGTCTTCCCCCCAGCACCGCATTCCAGCCCTTCCCTGTCCATTTAATTAAAGGGCAAACCCGCTCGTTAGCTTCATTAGGCAGAGCAGACCCAGTTCTGCCATCGAGGCTGCACATGAGCACTGGGCGGCGGGGTGCGTGCGGAGCCACTGTGCGGGGCAGGGCAGGCGCGGAGCAGCGTGCGGCTCGTCGCCCCGTGTTGTGGGCTGCTTCACCAGGAAAACAGATCCCCCAGTAAGAAATCAAAACCAGAAAAGAAAAACAGAGTAAATGAAATGACTGGACAGCAGAGACCGAGTTTGCAACGCGTGCCCCTGCCGGGAAGGGAACAGCCCAGCCAGCATCCCCCCCGCCCCGAGCACCCACCTGAGTGAGCCAGTAAGTGCATTCGCAGCCGCAAGCTGTCCAGGAACCGCTTCCCGCACAGCTCACATCCGTACGTCTTCATCCCGCTGTGCAGCTTCCTGCGGGGCAACAGAGAGGGGTTAGTCCTGTGCGGGGAACACTCACCCCGAGCGACACCGGGGAGCTTCCCGACCTAACACACAGCCCCGTGTCACCCCAAACGGGGGCACCGGGGACAGGCCCCCGTGTAGCATCTGTCACGAGAGCTATGGCGGGGGGCTTGCAGCAAACCCGATACAAGGGGAGCTACTGCACAGTCTGCTGGCAAACTCCTTCCCCCCCTCTGGGCGCCTGCGAGCAAGGTGCTGCGCTCCCAGCTGGATGGAACCAACACCTGAATGCCAAGGGGCCCCCCGCGTGTTTTTCTGACCGAATCCCAGCTTCCATCCAAAGCCGGCGTGACACAGCACACGAGCAGCAGGCTGAACCACCAGCTCGCAAACAGGAAACCTGCCGCTCCCCATTTCCTGGCCCCGCGAGGCACCGACCTGCACCCGGGCGGCACCACACAGCCTCCAACAGCCCCACACCCCCTCCTCACCGGAGGGCTGAGTACCCTCTCCTCACAGATGGGCTGAGCATCCTCCTCCTCCTCCTCGCCAGAGGGCTGAGCATCCCCTAGCACCCAAGGAGCAGGATGGGTTTGGGAGTCACTCACAGCAGCCCCACTTTGCCATCATGAGTGGCTCGGTGTGTTCTTTGTCTCTCAGAGCTGGGAAGGTGCTACCGCTCCGTCTGTGGGTGCCACACGCAGCAGGCTGGGTCTCTGCACACGCAGAACGGCCTTTGCCAGTTGGTGCCCACGCAGGCCTGGGCAGCAGCACTGCCCAAATCTACAACAGGCGCCCTCCCGGCCACCTGAGCCATCACTGCCACCCAAGGGCAACCCCTCCCAGAGCTATTCCCCCACCGCCCAGCCCCACTCCCAGAGGAGCATCCAAGGGTCACTCCGGGAGGGAAGTGACGCAGCCAAACACCTGGATGGATGCTCCCCGCGTCACTTCACCCTGTCAGCTGCTCTGCAGCACCCAAGCCCGGGCACTGCTGGCCAAGCACGCCGACCGCTGCCCCAAGCCCCACCTCGCTTATCCTGAGGGCTGGGGAGGGCTTGCGCCGGCAACGCGTGCAGAGTTACAAAACCAGATGCAGTAAACACAGCAGTGCTTGTGTGTGTGAGCAGCAGCACTGAGAACCGCTGCGAGCCAACGTCTGCTCACATCCACCGCTTGTCATCGCCCCACGGTGCGACCAGCCCGGTTTTATGGCCTTGTTGCCAAAGACACGACAGAAACGGCCTCGTCCGGGCTGGATGCTGAACCCTCCTCCCTCTGCCACTCCTGTCAGCCCTGCCGGGACCTGCACACCTTCCACTCCGGCCCAGGGGCACGTTTACCTTCACCCCAGCTTTACTCCCCACCCCAGTGCGAGCTTTACTGGCTGTTCCTGCACCGAGGATCATCCCCTGCAGCAGCACAGCGCCCGCAGCCCCCACCTGCCCCTCGTCCGACTCCCTGCCAAGCAGCCAGCCCGTGCCCCACCAGCTGGGACGCTGCACGGCTACGCTGGCGGGGACAGACCCCACGGTGTTCTGCACCGAGCAAACGCTGCAGAGCAGAGAAGACAGGAGCAGGAGCTGCTCTGCACTCAACTTTGCTGTATAATGTAATTATTAATCAGGCTTGTCCTGAATTCACTGTGTCATAGCGGGGGATTAGGAGTCATGCACGAATTCAGGCCAAGAAGGTTTACAATCCAAAGGGTTTATCCGCCTTGCTAAAGTAAATAAAACGCCAGCCTCCTGACAGACTCGTGCTGCCAAGAAGTCAGCTACATAAGCGACAGCCTCCTCACTTTGCATTTTTAATTGGGGAGCTGCCTGCCGCGCTTCCCCAGCTCGGGACGGGCTCCCTTCCGCTCCTCACGCTGGGTTTGAACCGCTCGGTTGGGAAGAGGCAGCGTCCCGTGCAGCGCCGCCACGCTCGCCTCTCGCAGGCCAGAACCTCTCAGCGAATCAAAGTGTAATCGGTTAATTAGTTCGAGGAAAACTTGGGGGTCTGGGCCAGGTTCTCTGTGAGTCTGAAGAGCCAGAGCAGAAAGACAGGGACCGCTCTCCTTCCTCCGCACGGCCCCAGCCTAGAGAAATGACCGCAGAGCCAGCCCTGCTCCCAGCATGGACCCCACCGCCAGGGCCACCCCGGCCTGGGAAGAGCCATGCATTCCCACGCCTGTAAGATGGACAAACAGCCCTCGATGCCAAGCTCGGCCCGCCAGAAGGGCTTGTGGCCAAGACCTCCTCTCCCACCCTCAAGAGGGATCCGTACAGGAGTAGGCGCTCCCAGACCCCACCAAAGCCAGGGCTCCCTGCAAACCCACACCCTGCAGCCCAGCGGGCGCCCTGACTGCCCCCGCCAGGTCTGCCCCCCTGGGGTGGGGGCTGCGTGCCCGCACCCTAACGGCACTATCTCTATCAGTAAATTTCAGCGGCAAGAGAAGTTGCCACTGGGCGCCTGCTCGCAGGACGGCCTTATCGCTCCCATCTCGCGCCGCCCCTCTCCCGGGGGCTGCAGGCGCTTTATCGGCCCCGTCTGCCGGTAGCGAAATATGATTGAAACGTTCTGTTCCTGCCGCCCGGATTAAAGAGACGCTGCAAGCGTAAGCAAGGTATTACAGCTGCCGGGGCTGTTGAGATCTGAGGGGACACACCAACACGCGCTGCTCAAGCCGGGCCCCTAGACGAGGAGGGGGCGTTAAAGCACACCCCTGCTCGGCAGCGCTGCCCCAACCCCGGCGCAGAGACAAACTGCACCTTATCGCTCCGATCAGAGGCTGAAATGGCGCTCCGTGCGCTCCCTGCCCCCTGCAAGCAACTCAGCTGTGCAGACGCTGCGGGGATGGAGCGGCTCCAGCTCTGGGAAAGGCTCCTCCGCGACGCGATGCTCAAGCCGCACAGGAACACGAAGGCGGCAGAAGTCTCCCCGCGTCGAGGTAGAGCTGGAGGAGACTGGCCCGGGGCAGGGAGGACACGCGTGGCATCACGGGGCTGGGACGGCCCTTCCCCAGGGAGCTGGTGGGATGCAAAGACTCGGTGGGGCAATACCCCCTCCCCAGCCAGCAGCGGCAAACAAAAGCCAGGCAGGAGGCTGGCCCCTCACAATCTGCTGGCCATTAAAAGGGCCTGTAAATGCCCCGCAAAAAGCACTTCAAAGGGCCGGCGAGTCCGGCGCGATCACACGCGTAAAAATTATGGGCTTTCCCCACGGGGTGCCCTCGTGAAAAGGCCGGGACCGGTGGCAAACGCCGCTACCCGCTGCCAGCGGCCACAGGGGCTCAGCGGAGCGTCGCTGGGCTGTGGGTACCGGCGCAGCCCTGGTACTAATGACCACCACGAGGGACCCACCGTCACCGCCAGCAAACACCTGCTCCGCCCTCATCGAAGCCTCCACCCAACCTCCCTCCGCTCAGGTCCTGGAGGCACCATCCCTGCCCAGCCCCTCCTGCCACCCTGCATGGGGAGCAGGCTGGAGACCCCCTCCCCGCACAGTGTTGGCCATTGGATTTCTTCCGAGTTTACGTTTCCTGCCCTCAAAGGGAGTGAAGACAAGGGCTCAGAAACCTGACAGAAACCTGTTCGGAGCCTCCGCGCCCCCCGGTCCAACAGGCACTCTGACAGGGGCCGTAAATCCCGCTCTGATGTCAGCAGAGCATATGTTGAACACCTCATTTCTGAGCCGAAGCGGCATGCTGCCCCATAAATCACCCTTCTGTTTGAAATGAAAGCAGATTACGGGCCCGCGTTATTGAGCAGTTAGAGCCACGGCCGTGTAAATCAGAACCTTTCACTCCAGGCGATCCCTCCTGCCATTAACTAAAGGGCACTCTGTCATCTCCAGGCCCGGGCACAGCCTGGCGGGGCCGGACGCAAACCCTCCTCCTCGCCCAGGAACGGCTCCGGTCCCGCAGAGCTTTGCTCCCTGCCTGTTGACGCAGCGAAGCCCAAGGCGAAGCCTGGGGCAGAGGCTGGGGAGCTCGGTGCCAGCGGGCTGTGGAGGTTTGTACCTTCCTGCCCACATCCCTCACGGCCCGGACTGTGGCAGCAGCGGGGGGAACCGTGTGGCTGGGACTGCGAAAGCAAAACCCAGCTCCCCCTCAGGAGCTGCAGGGAGTCCGCACCGCTCGGAAACAACGGGCACGGCAGAAATCCAGCCCCTGTCCTGCGACAGGTTGAGACCCCAGTCCTGCCGGGCTGTGCCCCGGCTCTGCATCCTCCAGGGCCCGGGAGGGCGATGGCGTGGGGGCTCAGCGTGGGCGAAGGGCGGTCGCCCGCCGGAGCAGCACGGCTATAAAAAGATTCAGACGCCGAGTATTTCCTTTCCTATAAAATATTCATTGCCGACGCAAGCCAGGGAGCAGAGACCTCGAGCGGCTCCAACTCTGCGCCGCAGCACCAACAGTTCCACAGGAACTTGTGGCGTTGGTTCACAGCGGCTGGAACCGCGGTGCCCGGCTGAGGGGCAGCGGCCAGACGGTGCCTCCCTGCCACCGCACCTGACGGAAGACCCCGAGCAGCAGGGAGGCCAACCTGGACTGCACAGCCTCACATCCCCAGTGCCACCAGCCTAATCAGCCCAAACCACCCCCCACGCCTGCCGTCCACCAGCGCCACCCTCGCCCGGGTGGATCGATACGGAGATCAATTCTGCCGAGATAGCGACGGCAGCGGTGCCACATGGCGTTTGCAGGGGGATCTCATGGAGAGCTGAGGGCAGCAGGCAGCAAGAGCCACGTCAGACATCCTGCCGCAGGAGTTCCCCATCCCCACCACACATGGGGCCGTTTCCCCCAGCGGGGCTACCGATGTCCCCCAGGCTGCCCAGGATGGCCCAGCTCTGGCACCAGCAGCGGCACCGCGCTGCCCGCAGCTCCCGGCCCGGCAGATTAAAATAGCAGGGAGAGCTATTAAGGGCACGGGGAAGGGGGAAGGGAGCAGAGACCTTGCTTTCGCTTTAATAAATTAGGAAGGGGGGGAACCCATAAAACTGCCCTCAAACCACAACTGCTGCTACGAATCAATCAATCAATCCGCGGCAGAGGAGCTGCAAATAAAGATCTTACTCTTTGCGAAGTTTAAAAACAGAAGAGAAGGGCGGGGAGGGGACAGAGAGCCCCGAAACGCCCTGTCCCTGCGGTGTTTGCAGCTACCAGGGGCTCCCTGAGCAGCCTCTCCCAGATGCTGCGGTCTGACATCATCGCAGCAGGATGCCAGAGGCTCGGAAAAGCAGGCAGCAAACACCCAAGGGCAGCGAAGGTGCCAGCACAGGGCAGGAGCTCCCGGTGCTCCGAGCGCTCGCGCACAGCCCCGTGGCAGCATCTCCCTCCGGCCACCCCCCAGAGGAAGGCGCTGGCAGACGCCCAGGCTGGGGAAAGAGGAACCAGCCACGGCAAACGGGGCAGCGTCAGGACTGCTAAGATGGGTTTGAGCTCGGTCCATCGCCCTGGTCCCAGATCAGTGTTCCACGCTCACTACTGAACAGGATCTCCCGGGACCAAGCACCATCCCCACCGCTCCGCTCCCTTCACACACCTCTGCCCACCCCCACGGGGGCCATGAGCTCATGCCAGGTGGGGTATGCAGGGTTGGGAGGCTGTCAGACGGCTCTGAGACACTGCAGTCAGCAGCAGGATTCACCTCCTGGCCGCGGTGGCCAGGCTGCACGGGCACAGAGGCGCATCCATCCATGCCCCAGCTCCGAACCCGGCCTGGCCTGCCCAGCTCAGGATGTGAAACATGGCCGTGGCACAACACTGCACCCCAGGTCCAGAGAGCGACGAGCTGGGTGGCCGCAGGTTCCTGCTGCCCAGGGAATGGCCCCTCATCTCTGCCATCACCAACCCTTGAGACCCACACAACAAGTTCCACCACTCCAGGCTGCCACCAGTGGGCTGGCACACGGGCACCGAGGAGTTAAGTCATCACCCCCCTCACACACACACAGACACACTCACACAGCCTCGCCTGGAGTGCCTGGAGTGACAGGGACTAGTTCAGCACCCCAAACCCATCACACCCGTCGTGGGCATCTGCTGACGCACGGAACACGGAGCAAAGCATCCAGCGTCAGCCCAGCGCTGGCCCCGGGGCCAGCCTGGCACCGCCCCGCCGAGCGAGCACGACACGGGTGTCAGCGGCGCCGGGCAGAGCGGGGGGGCCGTTCCCAAGAACAACATGAAATTTGGCCGGAAAAGGCAAAGTGACCCCAGCGCCGGGCACAGCTGCCGCCGCGGCGCCGCCGGGCAGATGTTCCCACGCCATTCAGCAGTAATAAGCGGTTGGCAGAGTCCAAGTTTAAAAATACGTCCTCCGCCCGCCTCCTGCGCAGCACGCCTGCGCCCAGCACCCGCGCAGCACGCCGGCGGCCAGCACCCGCCTCAGATACTCTGGCCTCCCAACCCTGAGGGAAGGGGAAGCCGTTCAGCCACACACGGGATGCTTCCCAGGTCGGCCCGTGAGCAGCTCTGGTGCTCTCCCGAAGAAGGAGCCAGCGGCTCCTGGAGTCCTCAGGCAAAGACGGGCCAAAGCAGGAAGACAGGGGAATGGAGATGCCAGCTTAAATCCAGGGGGATTTTAGCATAGGGGATTTGGTTTCTTCCCATTCCCACTCTCTTCCAGGACCTGACCATAGGGATGAGCCTGGACACACATCAGAAACAGGCTGGTGCCCACTGGGTGCTGCGGGGATGAGCCCGGGAGACCCTTAGAAGCGCTGAGCTCTCATGCTCAGGCAGGAGGAACAGCCTCCACAGGGAAGCGAAGCAGGAGCTGACACCTCCGTGCCCCTCTCTGACGCCTTCACTCTTGCTCAGCTCTGTTTCCCCGTGAGATGCCGATGCCCCTTGCCCGGAACTCCCCTTTCCCTGCTGCCTGCAGCAGCCCGGCTGGAGCCCGCAGCCAGGAACAGGCGCCAGTTGCAGGCAGCCGCCACCTTCCCTTCGCGCAGCCCTAGTCCCGAGGAGTTCTGTAAGGTAATCAAATATGCAAGCGATTCCACAAACTAATTTGAAGCACACACCTGGGGTCCTCTGATAATGTCGGCTGCGCCCGTACAGCGCACGGATTAAAATTTCATAGAGTCATGATTTCATCAGTCGCTAAACTACAAAGGATTAATTAACAGCCAGGGAAGAGCGCGGGGCTCGGGAACACGGTCGCAAGGAAAATATCTATCTCCGCTCCCCAGATGTCGGCGCGCGGGCGAGCGAAGCCCTTTGAAGAGAACACTCCCCTGCTATTAGCACCCCCCGCACAGCGGTGCCGGGCAGCAGGAATGACAGACGTCCAGCTCCAACCGCCCGGCCCCCCCGCAGGGCTCCCCTGTGCTGTGACCACCGAGCCCACAGCCGGGCTTTACCCCACACGTGGGGCACTGGCAGAGATGCCTCCCGCGGGCAGGGGCTGGGAAGAGCCCTGGTACTCCTGTGCATGCGCCCGGCCTGGGGTCTCACCATTGGCACCCTGCAGCCCTTCCGCCCCAGCTCACCAATGCCTGAGGAGGGACCCCCCTCGCTGCACCTGCACAGCCCGGGAAGGAGGCAAAGGGACTGACCTGCCAGAGCCTCAGCCACAGCTGCCCAGTGCCCCTCCAAGTCCATGTGTACACATCCCACCAAGGCTGGTGACCGTCCCCATCCCCTCCTGTGACCCAGCCGAGCCCACAGGGATTTTCAGGGCGCTGGGGAGGTTTAGGTGCCCTCTGCCTCCACGCCGAGCCTGGGGCTGGGCCCCTCGCACGCGCCCACGGCACCGAACGCAGCGGCGGCTGCGGCTCTGGCAGCGGGTCCTCCCTCCTTCCCAGGAAGATGAATTAGGGAGCTGTCAGCAAGGGACAGCCGCGGCAGTTGTGTTGCTGTAAAGGGGCAGTGGAAGTGTCTTTGATTAATGAAACCACGGTGCTCGGCAGTTATGCAGCCCTTCCTCGGCGGGGAGATGCCCTCGGACAGGCTGCAAACACCACTGATTCTGCAGCGAGGCTTCTCGCAGCACAGGCGGGTCCCCTCCTGCCCTGTGCCAGTGCCAGCGCCTTTGCCTGTGCTCCCACCGCCTCCTCGGGAGTTCCCAGGGTGACAAAGAACTAATTATTTCCCAATTAGAAGCCGGGAGATGAACACTGTGCACCTTGTCGAGCCACTAAATTAACATATCTGAAGCACCCTGGGCTTTGGTGAGAGCCCAAGTGCCCGGGGGCAGGGAGGTGGCAGCTGCAGGAGCGAGGCTGGGGCTGCTGGGCAGGAGCTGGGGCATCAGGTGCAGCACCCACCCCAAAGCCCCACGGTCCCAGAGCCCCCTGCAAACACACAACTGAGGACCATATTCCAGAGGCAGGAGCACACGTGGAAGCAGACAGTCCTCTCCACCCCCTCCTCTGCTCAGAAAGGCCAAGTGCCCTCCTGGGAGGCTGCGACGATGGCAAAGCCTTGGATCCCCAGGAACACGGGGACACCAGTCCTGGAGAACGGCGAGCGCTCTGAGCCGGCCGGTGGAGCAAGCTGCCCCGTTGTCCACCCAGGTGGCCAAGGAGGAGACACAAAACGGCCGTCGGCAGCCACCCCGGGCATGGCTGGCAAAAACAAGGGAGGTGCCAGCACTGCAGGGGGAACAGAGCACAGCCCCAGCAGGGCAGCACCTGCCCAGGCAACTGGGATGGAGCGGAGCAAAGCCACCGCTGTTCACCCGCCAGCAGAACCCTGGGTCGTGCGTTTGTGAGGAAGGAAGGTGGAAGCAGGAGGTGTCAAGCGAGGCTCAGGCAGCCCGAGTCCCGGCGGACCCGCTGGCACGGCAAGGGACCGCCTGCATCGCGCCCGCGCTGGCTCCGCTCCCAAAACCACACAAACATCTGCTCCGGGGCAGCGCGGCCGCTGGCCGCAATCTCGCTGCGAAGTTGCCACCCCCGCAGGAACAATGCGGGCAGATGTCGCTGGCTGCGGGCACCGCTGTGCCCCACGCACCCGCGGCAGGGCTGGGGGGCTGCAGGCCGGCAGCTTTCCCCTCCGTTGCCTGGCTGTCCTCATCACCCAGGGCTAGTGCCTTCGTGCCTGCGGCTCCCCGTCATCGGTTCTGCTGGGCTCACAACATGTTTGCAGGAAAATAAATAAACGCCTTCGGGGCGAGCCAAGTCATGAGCGGAGCGGAGCGGGACGGGACGGGACGCCAGCCCTGACGGCACGCTCTGCTCCCCCGGCCCCGGCCAAAAGAACGCGGTGTGCCGGGCTGAGGAGCCGTCCCGGCGCTGCGGGACCTCTCCGAGGAGCCTCGCTCAACGTTAATTAATTTACGAGCAGCCTCGCGCCCTCCCCAACCGCACAACAGGTTCCATGCAAATGCGGGAGTTTTAAATTATGCGGCTAATGAAAGCAGATAAAAGCAGTTAAAAAGCAATTTGCTCGATTGGAGTTAATATCTCCGCACAGCGTGGGGAATCGCGAGGCGGGCGCCCAGGACTCGGCTTCCACCAGAAAACTTTGGGGCCCGGCTTTCCTGCAGGAAGCACCGAGCGCAGCTGACGATGGCTCTGGCCGGGGACTCGGACCCCCCGGCAGCAGCAGCCAGCGAGGCCTTTCACTCCGGCAGCCCCCCAGTAACTGGCTGGGCTGCCAGCTCCCCCTCTGCCAGGGGTGCAGTCGATGCCAACCCTGGGGGAGGCTCCCCGGGGTCAAACAGGCAGCAAAGCCCTTGAGCCCAGCGAGCCCCTCTCTCTGGGCTGCTCCCGCAGTCCCCAAAGCGCGGCACCCGCCGGCCGAGCCGCGGCAACCCCTAGCCCCCCGCAAAGGCCGAGCCCTGGCCAGACCCCGCGCAGCACGTTACGATGCTCCCGCATAAATTCGCCTTTCAAAACAGGAGCGGCGGGTGAATGAGACCTCCATTTCTAATGGTTGGAAATATTTTGTACACTCTGCTGCTCCCTCTGTACCCCTTTGTCGGGGCCGAGGTCTGCAGGCTAAAGCGGGCACCAAAAGACCATCTGTAGCTCCCGTCTTTACAGAGGAGTTTAAATAGGGGGATGAATGAGCACAGGAATTAATGAATGATAAAGCCGTATGGTCTCAGTCAGCCTCCTACGCCTGGATGTGGTATTCAAACCCTCCCAGCCTTCTGCCACAAAGAGAGGTTTCTAAGCTACAAAAAAAGGGGGGAACAGAAAGGGGGGTGGGGGTGGTGTGCGTGCAGGTTTTTCACAACAAACCCAGGGACTCGCCGCCAAGTTCCCACCAGGTTTCCCGACTCCCGCCCGGGGGTCAGGCACGTGCGATTCAGAACGTGGGGATGCTTCTCCCTGGCCCGGCTGCAGACCCCCTCTGACGGTCACCACGAGTTGGCTCCGGGGTTGCAGCACCGGGGGGGCTGTGTGCCAGAGCCGGGGCACCCTAGGGTGTCACAGAGCACCCTGGTTCCACTTGAGCCACAGGAGCAATTGTGCCTGCCCAAGCGATGCCGCAGGAAGGGAAGAGGCTCCTGGCACCATGGGCTGAGGAGGAACAGGTGAGATCCAGGGAAAGAGCAGGACACAGAATCAGCATCCCAAGTCAACCGAGGATCGAACGCCCCCAATCTTTTTGATTGCTGTCACAAGGCTCGGGGGCTCAGAGGGGAGAGCTTCCCCCCAGCACAACCCACCCGAGGCCAAGGCAGCGGACGCGCAGCCTAGCGCTGGAAGGCTGCGACCCGTACTGCAAGAGCTGTCACGTGTAAAGCAGCAGCAGCAGCATTCCTGACATCGCATCCTCCGGTTAATTCACCGGACAATCATTTCTTTATACACGAACGGAGAGAGACAGACAGCTCGGAGCGGCCCCCCGCGCTCGCTCCTCCCAACCCAGCACCTCGGGTTTGCTGCAGGCCAGGCGGGCACCAAGGGAATCCAGTGCCAGGGCGGTGCACCTGACCGCCCAGCGGGTCCCTCTCCCCTCCCGCAGAGCCCAGGGAAACCACAGGCTCTGAATTCATGGATTTCCTATGCGCGGGGACGTTTGCCGGTGTGAACAGCCCTGGCGGTTATCTCTGCTGCTCTCAAGCACCGACCTTCAGTTTTAGGCAGGAGGTAAAGTTCAGCATCGACCGGCCCCGCCGTGAGCTGCTCGTAATGACTGTTATCTCCGGGTTCATCTTGCGGGAGGTCAGCAGCCCCACAACACTCTCGCAAGCCCGCCTTTTTGCCTCACAACTTCATATCTGGGTCAAAAGGTCAATCACCGCCGCTCGCTAACGAGAGCCCCGACAAAGCCCTGTTCCCATCCCAAACCCCCCCGGTGCAGGAGGACCCGGGCAGGCGGCAGCCCTCGCAGGGGTGAAGCGCAAGAGCCTTCGGAGCAGCTGGGCGCTGCAGCCACCGGCAAGTTTCCTCAGCTCGGGCAGAGACCAGCCTGGGGTTACGTGCTCACAAGGTGAGCGCTGCCACTGCCAAGGGGTTGAGGCAACCCTGCACACCAAGATGCAGCCAACGGGCCCTTGGCATCACACTGGTGACCACGTGAGTCACCCAGCACAACCCAATCCCTCCTCCTGCTCCGCATCACCAGCGTTAATTTACCCCCTCGATGGGGTGCTGCCGGGCAGAGGTGCTGCTCAACACTGCACTGGGGAGCCCAGTCCCCGCTGCGGGTGCCGCAAGGGCCGGGGGCTCTGGGGGCGGCGAGGCTGGGAAGCTGGGGCACGCGGAGCATTGCTCAAGTGCTCTGCAGGCAGGTGTCATAAACAAGCAGGCACATGGCAAACATATCGATTGCCGGGGCTTATCGCGCAGCAACCGGCGCTCAGTTACCAGGCTACTTTAATATGTAATTTACTGCGAGAAGGGAGAGCGGGGCCGAGGGGCCGCGGTACCCACCACGGCATGGATGGAGTGCGGAGGGCTCGGCCACGCCGCTCTGTGGGCGGGCAGGAGGGGCAGGATTGCATTTCCCTATAGCCCTCTCTAGTATCTCCAACTACCACCAAGCCCCCACACTGCAGCGGCGTGCTTGCACAGAGGCTATTAATCTTCTCCTGCAACTGCGTGCACCATGGAAATGCAGTCTCGGCCACCCGGGCTCTGCATCTCCCCCAGCTACCCTCAGACGCTTAACTGCCACAAAGCAGAGCCCACCAGGATTACCTCCGGCCACTTCTGGTGCCCGACTCGTCCCGTCATCCCACACTCGCCCTGTCACACCAGCACACGGCCAGCCCAACCGTTTCAGCAGGGAAGGAGCCGGCAGCTCCCTCCTGCACCCCCAGCCACGACCCGCGCCTAACGGCGGTTGGGGATGACGCTGGGGGGATGCTGGGACCGACTGGAGCTCTGCACTGGCCAAGCACACTTAAAAAGCCCTCTTTCCAGGTGCCTCGAATAGGTCTTTGGGAATTTACAAGATAAATACTGGTAATTTGATTCTTATCTTCTTCAAATCCAATTCTAAGGCAATTCTGTGTAAAGGGCACTAATTACAGCCCAAGGGGAAAGGGAAGGTAGCCGTCAGTGAGAACGCGCTGGAACCGGGACGCCGGGACGTTAAATGGATTTCAGATCTGCCCTTGCAAGAGCGATAACCTGTTGGGTGGGCATTACCCTCCCTCCGTGCTGCTCCCGCTCCCTAGCAGGTGCTTTTGGTTAGGGTTAGGCTCAGGGCTGCAACGCAGCAGCCAGGTCTGCAGGCATCCAGGCTCTGCAGAGTTTCTGGAAGCTGTGCCGCCACGCGAGTGAGAGAGCAGCCCTGGGATAACAGGATCTCCCTGCACACACAGGCACCTCGCTCTTCTCGCTTGCTCCCCGGCCCTATTTACTCATGAAACAGCACAGGCCTAGAAGCACCGGGGCACCTGATCAGCAACGTTCACAAAAACACCCTCCTTAGCCCAAACACTACGTGTTTTCCAGAGCAAACTCCTCAACATAGGTCATTCTGGCTTTGAAAAGCAGCTGGGGGCTAGCAGACCCCTCATGCTCTGGCATCCAGCAGCTCCCTGTTTACAGCTGAGGAGCATCCCAAGGAGGAGGATGGTGGGGAGACTGCAGTGGCCACCACGGCGACTCAGACTGAGCGTTACAGCACCCATAAAATAATAAACCCTGGCCCGGGACACGGGGCCAGGATGTGGCGGAAGACGGCGCAGGGGGAATCAAAGGGATTTAGCAAACCAAACGGGGTCTGGTCTAACAAGCTGCGGCCCCACAGAACCCAGCGCAGAGCCACCAGACCCCGAGCAGCAGCAGCAGCTGCAGCACCTCAACCAACCTGGCCCCGTCCACGGCTTGGGGGCGGCGGGGGACGGCAAATTCACGCCTCCGGTGACTCCGGAGAGCTCTGCTATTAGACAAGACTTCCCTTCCTCGCATCGAGGCGGGAGAATCGGCTCCGAGCTAAGAACGGCCACAAAGCCCCCGCTGCAGGAAAACAGCGGCCGCGAGAGCCAGCCTGCGCTCGTAATGGAGAGAACAAACCCCAAACCCGGGGCACACACAGGAGGGATGTCCACACAGACCCTGCAGCAGGCCCCTCCATCGCCGCTGCGGCCCAGCACGGTGCCCAGCAGAGCAAACACAGCATCTTCGCAGCCCGACTGGAGGACATCTCACCCCGTCCAGCCGCTCTCCGTCCCCTCAGTGCAGCCCAGGCTCTCGTGCCGTCACCGCTGCCGATTCTCTCGCCCTCTGCTTACTTATGTGGAAAACGTGGTTTCCATGTGAGCCGTCACAGCAGAGAGGAGCCCACGCGAAGACGCGGCTGCTGCACGTTACACCCCACAGGGGAGAACTGACACCCCCAGACAGCGGCTGTGGACAGGGCTGGGGCACAGCACCACGAACGCCCCTTCCCACAGCACCTCACGGCACAGCAAACCCTGGGGAGCAGAAATCCCACGTGCCCACACACGTGCCAGCCTTCAGGAAAGGCAGAACACCATTGCTCAGAGACTCTGACCCGCAGAGGGGACCGAAAATATCCAGAGGACTCACCCCCCACTAGCCACAGGTTCAGCCACGATGCCACAGGGCTGAGGAGCAGCACCCGGGAGAGCCCAGCCTGGCTGCAGAGACACGTTTTATGTGCTGGCAGGAGGAAAGGTGCCGTGGCTCCCTTGAGGTCAGCAAGCCCTATCAGCCCCCTCCAACCCTAGCTGGCACCAAACACTCGGCGCACAAAGCTGGGAGGGAGCAGAGAGCAAACGGTGCCTACTCCCCACCTTGGCCTGCGATCCCTCCTGCACAGGAGCAGGCAGGCTGCAGCTCAGGGGTACTGGTGGCACATGGGCATCAGGGTCAGTGCCTGGCAGTGCCTGAGGGCCCCCTCCCCGTACTGCTAGCGGGAAGCTCACCATGTGCAGCCTCCTCCTTCACTGAGCCACAAAGGTGCTAACTAGAGAGCCGTTCTCCACCTCCAGCCACAGGAGGATGGGGAGTCCCTCTCCCAGCACTGATGTCTGACACGAATTCTCCTCCCAGCTCAGCACCACGGCCTCCCTGCAGTGCCAGAGCGACATCGCTGGCTGGCAGCCCCACAGCTGTGCAGCAATGCCCACCAGAGCCCCTTGCTCCCCCACCCACGTGCTGGCAGCATTCAGTACCCACTCCAGGGCAGCCCGCAGCAGCTCCTGCTCCGCCAAACAACGCCCTGTCCAGCTCTAGTGAAGGCAGGGGAAGGGGGTGAACGTTGCTGGGCCACTTTCGGTGCCACTGCTCAGGTACTGTGGGCAGAGCTGCCTCCAGCTAAAGGGGCAGACACACCAGAAATCAATACAAGTGATTGCCTCAGCATCCTGAGAGCCTGGTGGCCCTCCAGCTCCCATGGGCAGGGCTGGGCATGGGCACGGCTGACTCAACGCCCCGCAGGCTGGGTGGGAGCTGCTGGTGGCCCAGTTCCCACTGCGGCACCCACTTGCCACAGCCCTGACCCTCATGCAATGCAAAAGCCCAAACCCTCCCCGGAAAAACCCAGCCATCCACTGCCCTCCAGCAGGGTGACAGGGAAAGAGGAGAGGGACGGGGAAAACAAGGAGCGGAGAGACAGGCAGCTGGGAAGCAGAACCAACGACTCCGTGCTTCAATCCAGGGGAAGGGCTCCGTCCGGGTTCTAGTTCTCCCAGCAAAGGTCCCTGCTGGGGGGCAGAGAGCTGCCACTGGTTCCCATGCGAGGTCACCAACGTGCCAGGCTGGCGGGGGCTCCCCGCGAGCCAGGGCAGCGGGGGCAGCGTCATCTGAAGAGGCTCTGCACACCGTGAGCACCCCTGGCCCCGGTTCGTGGAAGCGCCCACTCTCAGCACTCGGGATATTTTCTACGAAGAGGGGAAGGGAAGAAAGTGCGGAGGAAATCACCCTGTGCCGGTAAAAATAGCACAGCGCCCCGCGGGCAGCTGCAGGGGTTTCGGTTCAGAGTGCTTCACGGAAAAGGGGCCCCAGCGTGGCAGCCTTGATCCGACCACCCCACGCCGCTGCACACCGGGATCGTCAGAGGAGGGAACCCGCTGCGGTGCCGGTGACGGGCACGGAGCCGCTGCCCGCGCCCTCCGGCGTGGGTGCAGTGCCGGCGTTGTGCCAGTGCTGCGCCATCGCTGTGCCAGCACGTGCGGAGGGGCCCGTCGAGGGGCCGTCGGGGCACGGGCATTGCGCAATGCCTGCGCCTTATCTCTCCCACGCGAGGGCGGTTAGCGTGCGCTGCGCAGGAGGCTGCGACCGCAGCCCGTGCCCGGCCGGAGATAAGGCACCCTCACAGGCGCTCGCTGTGCTGCTGGCAGCCCAATTCACACGACTCGTGCGCAGTTTGCCAGGGCTCTGCACCGAGCGGCCCCTCTGCACGGCCCCGTGCCGCTCACCCGCCTCAGGTAGCCCTTTCCTGGGCCAACTCAAGCGCCCCGGCCCAGAGCCATGACACAGCGGGTCACGAGGATGCCCAAGCTCGTAGCTGACACAGCTCCTGCCAAGAAGCCAATACGGCAGCAGCAGACAGGCAGTGAGGTCTGGAAACCCACGAGCCATCCCGACAGCCTCGTGCTAGCGCTTCCAAGAAGCCCAGCGTGGACGTTTTCAAGGTGCAGCCTGTGCTGCGGTCAAATGGAGTCTCTCCGAGTCGCAGCGCTCGCGGGCTCCGTCTGCACACGCCGGAATTAGTACAACCTGTCCCTGAGTACCGCAACGAAACCAGGCAGCGAGCGCTTCGCCCGTATCCGTGTCAGCGCAGGGTGAATCACGCTTCCTCCCCTCCCGAGCGCTCCTTTCTAGTACCGTGTTCTCAAATACTGCGTGGGGGGAAGAAGGAGGGAAGGGGACAAAGGGCAAAGCGCAGGGAGCCCAGCGTCGTCCCCGAACTCGAGGGAGAGGGTGCAAGTGCTGTCAGCAGCAGTGACGGGGCTGCACAGGGGTTGTGACGGTGCCTGGAGCACGGACGCAGCGCCGAGCCAGAGCTCAGGACAGCAGTAGTGACATGCTCCTCAGCGATGAGCACACGTGTCTGGACGGCACTGCCGCCTTCAAAGCTCCTGAACTGCTGCAAAGTTGACCCGGGCCCTCCTCCAGTGGGGAAAAACAGCCTTGCAGAGCCCCAGGCTCGGGCATGGAGCCCCCCACTACGCCAGGGCTCTGCTCTCCCCACCAAGGGGCACAGCACCGGGAGCCACTGGGGTGCTCCTGGGGGCACAGGGCTCTCTGCAGCCTTCCAGCAGGAAACGTGCCCCGCACCTCGTGGTGCGGCAGGTATTCCACGTGGAAACAAGATCCCAGTGCTCCCAGTGGCTGTGCCAGCAGGGCCACGAACCCGCTTCCTCAGCACCCACCTCACGATGGGCGCTTGGGCTTGGTGCGACCTCTCGATGCGGTGGTGACGGAAAGGGGCTGGCGTGTGGGGCTGCGGGGCTGTCTTTAGTTTCTCTTTGTTTTTCCGCCGGGTCGATGCCTGCCTGCCTGCTTTATAGGTCACCGGGGCGAAAGCAGCGACCCCCTCCCTGCCGCCAGCTGCCTCCGTGGACGGTCAGGGGAGCAGGTTTTGGGAGGGAGGCGCAGGGGTCCCCCGGGCAGCGGGTAAGGCCAGTCCCGTGGCACGAGCAGCACCGACATCCCCCGCGTCGCCTCCCGCAGCACAGCCAGCCGCTCCTCGCACGGCGCTGAGCGGAGCAGGGGTTATCAGCCAGCTCGTACAGGCAGATAAAGAGCCCATCTCCCGCGCTGACACCGCTAACAAAGCAGGGTGTTTAACGCCGATTTATGGCGGGCGACTCGAGCGAGGCTCGGCGCTGCCCATGGCGCTCGTGCCCGCGCGGAGAGGTGTTTCCTCCGCCGTCTATGGCCGGCTGTTTGCTAAGCGGCGTGCCAATACCAGAGCACCGGCGCGGCGGGGCGCGCATCCAGCCGTAATCTACTTAAAATCAGTTAAGAACACGACAGTGAAAATGATACGGGCGGCCCTGGCCCGGGGCCAGCGCCTCACGCCTGCGGCCCCAAATCTACAGCGACGCTGTCTTCGGCTGCGGAACAGCCGAGCCGGTGGGCACTCGNNNNGAGCAGAGTAGTTCACCCTTCTCTGCACAAGCGCCCGCCGCACGCCCAGAGGCGCCCGCTGCCCCCCACAACAGCAGGAGGGACCCAAACCCCTGTGAGTGGGAAGGGGTGTGCAACACCGAGACCACGCGCTCCAGCCACAGCAGAGCTGAGCCTCTCGGCCCGCTACGAGCGGAGCTCACCCCGGCCTGGAAACAAGAGGAGATGCCAGGGCTGGGCAGGAGGCTCCCGAGCCCGCACAGCCGCAGGCTGGGGGGTGCCGCCCTTTGCCAGCGTGCACCGGGCGCCCACCGCCCAGGGACCGAGATACTCAAATGCCCTGACGGCGACCGAGAGAGCGATGCCCAGCAAGGACTGACCCCGCCATAAAGCACCGGGCCAGGGGAAAGCAGCCCTTTGCAGGCCAAGTGACACAAGCCAGGGCTGCCGGGGCGAGGGGGAATGAATGGAACAGGCTAATTTACACAGGAAGTGAGCACTTACCAGACCCTTCATCCCAACACACAAAACCCTCTGCCATATCTGGAAGCAATTACAGCCCGTTAACATGATCTGCCTGCCACTAAAATTAACTGCAAACAGAAATATTTTTCACTTCTGCAACAGGAGATGCCCGGCCCCGCGTTGGGCTGCCGGGAGACATTTAGTAATTGCTCCTTGAGCGCGTCTCTTGGAGCTGTCGAGGAGGGGCGGGGGGGCAAAGAAAAACCTCGCTAATTGCGAGCAAAAAGGGAAATGCAGATCGCTCCCCTCTGTCCCAGCAAAACACAGCTACGTGCCCGCGTAACCCAAGAGCCCGCCTGCGTGGGAGCAGGGCAGGCTGCGGAGATGCTCCGCCACCGGCTGCCCGGGCTGCTCTGCACCACTTCCACGTGCCACAGAGGAAGAGGAGAGAGTCGAGTCGCCCCAGAAACGGCCCCCGAGGGCCCTCTGTGCCGCCCATAAACTCATCTTCAACCAGAATCGCCCCACGGGTTGTGACAAGGGCGAAAAGGAACCCACCAGACCCCACAGAGGCGCTGCTGGCGACACCAGGTCTGGGGGAAAAGCTGCCCCGGCACCCTCAGGCAGGCAGGTTGTGCCCGTCAGGGTGCCAGCCCTGCAGCCAAGGCGGATGGGCTGGGACAGACACACCTGCCCCGGGCCCTGCCAGGCTACGGTGGGAGGATGGCCACAGCCCGGTCAGAGCATCCTCCCTGCCCCGGGGAGCCACGCAGCAGCACCTTATCACCGGCAGGGAGGGCGCAAAGGCCATCACCGGGCAAGGGGGGCAGAGAAATCGGAGGCGAAGAATGTTTTCAAACGGGCGTTTTCCGATGGGAACGCCAGGGCTGGGCGCTCGGACGCTCTGCCCGCACCACCGAAGAGGCGCAGCACGGCGGTCGGAGTAGCACAGACGCCGAAAGGGGCTCTTCCCGCTCCGCGCTGGGAGCCGGGCGCGGAAACGGTTAAGTCCCCGCCGAATAAATCAAAAGTTCAAGGCTGCCACACGCCCCAGCGCCGAACCCCCCTCTGCCCGTGACAAGAACCAGAGAGCCCCCGAAATCCCAAGCATCCTGCGCAGGGTCTCTGCCGGGACTCACGGGTTACACGCTCGGGGTCAGCGCCGCAGACCTCAGCGGCAACATTCATTTCCTGCGCGGGGCACGTCCCCCTGCCCGTAAAGCTAATCAGAGCTTCCTCGCCCCGCGCCGCGCAGCCACGGCCGCTGGTTTCCATTAGCCCCTTCTGATGCCAGGTGCCGCTAATAAGGGCCATCAGCGAGAAACAAGAGCTGCCAAGTCGTCTTCGGGCTCTGGAAGCAATCACGGGCAGAGTTTGGGGGGCTGCCGGCCTTTGGGCTTCCTCCCGCCACCCCTGTTTTCCCTCTTTTTGCCAAGGCTGCGTGGCAGCGGAACATAAACTGCCCGGTCTCAGAATGAAAACAACCGCTGCACCGGGCCACCAAAACGAAGGCTAACGACTAAGGACGTCTCGCAAAGCGCTCGGGATCCGATCTATCACGTTGATTGCCGCGATGGCACCCCGCGCCTGCCTCTCACTGTGACACGCCGAGCGGTGCCAACGTGCCTAATGGCATCAGTCGCACGCGGCTCAGCTGAGGCAGGAGGAGATGGATGGAGGTGAGGCTGGCGGGGAACGAGCCAAGCCCCAGGACATCTGCCTGCGCTGCAGCTCCGTGCAAACCCCAGACCATCGTGGGGACCGCTGAGCGCCACAGCTGGACCGGGGCTACACGGGCAGCTGCGACGTCCCCAGGCAGCAGCACTTTGGACTGGTGGGAGCACCGGTGCCTGCTCCTGCAGGCCCAGATGCGCCCCTGCTCTGCGCTTCAGAAAGGGGAGAGGCAGGCAAACCCCTGTGGTTTGGGGGCTGCCGCTGGGCTGCAGTCAGGGGGGATGAAGGAGGCTCCTTGGCCCTGCTCTCAGCAAGCTGCGCTGGAGCTCCTGTCCTTCAGGTGACAGCTCAGCCATGAAACCTCAAAACGCCAGTCTCAGACCTGGAAACTGCACTGGGGGCTCTTCCCGAGGGCATCGCCCCGTACAGCGGCACGGACGGGCCCCTTCCACCCAAACCACTCCTTGGGGAGCAACACCATCTCGGGGGTTGCAGAGAAGCATCCCTCTCTCGACACAGACACACAGGGCAAGCGCCAGCAGCGCCGCTGCAGCAAGCTCCTGGGCAGCATGGAGGGATCGGACGCTCGACCGTGCTGCTAATGAGCTTTATCGAATCACATCCCCACCCGCAGCCCTCCCTGGCGCTGCAGACGCTCCAGACCCCGTCCCTCACTAAGTCCTAGGGTGTTTCCCTTCCCGACGAAAGTGGGCCCTGGGCCCGGCACAGCCCCCGCACCGCACGCGGAGGCCCTCCCTCGCACAGAGAGCCCCAAAAAGGGCCGGGGACCGGGGCCTTTTCATCTGCAATTAGAAGCGGCGATCGATACCCACATTAGATTAAGGCTGAACTTTGCTGAACCCAGAAGGAAATCTTTTATAAAAAAAATTAAAGAGTCACCAACTCAATTCCCACTCAATTAGTCAAAGTTACCAGCTCGGGAGAGAAGGGGAAGGCAGGGATCGAGCAGCTCCGCCGCGCAAGGACCCAGAACCCCAGCCAGAAGCAGCACCAAAAGGTCCCAGCCGAGTGCTCTGCTGTGGCACGAGGCCGAGGGCGGCAGGGAGCTGCTTAAGGCTGAACTTTGCTGAACCCAGAAGGAAATCTTTTATAAAAAAAATTAAAGAGTCACCGACTCAATTCCCACTCAATTAGTCAAAGTTACCAGCTCGGGAGAGAAGGGGAAGGCAGGGATCGAGCAGCTCCGCCGCGCAAGGACCCAGAACCCCAGCCAGAAGCAGCACCAAAAGGTCCCAGCCGAGTGCTCTGCTGTGGCACGAGGCCGAGGGCGGCAGGGAGCTGCCCTGCCACCCAGACCTGGGGCAGCTGGTGCTCCTGGGACACCTCCCGTCACCGGGGTGAGCGGGCCCCCCACCTCTTGCCGAAACCCAGGGAGATGCCAGCCCGGCCCTGGCTCTCCCTTTGCCGCTTGTGCTTCCTGCACTGATGGAGACACGAACACCGCTCAGAAGGCTCCGCGACGACAAACATATATATTTATACTTTTATAGGCATGTGTGTGTAAACAAACATCCCTGCCATATGCACGCCCGCTGGCGCACTGCAAACGGGCACCGTGCCCGCCGGCGCGCCTCGCCTCTTCGGCAGCAGCTCTGGATGGCTTTGGACTCTGCCTGTCACCTGCCAGGGCTGACACCCCAGAGCCATCCAGGTGCTCCGCAGCAGCAGCTGCTCCCAGTCCTCAGCTCACCACAGCAGGGAATAGCTCTGCTCTGGGCACCTCTGTGCTCGATCCGGACTCAGAAAGCAGAACCCCACAGTGAACGTCCAGCAGAGCAAGGTTAGCAAGAGCTACCAGCCAACAGAGAACCCCGCGGTGCTCCGGCACATCCTGCCCGGCTCAGGGAGGTGAGGTGGGGCAGGATGGCAGCACAGGGCACAGGTCCTTCCAAACCATCTCCCCAGAAGGTATCGGAGTGACAGGGAGCCCGCAGCCAGCACGGCGTAGCTACCACCAGCACCACAACTACTTTGGCAGAGAGCTGCAGCGGCAGGTCCAGCGCAGAGGCTGCTGGAGGGCTCTGTGCATACAACAGACCCACAAATCCTCCCCTAACGGCAATTTTCACAACGTATGAGAAAGCAAACACCATTAAAAAGCCACAGGAGACCCCGTCGGCACACAAAGCTCAGCTGCAGCCTCTGGAGGGGGTGTCAGTTGATCTGGCTGTTGCCCAACGCCTTTCGACACGGACAGTCTTACAGACCAGTTTAGAAATGGCTCAAAGGATTTGTCTCGCCCAGCAAAGTTTGCCAGCGCCAGGTTATCTGTCTGGAGGCAACAGCGGGCAAACAGGGTTCGGCTGGGGCTGGAGCAACCACCGTCGAGGCTCTGCTCACAGGGGCCGGCGCTCAGCCCCCTGCACCAGCGAGAGCCACGAGCCCTCAGAACGTAGCCCCTGATAACGACCACGAACAGTTAAGAAATCAGCTGCGGCCACGGCCGTGCTGGCCAAACGAAGCCAAGCCCGGGCAGGCGATGTGAAATAGGGGCTGCTACACCGCGCACCCCCGTCTCCCCACCGCTCCAGGAAGGCTGCGACCTTACAGCCCACCCTGCCTTGGGGCTGACCTCCAGCCAGTGGCTGGAGTGGCCAGTCAGCCCCAGCACGGCCCCTCTCTGCGTCCGCAGCAGTCACAGCTCTCGAGCTGGAGCGCGTGGCAGAGGGACGTTAAAATTCTCCCTGAGCCTTCACTGCAGCTCTGCTCCGGTGACGTTCGGTCTGCATCACCGCACGGTCGGGGACGAGCCGCGGCAGCTTTGGGCACACGAACCCACACGAGCCCCGGTGCTGCCGCTCACCAGATGGGGAACAAAGCCGCGAGCGGCTGAGCTCCAGCACAGAGCTGGGGACTCCTCCGAGGGTGAGGGCTGCTTTCGGTGGGTCTGAGTCACTGGCCGCACCAAGCAGCGATGCTGGCAGCGCTCACAGACCCACAGGGGGCTGAGAACCCTCCCATGCTGAAAACGTCCGTGGGCTGAAGGCTGCCGCTCCGGCACCCAGCGCCAGCTCTAGCACATCCATCATCACTCACTCACGGCAGCGCTGGCCGGAGGCAGACACGGGCACAGCCTCTGTCCCCGGAGCTCGCTATGTGCGTCAGGTCTCGTTAACCTGTTGATTCATTAAAAATCTGACACGGTGCGCGGCCCGGGGAGGCTGCAGGCAGCTCTGGCACCACAGCAGCGCTGCCTTCCCCCTGCTTGCTGAAGCGCACCCCGTGCCGAGGGCTCTGCCCAGCAAAGCCGATCGAGGCGTAGTTACTACCAGGACTCCGTTCCCTGGCCAAATCAGGGAATGAGCTCCGGCCCTGCTCCCGCCACCCGTACGTGAGGGGGCATCCAACCCGTGTGTCCCTAACCACCACCACTAACCCACCCCGCAGCAGCCCCACAATCACAGCCCCAAAGCCGCCCCACGGCGCCGCAGCAGCACAAGCCCTCTGCTCGCCCCAGCATCTCCTGGCCTGACCCATGTGCCACCTTGTGCAAACCGCAGACACCTTCTGACCCGGAGCACCGAGTGACCAGCAGAGCTGGCAGGGCGCTGCGGGCAGCAGCCCCAGGTGTCACCGCTGCAGCCGGTCGAGGGGATCCCACAGGTTTCTCCCCTCCTCGCACCACACAGACACAGAGGAGAGATCAGCCCTCGGCAGAGCACGTCGTGCCTGAGCTCAAGGCACCCTTCTACGCAGCATTTCCACACAGAGCCCTAAACTCAGGAGGCAGAACCGTGAACCAGCAGCAGATGCCAGCTGGGGAAGGCAGCGGGGCTTGTACGGACACGAAAAACCCACAGACCCAGCCCCGTGCGGGCTGCCCTCCCCAGCCAGCACCAGCTGCAAGGAACCTTCTGGCACGGCTGCTGGACCCGGAAAAGTTGCGATCGCCGCTGCCCCGCAGCCGGGATCCGGGCTGCCCAGCAAGAACTTTGCACCGTCACACCCGACGCCTGACCAAACCCGAAAAAGCCCGTTGAGAGCCCACCCGCCCGGCACAGAGCGCAGCGCCGCGCCTCCAGCACTCACCTGTGCTGCTCCAGCGTCTCGTTGTCCGGCAGCTCTGCCCCGCACACGCTGCACTGCTCGCCCAGGGCTCTGCTCTCCGTCTTCATGCCAGCTGCCAGCTCCCCCAGCTTGCTGAACAGCTCCCGCTGGATGAAGCCCTGGGGCAGCAGCCCCCCATAGGCGCTGAAGTCCATGGAGACGGCCAGGGCCGGCTGCACATGCAGAGCGGACGCCACAGCAGGCGGCACACCGAGCACCGGCTCAGTCTTGTGGTTGGGCAGCAGGGAGTAGATGCCCAGTGGCTTCTCCCCCTGGGCAGCCACAGCAGCAGAGGGCTCCGGCCCCAGAGGCAGCCCCTGGCCAGGCTCAGGCAGCGGCTCAGCGCCCTCCTCACGGGCATAGTGCAGTTCACGAGCGCTGGTGATGACACTGCCGCGGGTTGGGGTGCCGGGCCCTTCCTTGCCCTTCTCATCAGGCTTCTCCCCACCAGAGGCACTGGGCTCAGCCGCCTGGGGACTGTCGTGGCTGGAGGTGTCATCCACCTGCATCGCTTCGGTTTTGACCTCAGCGAGGCCGGGGGGGCGGCGGGCGGCGGAGGGGCGTGATTCCTCAGGGGCACCAGGTGGCACAGCGCCCTGCAGCAGCGACTGCCCAATGGTCATCAAGCTGTCCACTGCCGCCTTGGTGGGGCTCATGGCAGACAGGGTGCCAAAGGAAGCGGAGGCAGAGGGGCTCTGCTCTACTGCGGCTGCGGGCAGGCTCTGGCCGGCTGTGCTGGTGTAGCTGCTGTGCTCGCCGGTGGGCTTGGGGACGAACAGGCTCTTGACGTACCTGGACTTCCTCTCCTCATCTTCCTCAGCAGCAGCGGCGGCGGTGCCTCCATCGGCCATGGTGACCTCGGTGTCGTTGTCCTCGGTGGCCTGGATGGTCTCCAGGATCTTCAGGCACTGCTCCTCCAGGTACTCGATTTCCAGGATCTCGGCGGCATAGAGCAGGTCATCCAAGTCTTCGACCTTGGCCTGCAGGGTGGCGGTGTAGGCGTACTCCAGGATCTGCTGGAACGTCTTTGGCGAGAGGAAGTCCAGGGTGTAATGCTGGCTGTTGCGGTGGAAGAGGATCTCGAACATCTTGCTGGTGCAGGCCAGCACGGTCCGGTGCGCGTGGAACTCCTGGCTGTCCACCATGATGACCACGTCGCACAGCGTCCCCGCCAGGCGCATCTGGTTGGCTTTGTGCAGCAGCCCGGTGGGGTGGCAGGGGTTCTGCAGCTGGATCGTGCCCATCTTAGTCAAATCCATGGCGCTGCCCGGGCTCACGCATCAGGGTGCCTCCCGCCGCGCAAATCTGGGACCAGCTTTGTGTGCGACTATCTGCGAAAACAAAAGGCGGAGGGGGAAGAGG
>VZRI01011773.1:346561-364169 GCA_013397515.1 Upupa epops
GTCCGGGCACCGAGCGGCAGCGCCGCCCGCAGCGAACGCGGAACAGCGGAGCGCGGGAGGGGTCACCGAACTGACCCTGGGGGGGAACCGGAACCGAGGGGCAGCGCTGCCCGGAGCGAAGCCCAGAGGCGGCGGGGGGGAGGCGGAAACCGACACCGAGACCGGGACCGAGCAGCAGCGCTGCGTGCAGCCGGCGCGGAGTCCCAAGGAGGGACCGAACAGCGGCTCACAGCCCCCCCAGCCCCGAAACCACCGGGCCCCCGGCACAGGCCGCGGCCTTGGGAGTCGGCCCCAAAATCGACAGAACCTCAGACCCACCAAGCGGCCGGGTCAGCCGCGGGGTCGGGAGGAGCCCCGAGCGGCACAGCACCCCCTCACACCGGGTTAAACCGGCAGCACCGGGGTGCAGGGGGCGGGGGGACAGGCCCGCACCAGCAGCTCCACTCCACCGACCGCGGCAGAACGGTTCGGGGCAGAGCGCCCCGAGTGCAGGCCCGGCACCCGCCCTGGCACCGCCCAGCTCGGTGCTCGGAACCGGTGTCATCTCTGGGGGCAGCGGGGTGGCAGCCACGCAGGGCTCTGCCCCCCAGCAGCACCCCCAGCACCCCCCAGCTGGCAGCGGGCCCGGCCTCATCAGCTAGAACAGCAAATAGGGCCGGTGTGAGCGCAGAGACCCCCGCGGGGCAGAGCGGCGCAAATGTAATCCAAGGAGAGCGTGGCGGGGAAGGGTGCTCATAATTATAACGGGGTTTCGTGCACTTCGGGACCAGATGATAGCAGTCATTTAACAACAACAGCCCAATAACGAAGGCCTCGCAGCGCTCGGCGGCGCGGCTCGGGCGATTAGACGCGTGCGGCGACGCGGCGCTTCGCTTGAGGCTGAGGCATCAGCCACCCCATTCTTTCTGGGGTTATAACTCTGCCAGTGTAATTGGCAGAGAGCGAAGCGGCGGCGTGCGGGCAAGCGGCGGTGCGGGGTTTTTAATTGCCTGGAACCGCTCTCCTTCTTCCCCCTCCCCAACTTTCAAAGCTGAGCAGCGAGAGGGGGGGAACAGCGAGGCCGTGCGGCTTCAGGTGTTTGTTTCCCTCCCTCTTAACTTTGCAGAGGGTTGATTTCGGGAGGGAAATTCGCAGACGGGTAGGGGTAGGATTTTAGTGGCGCTCGCATAAAATTAAGCTGCGTGAGTCCCATTAGCAATAATGGAAATCCCACGGCTAAATTCCCAGGCAGCATCCTGAAAATTAACCCCCCAGTCCTTGCCGTCAACAGGCGCGCCGCGCTCTCTGCCGCCTCTCTGCCGCGCGGTGAAAGCCACCGAGTGGGTTAAGAGCCTGACTTCCCACCACTGCCTTTCCTGGGAGGTGTGAGTGGGCCCATGCCGCCGTGTGCGGCAAGATGCCCTGCTCTCTCCCTGCGTTGTTGCTATGGGCAGAGCGAGCTGGAGTCACTGGAGACCCCGGGCAGTAGAGCGCCTGAAGGGGAAGGTCGTTTTGCTTTTAGAAGCCAGGCGACACAGAAGAGCTGGCTGGATGACCCTGGCCAGAGCAACACAAGCTGCTCCTCCTCCCCACAGAGCCTTGGTCGAGGCATCCATGACCTCCCTTACATTGGGTGCTTCAACCTGGAACGCATCCATCTGGGCACACTGGCAAGGCAAAAAGGAGAAGCCAAGTAGCCACTTGCCTTAGTGCCCCGGAGAATGGAAGACAAACCATCTCCCCTCTCATCAAGGGACGAGCCCAGCAGCCCTGGGGTGGGAGGGCTCCAGCAGAGCAGGAGCAGCTCCTGGCTGACTAGCCCCTCCAGCCTGCAGAGGTGCCAGCACAAGGGTCTGGAAGCCACCACCGTGGCCCTTGGGGTCATCTCCCCACACCCTGGCGCAGAAGTTAATCACTCGCTGCTCTCCCTCAGCCCCTTGCGGTTCCCTCCCATCTCTCCGCATCAGTTTCCAATCTATTTGCTTTTCTGATCTTAATCCCCACCTTGTAGTGTAACGTGTTTATTAGAAAGGAGCCGGCGCGCTAAATGAAGCCAAGCTGGGCTCTCCCGTTAAATAGCAGTCACGCCCAAGTGCCTCTCCATGTGCCACTGCGCCGGGTGATTGAGGCAATTTCTTCCCCCGCCACAAGTTTCAGTTGTAAATCTCTCAACCAGACACGGGGGCAATGCCGTGCTGCCTGTGCCGCTGTCAGTAACCCCCAGCGCCAACTCGGGCAACATCCAGGGGCTTCTCAGGATGGACTCCCAGCGAGTGACCGGGGGGAGCAGGGGCAGCCTTCCATCAGGATCCCTTGCTGCCCCCAGCCCTCTGTCTGTTTAGGACAGGGAGGCATCAAGACCCCTTTCCCCACCAGAAGGATCCCGGTGAGAATGGGCAGCCTTTCCAGAAGGGAAGCCCCGCCGAACACGAAGGCAGCAAGGTCACAGTCACTGAGGGTAGCGCTGGGGATCAGCCGGGCACACAGAGAGGGAGGGGAGACCAGAAGAATCTCCAGAATCACAGTCAGGAAAGTAATTGCTTGCTTGGGAGGCTTAGCCCTCGGAAAAAGCCACTGTGGGAGACAGCTGCAGGGAGAAGGCCCCCAGCATCAGCCACCTGACAGGAAAGGGGGGACAGACTCTCCCAGCCAGCTCCTTCCCATCACCCCCACACCCAGGCAACTGCTCCTCCTCTCTCCTGCAGGTAAACACCCTCAGCCATCGCCTCCTCCAGCAACACCGGATGGACCCAGCATCCCCCACATTCCACCCCAGAGAGGGGCACCACACAACAGCTCCCACTTCTACAGCTCGCCAGGCCCCGAGTTTGGGTGCCTCCAGCCCAGCCTGGCTCTGCCCCCCCCAGAGCTCTCTTCCAGTAACCAGCTGGTGCCCACCCAAGCTGCCCAGGACCTTTCCTCCAGTGCCACACGGACCTTCCACTCCAAACAGGTTGGTTTCGCTTCTGGGGCACCGGCAGGGGTCTCGGGGGCACAGAGCCGAGTTCTGAAACGCTGGGAGAAGGGTTTTGTGCAAAGTGGGGTCTGGTTTGGCCCAAATCAAAACTGCAGCTCTCAGCAACAGCTTCCTGACGCCGCTCCAGAGGTTTAGAGCATCCCAGCTCCAGCAGGCGCACGAGAGCAGGGTTGTGTGAGGCAGGGAAGCTCCTGACCAACAGCTCATGCAAGGGCGATTAAACGTGGTAGACTTTACTTAGAAACAGCCAGACCAGCCCCAAACGCAGAGCTGTTTGTAGGGGCAGGGCAGGAAGCCACAGCAGGGCCCTGCTCGGCTACGGTGCGTTAAGCTGCCCGTGAACCCCATTGATTACAACCGGGACCCTCGGAGCGGCGCAGCCGCCGGACCCCAGCGCATTGTGGCAGCACGGGGCCGGCAGGAACAGGCCCTTTATTGTGCCTGCGCTCGCCGCACAAAGCGAACCTGAGGGTCACCCCGCAGCGCAGCTGGTGCAGGGCTGCAGCGTGGGGCGGTGGGACGCAAGCAACACGGCTCTGCTGCAAGTTGCCTGCACTGGCATCGGTGCCAGAAGGAACGAGTGCAGGAGCCGATCTGTGGCCGAGCTCGACAGAGCTCTGCTGCAGGGGGAAACGGGAGCACATGAAGTGGAGTAACTCAGGCGGCAGGAACAACCCCACGCGCGTGGACCAGCGCGTGGACCGGCACGGGGCGAGCACACGGCAGACACCCTGACCCACCCTCCCTTGTCCCTTCAGCACGCCAGGTGTGGCTCAAGGGACGTGATCTGGCTAGCCCTGGAGCACACGACAGAGGCAGAGCAGCAGCTATGAGGATCTCTGTGTCGCTCACCTCATGACCCAAATGCCCCCCATGTCACTGGGCAGCTGTGCGGGTGCAGGCACACAACCGCCTCAGAAACCCCCGCTCCCTCCAAAGGCCTCTCCTTGCCCTGCCGTCAGCTGGCATCCTTTAAGGGGTATCGCACCCCCGTGACAAATGGGGACAGCCAGACTCTGCCTGCTCTACACGCAGCCCTGAGTCACAACTTTGCTCACCCAGGCAGCACTCAGAGCCGCACGGTCGTGCGCGGCGGGCACAGCCCGGTCGATGCCGTCACTCAGAGCAGCAGATTACCATCCGCTGGGTCACCACGCGCAAGGCGCTGGGGAAGGGGGATCGCGGCGGCCGCGGGCTCCCGGGAGTGTGACACACCATGCCACGAGCCCCAAGACAACGTGGCTGATAGCGGCTTAGGGCCCCGAGCCCGCGAGGGCTGGAGGGGAGCAGAGCTGTGACTCAGGAGCCCTCCCGCGTTCCTCCCCCAAATCCCCCACACAAAGGGGACTCAGCCGCGGTGACTCAGCCAAGGAGCACAAACTTTACAGCCGGGTGCAGCTGCCCTGTTTACAGACCCCCCCAGCAGGCGCTGCCGCGCTCCTAATTAGATAGAAGTCTCCCTGGAGCAGGCTGTGACCCAACCGCCGCTACAGGGCCTATTTTTAGCGATACCCTTTGTACGTACTCGGGAGCCCGAGCCAGAGGCAGCGGCGCAGGGAGCCCTAATAAGCGGGCAGGGGGTTGGCTTTGTTTAACTCACTGTGCAATTATTTCTCCTCTTTCCCCCTTCGCTCAAGCTAAAATATTTGACATCCTGCATGGGACAAGAGCCGGGGATGTGCTGAGGCTTTAAATGTCAGCCCCGACCGCTGGGTGCTGAGGGGGCTGCTCCCGTGCTCGGTAAAGTTCAGCCTGTTAAAAAGCCCTTTCGGCAGGGCAGGATCTCCCCAGGGCCTCAGCACAGCAATGCCGGGGGATTGCTGCCCACCGAGGGCTGGGATGCTCCAACCCAGCTCCCATCCAAGCCCCAGCCTGTTTTCCCCCATCTCCCCAGGGCTTTTGGGTCCCCTCAAGATCAACTCGGTGTTGGGGAAGGAGACGCTTCCAGTGTCAAGACACAGTCGGTGCTGGAGCAGGACACGGACTCCACTTCCAGCCAGGACACCCCCCTCCCACTCCAGACCAAGTTTAGACACCAACAGGAATTCCAGGCGAGTTAAATACCCATCACAGCTCTTCTGAGTGCGAGATTAACATGTCATTAACATACTGCTTAAGCTCCCCTGCCTTGGAACAGGGCAGCGTTCAAAGGCCCCCGAGTGACTCAGGAGCTCGGACGCCTGGCAGTTACTCAGAGCACAAGTGCCACCGGCCCTCAAGATACTCAGGGTCATTTGCCGGCGTGAGCAAGGCAAGTCCTGGCTCCCGGCCACTGCCCCGACCTTTACCCCCAGTTCTGTCCTCACTCTCCAGCCAGGTGAGGCATGGTGCCCCAGCTCCAGCAGTCTCTGCCCCCCTTCCCCAGGGCTGTGCCCATCCACATGCCAGTGCCGCTGTGGGGGCACAGAGTGCTGTAGGGTTTCTGGCAGCACAAACAGGAGCCCACGCTGGTAGGAGCCTTCCCTGCCCATATCTGTGTGTCAGAGTCACACAAAATGCCTTCATGCTGGGGACACCTCTGCCAGAGGGGCTGCTGCTCCTCCTCTCCCCATCCCCCACATCCCCCCACTCACACTAGGGAAAATAAAATCTCCTGTCGCAGTGGCAGGTCGCACAGACCCTGTTTCTGAGGTGGCCAGGCTGCGTAACGGAGGCGCTTTAGCCCCTTCCCTCACTCCCAGCGCCCCGGTGAGCGGTACAACTCCACAGTGAAGCAGAGCGTTGGGGGGCCTGACGCCCCACGTTACGGTGGGGGTTCAAGGTTGGATATTAACCCATTTATTCTCTTAATAATTGCCAGGAGATACAATAAACCCCCCGTATCTTATCTGGTCACAGATTCCTAAGGGACTGAGGCCTCAGATAACATTGGTGCTTCGAGCCACCTTGTAAACTGCCCTTTCCAGGGGAGATAGCTAGGAGTCCCCGGCAAAGGTGGGGGGAAATCGGCACGTTCCAGCTCAGTCACGATAGACGCGCCCACCACTGCAGATCCCACGGGCCCTAGAGCCCAGCTGTGCGCTGCATCCAGCATCGGACCCCGCACGAAGGAGCCGCAGTGCCCTTGGACCTCTCACACCAGAGGGAGCTTGGCACAGTCCCCTTGGCTGCAGCACATTCCCCGCTGGAACAGCTCGATCGGCCTCCCAAGAATGAAAGTAAACACTCGCGCATTGCTGTGCCCGGATAAGCTGCTGCAGTCAGGGCCAGTGTGCCCACGTGGCTCAGCCAGGGGCTGGAGATGCAAACAGGGGAGAAGACCAGGCTGGCCCCATGGGCAGCTGACCCAGCCAGCACTGGCTTTGCAGCTGCTCCCCAGTCCCCCAGAGCCCCTCTCAAGGTATAAAGCCCCTTCTGGAGCCCTCCTCACAGTCACGTAAGAGCAGAACAACTTCCCTAGGATCCCAGCCCCAGAGGCTTTCAGAGGGGCACCTGTCAGAAGCGCCCGCTCAGGGCACCTGAAGGGGCAGATACAAATCTCAGCCTCCACGAGAAAAGCCCTCTCAAAGAAGAGTGGAACGAAACAGAGTCAGTAATGGAAGAGCTGGCAGCTCAGAGTCTGAGAGGTTTCTTCAGCACTAGGGGCTCTTCCTCTGTCCCTGCCCAGAGCTTCCAACCTGGGCTAGCAGGAGGCTGAGGGCAGTAGTGACCATCCCCAGCAAACCAGCCACGCAGCATCCCCCCACAGCTACCCCTCCGTGAGAAACTCATCCCACAGCACTCAGGCAGCACGCTGGGTGAAGGACAGAGGCAGAACCGGCAGCAGGACGGTTCCTCCCCAGGACCTGGCTTTGCACAGGGTACCACAGACCGTCAGCGGTGGCACAGAACAAAGCTTGTGGGTCCCCAGAACGACAAACTGCTTTGAAGCACAGAGTGGTGCTGCCTTAACTAGTGGGGAAAATACTCCCCCAGCATCCCGAGAGTTCAGCTGAGGTGAGGAGAAATAATCCTCCTTGGCTTTAAAGCCTGAGAGTTGTGCAGCGATGCTGCTCCTCACCACATCCCTCCCTGGGAAGAGCATTTCTAGCAGGACACAGGCAGCTCCAAAGCTCACACCAGGGAACCAGCTACACAGCGAAGCTGCTGTGGCCACCACATACAGCCCAAGGCCGGCACAGGGCTGAGCTCTCTCGCTCCTGCTACCCTGCGCATCAGAGATGGTCTTGAAGTGGCTATCACCATGGTAATTACTGGAGAGCATCCTGCCCTACCACGTCCTGGGTCATCAAGCAGCTCCACCCTCACCAGGGCTGCTTTCTGCACCAGAGCACTGTGTCCCCCAGCCCACGGGGCTGCCCTGACCCACACGACCCTCAGCAGTGGAACGATGGGGCCGATTCTGTGCTGCTGAGCAGTGTAAAGACAGAGCAACTCTGCCTGCGTATCTGCAGTCTCACTGCCTCAGCTCGTGCAGCGGTTCTTTCCTGACTAGTTTTGCATCTCTGAGGCTTCTGACCAGTAAACAGCGCAAGCAGCATCTCCAGCCTGCTGGGCCTCGTGCACGGGCAGCACCACCTGCACGGGGCATCCTGTCCCTGCCAGCGAGCCAGCAAGTCAGGACTCGCAGGGAAAGTAGGACACTGCTCCCGGGGAAGGCACCAAGCAGGATACGCTGCCTTCCTCCCCGCCGGCCACGCTCTCAGCGTGCGCTGGCATCTGCCAGCGAGCCCCGGAAATCAGGAAGGTGGCACCAGGAATCCGTTTGGAGCAGGGTGGGAGGGACAGCACCTCATACAGGCACCCCGCAGGCCACTTTGTCATCAAATCCGTGTGTGACCAGTGTTGGGAGCTCGCAGGCTGCCGCAGGGTACTGTACCAGGATCAGAAGTCGCTTTAATCTGCGCTGTCAGTGCCACTGGCTTAGAGCGCCGCTGTCAGAATCACCTTTTGTTTACTCCAGAGGGATTCTGGCACCGAGCCGGCTCAGAAAAGCCCTTCTCCCCTTCGTGCAGTTACACGGCACACAGGGTGAGACCGCTCACATCTGTGACCCCAAGTGCCATCACTGGCTCCCGTAATCCTAATCCTGGTGAAAATAGGAACCCCGTGCAGCACACCCTGCGTGCGGCTCACAGCCGGGGCCGCAGGTGGGGCCTGGTCTCCTCCAGAGAGACCTGGAGCAGCGTAGACTCAGACCTTTCTCTTTCCCCCAGTCAGAGCACCTGATTAACACCCCACCACCAGGCTCCCAATCTGCCTCCCCCAGCAGCTCAACATCACCCCTCAGTGCCCCCACGACGCTAGAGCCCAATGGGCGTGCAGGTACCCGCGGTGCCTCACGCCCAGCCTAACTCAGAGGGCCCGGTGGAGGCCGGTGGCTGCCAAGGTGGGCGCTTCTCTGGCAGCACTCAGAGGCGAGGGGAAGGGAAGGAGATGAGCGAGCACGCTGCCTGCCGCAAATATTGACATAGCCATTACGGGCGCGTGTAAAACCCCCGTCGGCGTGGCGCGAGGCGATACTCTCTGAATACTTCTGTCTCGAGGAATTCTTTATTTTGCCATAGAAGAAAAATGTTTTCATATTCTCCCCTGCCGTTCAGACCTGCAACCCAGCGAGCCCTTTTGCCCTTGAGAGCCATAACGTTATTTGTTAACATTTTTATGATGCCAAATGGTCTGTGCGAGAGCGGGTGCCATTCTTTAGCTGGGAAACCATATGGCACGCCGCGTCATAAATAAGGTATTGTGATAGTTAATGAACCTAATTGCTAGCAAAGGCTTTAATACGGGGAATGTGCTGCTGAGAATTTAGCACCACATTAGAGATGCAGCAGAGCTCCTCTGACTTCTGAGGCTTAATTTAAGTTCTATATTGCAAACTCCAGAAAATAATTCCAAACCCTCCTGCTGGAAAAGCAACCTGCTGGTAGACTGTGATTATACTGAATTACTAAAATCGCAATCAATTTTATACACTCTGTTAACCCTTGCTGGGGAACCTGCCTCGCCACAGTCCGCTCTGAAGAGGCGCCCGAGCCGCTCGAGCGGGAGCCCCTGGTCACCATCCCCACCTCCAGCACCGGCCCTCTCCCCAGTATCCCCCCTCTTCCGAGGGATGGGCCTTGCCCTGGCCTCTCCACTCCCAGCTGTGCGACTGCAGGCAGAGCGGGGAATAAAAGGCACAATTGAGGAGGGTCACCGTGACTCCCCTCCGTGAATAACGTATTAACTGCTGTCCTGCCGTCACGGCAGCCAGACGACGCAGAGCGCAGATGCTGCCTCTGCCTCGCAGCACCCGGGCTCCTGGGAAGCGCTTGCGTGCTCAGAGACACACTCAAAGCCAGTTTATTTTTGACTTGCTCGTTCCTGGGGACCCCAAGAGCTCTTCTGGCCTCACCAAGTGCCCAGCGTTGCCACAGATCCCACACGGCACACTTCGGGCAGAGCATCTCCGTAGGAGCAGCCCTCTGCAGGAGGCCGTTCAGAGCAGAGGCGCAGAACACAGAGCACCCCCTGTTGGACTGGCAGCACTACCCGCAGGAAGTTAAGGACACAGAGGCTCCAGAAATGTCATTTTGGAGGAGCTGCAGCTCTCCCAGGTGCACGGAGGGACCCGCTGTCCGTGGGAGCAATGTTCCCTGCCACAAGAGACACTTGCAGCACACCCCACCCACAGCTCCTCCGAGGACTGCTAACAGCTCACCGGACCTGGAAACCGTCGCTCGGGCTCTGCACATCACCCCCTCAAATTACCTGGCTCTGCGATGCGTGAGCTGCCCTCCACACAGCAAAGCCTTTCCAGAGAGGCCATCCACCAGGCCAGCTGCCCGGGAGACCCAACAGTCCTCAGAGAAGAGCAGCGCTGCTCTTTCAGCCCCTCCAGAGGAGGCAAAACCAGAGGTTATTGGTTTCTTCCCTGCTCTGATTGTGCTCGGCTGCCTGGCAGTCACGTCCGGCTGCTGACAGCAGGCTCTGTGAGGCAACGACACAGCGGCTCAAAGCACGGGAGGTGAGAAGGTTCCCCCACAGGGCTGCCCTCCTCCATCCTGCAGCTGCGAGCTCCACTGCCCACAGACCGCTCCTGGCCAGACTCTAGGTGAGCGGCGTGGACTGGGTGCAAGCCCCAGTGTTGATGGGTGCTGAGGCCGGAGACGGCCAGGGCCAGCACCCGACAGGAGCCTCAGTGCAGAAAGTGCTGAGATAAAGAGCTGTGCAGGGTGGATTTAATACTGTACATAAATACACTTTACAATGTGGGGAAGGCTCGGCGCTAAGAGGAAGCCATCGGAATATTTTATCGTGATGCAGATCGAGTGAAAAGACTGTGAATAAATAAAAGGGAAGATAATTATTTGATGGAGTTCTCTTAGGATATGCCACAGCGGGGAATACTTACAGAGAATACATATTACTGGAGAGACACAGCTATTCAAGCATCAAACTAACCTATAAATTGTCAGAGGAGAAAATTGGAGGAGAGGAATGGATGGGGCTTTGGGCACCGCTCGCATCAGTAACGCCGGGTTGCGCTTTCCACCTTCCCCGTCGCAATTCCCCCTGCCCGAGGAGTCACAGTCCCTGAAAAACGAAAGGCTGCCTCTAATAAATGTCTTCCAGAAATTATGGCCAAGCCACTACAGTACAGAGATGGCATCGTTTATCTCCACACCATCTGCGCGGGTTCACTGGGCTGGGGAGCAGCCGCCTGCTCCCGGGAAGACTCATCGCCCCTGCACTTTTGCAGGGTGAGGAGGTTCTGCAGCAGCCCCCCTGCGTGCCTCATTAGCCATTCCTCCCTGGACAACGCACCTCAGCCACAGCCTCCAGGACTGCTTTCACCTTGTCCCAGGCTCTGGGACCAGCAGGTTCATTCTCCCACAGCTTCTCCCTCGAGCTGGAAGGTACCTGCCAAGCCCTAAGCTCATCCGCACTGGCGTACATCCCTCACCACGCTTCCCCCCCTCCCCAGCCAAGCTTCTCCAGCAAGCACTTTGCCGAATCCATGAAGCTGCACGCACTGGGCAGTGGGACGTGAGTGAGGCTGCGATTTCCCTGAGGTCAGAGTGCTTCCTAGAGGCAGAGCTGGAGAGAGCCCAACGCTCCCTGCCTCTGGCAGCACGCTGCCTGCAAGCCCGTTATAGCTTCACGTGTCCCAGCTCATAATTGCTTATTAATCCAAGCAGCGTCCCTCGCCAATAAGCTCAGCGGCCAATGCAGCTGTAAATAACCCACAGAGCCTCCGTCGTGCCACGCTCACAGCGCAGCAGTTGCAGCGCCTTCTGCACGCTGCAGTTTCCCGATTACCAGCCATTGATCCAGAAAGGCTCCGGAGCTGCTCTGGGGAGCCCTGCCTCCACCCCGGGCCAGCCTCTCCCACCCCGAGTGCCAGGGACACCCGCAGGCACCCGATTACTAACAGCTGCCCCCCCTCATCACACTCTGAGCTGCCCCCTCCCTACACCCTCAGGGACCCCGGGCTTCCCTTAGACAGGCAGCACTGACCCCAGGGGGGTGATGAGATGGTAGGAAGACCTGGCCTTAGCCGGGGCAGGAACGCACCCAGGAATCCCCAGGCAGGTTTCGTAGACAGAAGAGCAGCACGATCAGCACTAGCAGTCCCCTCCCTCCCAGGTGAGACGCAGGCTGCACAGATAATCCCTGCTGTGGGAAGACTTCCCATGGGCACCAAAAGCACGGCTTTGCTTTCGCAAAGGCAGGCTCTGGAATGCTGCAATGCCAGCACACGTCGATACAGAGTCCGTGGGCAGCGGCAGTTTGTTGTGCAGCTTGGTTGATGGAGTCACACTCCTGGATTTCACCTTCACTGGTATTTTTAGCCCTTTCACCTGCAGCTTCGCTACGGCACAGCGCTGACCCCGGCTCCTGGGCACAAGCAGGTGACTGAAGGGGGCTGAGGACCATGTCCCTCCCTCCCTCCCTGCCAGGGTCTGTTCCTACCCCACTGAGCAGCACTCGCCACATGCCCAGGACCAGCTCTGTCACACCACCTACCCACAGGGCTGTCATCATGAGCTCTGACCATCACCCATCCCTCTGGGAACAGAGGAAACCTTTGCTGCCTTCACTGGAGACAGGTAAGTGATGGCCTGTGCCGCAAACGGGTAGTCTTGGGTAATTAGCAGAGACACCCATTAATTTACATTAGGCTCCACACTGCCTCCAGAACCCCAAACAAGAGCAAAGTCAGTGCCAAACACCGGGGAGCTCTGGGGCTGGCACAGACGATAAAATCAAAGGCAGTCTGACGATGACAGGGCTGTCTCCCTCCCCGCGCCCGCCAGCAGGGAATCGCTCAGTCACCCGCACCCAGACTCGGGCTTCGTCCCCGCTCCTGTCATTGGAGCGCTGCCTGGGAATTAGTGGGGCCCTGGAGAGCACAGAGCCCACCTGTTCCCACCGCCTCCCTCTGACATTTGGCGCCTCAGCAGCAGGTACCAGAACCAGCAAACAGCCCCATAAACCATCCTCCAGTACGGCACCTGCCAGCGCCCGCCCTCGCCCTCCCCGCAGTCGGGGACACGGATGCTGCGGCACGCAGAGCCAAGGGGCAGACGCACGGCCAGAGCGGGGGCGATTCACAGGTCTGAACTCCCCCGCAGGCAGCTTCTCACAGCGCAGGTAAGGAACCCGGTGCTGCAGAGCCACAGAAACTCCCCGCCCCATCTCATCCCCTCGGCAGGTCATGCTTGCACGAGTGTGACTCCATTTATTCCAAACGCGCAGCACCACTTTAATTGCTGCCATTCTGGACTCCCAACAAATTGGCCCTAAATGCGTTTTGCCAAGCAAGACGTGTTTTGTTAAAAGGGGACGGGAGGAGGGCGATTTTTAAAACCACTATCACCGTAATGCGATGAAATTGCCATGCAGCTCGCGGGGGGCTGAAAGCTGCAATTAACATCCCGCACCTCCCCGAGTCCTCTGTGTCACCACAGCCCCAGAAAAGCAGGGGCTGCTCTAGGTCCTTGCTGCTCCCCTCAGACCCCCCACAAACACCTGGGTGCTGAGCACCCTGGGGGGGGAGTGTGGGGCAGCAGAGCCAGCGACACTAGCACAAGCACATCTGGGTCCACACTGCAGACTTGGGCTCGGCTGCTACAGAGCCAAGCACTGGCGAGCACACACCCGCCCCAGGGTTCGGGTGTCAGAGCCCCCAGGCGATTCTGGGCAGGCTATGGGATACCCTGCACCAGCCCAGGGTTTGCAGGGCCAGCTGTGTCCATACTGCTCTTGGCTCCAGTGCTCCCCCACCTTGGTGCTCACAGCAACCCAGCCGCAGAGACACAGAGCCATTCTGGTTGGAAAAGACCTTTAATATCGAGTCCAGGTGTTAACGCAGCACGAACCAGGTCACCGGGCACCACACTTACACAGCACCCCCTCAGCACATGAGTGTACACACCTGTGCGTGAGACCCAGCTAACCCAGCTCACACCGAGTACTCCCAAGCTAGGTTCCACCCCTCCCAGAGCCTAAGGGACTCGCTAGCCAGGCCAGCAACAACCCGGCTGAGACACTGCCGCCAGATCCACCGGGCACAGGTGAGACTGAGGTGCAAGGTGAGTCCTGACACCATTTCCAGGCAAAGTCCCATTAGCGAGGCTGCTCAGGGCATTGTGGTTCCCAGCCGAGCACCACAGAGATGAAAGCCTTATTTATGGGCTGGATATATCTGCCGAGGGAGCCATAAACCGCACAGCAAAGTATGAAGGTTTGCAGCAAGCGCTGTAAAGTTTTACACTCCCGAAAACTAGGAATAAAAGATACACCCATGTAAACCGAACGTGGATGGAAAGGGGGTGCAGAGGACTGTAAAACAGCCTTATAACACTTAATTGCTAATTTCTTCCTGCAGCACAGAGAAATTTAAAGCAGAAAAGGACCAGTTAAAGCCTCCACTGAAGAGCAAGAGAAAAGAGAAGCAAGAGGAAGAAAAGGGTGCAGTGGAACATGAACCTTTTGTTTGGGATCCTCTGCACCATGTGGAGGATGAGGCAGCTTTTGTTCCAGCACTGCGCTGCTGGGCCTGGCTGCTCCCACTCCCCACTACAGGCAGGGGCCACTCAGTGATCCAAGCAGCACCCCCATTTATTAGTCACCTATAATTTAACCAAGACCATGCCAGCACAGAGAAAATCAATGGAGCCTTTGCACGTCCACCCCATCCCACCCGGCCATCCTGCCACAAAGCCCCAGCCCAGGAGCTTCTATCTAAAGAGAAGAGACAGAACGGGGGGGCTGGCAAAAAGCCCCTGAAGCGCTGCTACCTCTTAGAAAGAAAGGCTCCAGCCTTTAAAAGCACAACTGTCTTCATGTTTTTCAAACAAGCAGTGCTTCCCACAAAAGAATAATTGCTACCTTCTCTGAGAAGTGTCTGAGACCACAACTATCAGCTTCCCAGGCGCTTCTTCACGCGCATCCTCACAAAAACAGAGCGGAGCCGCCAGGCCTCAGCCCAGCAAAAAGCCAGAAAAACAGAGAAGGCTGCTTGTGTTCCACCCTCCTTTCTCTGGAGGCCCCCCAGCCCAGCTCTCTCGTGTACCATAGCACTCAAGTGCTTCGCTTACCTCTGCTAGGGTGCAGATGCAGCAGGAGGGTGGGCAGGGGCTGCAGTTGGGCTGAAGCAGTCTAGAGGCCCTATGCTTGCCAAGCTCAGAACCAGCCATGGGGCTGAGGTTGCTCAAACCCATCCTAGACCCAGCACAGGCTGACCCTGCAGCCAAAGCACAAGGAGCAGCTACTTTTACACCAGCTCCAGGCACAGGGCAAGCTATGATAGCAGTAAGACCCCTCTACCCTCCTCTGCCCCTTATAACCTGCCCGAGGGCTTCAGGTGTCCTGGTGATGGCCAGGGCCAAGGTGCTGCTCATTTAGCTGATGGGACAAAGCTGAGTCCCATCAGAGGGGGCTCCTCCCTCCCCGCAGCTTTCCGCGGGGGTGGGGAGGTATTGCTGGGCTGGGGGTTATTTTTAACCCCCGCGTTGGCAGACACGCGTTACCCGGCGAGGGGAGCGGAGCTGCGCGTTGCGGGGGTAAATATCGGAATGCTGTTGATGTCGATTGGAGAAGCACTTAGGTAGAGACGACAGCGGAGTCTGCACAGCCTAATCACCCACGTTGATTGAACCAAAAGTACGAAGAAAATGGAAATTAGGTGTCTAGAGAGGAGATTTCAACAGAGATGGGAAGCCAGAGCAGCAGAGCTGTTTGAGGGATGCTGCTCCTACCGCAGAGGCTGTCTATGCACCCTCTTTCCAGGAGCTGGGGGTGTTGGGCTAGCAGCACGGGCAGCAGCTGTGCTCAGCAGGAGCGGCTGGCTGCGTTGCTCACACTGACAAACGCACCGAGGGGCTCTGGGTGCAGAGAGTTCCTTCCTTTAATCCCCAAACCAGGCTTTACTGAGTGAAACGGGCGCACTGTTGCGTCGGTAAACAGCGCCAGAAAGCTGCCCGAGCCCCCACGCCGCAGCCGGCTGCGGGGTGATGCTGCCTTGCCAACCTCGGAGCCCTGGCAAACAACAACGGCGGCTCTCGGGGGGCTGCGGACCTCGGCTACCGTTCCCGCACGGGAGCAGCAGGGAACGCTTGTTGTCGGCTTCGCTCTCAGAAGAGAAAAACCTCTTCACCGCCTCTCCTTTTCAAGCTGCTGCCCCTTTTCCGCTTCACATCGCGGGCAGCTGTTCCGCAGCCGCCGGCCTGGCCGCGCACACAGCCGGCGGGTGGGGGGGTCCGCCCGGCGGAGCCGCCCCGGGATCCGCGCCAGCGCTCGGTGCTTTGAGGATGGCAGCGCAGCGCGGCCGCCCGTCGCTCCCAACGGTGGATCTGTAGGAAAGCAAAGGCAAGCGATGCAGATTCGGAGCCGGTTAATGAGCCCAGACCCGTTTGATCATTCGGGCTCCCGCTGCGTGAGCGGGACCAAGAGGAGACGCTGCGGGGACCGCTGCCGCGAGAAGCGCGGGGCTCTGCTGCCTCTACGTGGTGGCAACAGTGAAGGAGGCCACGGCCACCGCACGGCAGTGCTTCCCGGGCATGGGCTCTGTGTTCTCCGCGACCCCGCAACGGGCACAGTGCTGGCAGGGCGAGGAAAAGCCTGGGTGCCACTGCCTGGGACACTCTGGTTTCCAGGGTGAAAGGGGGAGGCTGCGGTTTTTCCAAGGAGAACCTGAAAAAAGACAACAGGGAAGCTTGGGCAGGCGCTTCTCGAGACCTCTGAGCGCCTGCAGCTTCCCGCAGCACAGACGCGGGCAGCCCTCAGCCAGGGCACCTAATGGCCCTGCGGCTCCCTTGCCACGTTCCATTACCCGGCGTGCTGAGCTCAATCTGCTGTTAAGCAGCAGCGGTGCTGATAGCATTTAGAGAGCTGTCGGGATGTGATGTCGGCATCGCTCGCTCACACTGTACTACTTTATTGCCAGCAATTACCGGAGCAGCTAACATAATCCTAGGGATTGCCTCTAATTATGGTCACTTGCGCAGGAGATCCTACAGCTCGGGGGCTGCTGGAGGCATCTCGGCAGCAACCTACTAGGGACAAAGTGAAGGCGAGCGTGGAAACGGAGAGAGAAAGCCCTGCCCGAGAACAGGACGGTGCGTGGCCACGCTCAGAGCAGGGGCTGCAGGAGGGGCCCTGCAGAAAGGGGAGGGGAGCGCCTTCCCCTCAGTCTGGTCTCCACGAGACCCCCTTTCGGCGTCAGCAGTGCTCTGCACCGTTTCATTGCCCAGGTGATCACAAGCGCTGACAGGTGCTCGGAGCCCGTTGCTGTTAATGAGGGAGATCCGGTTCCTTCTGAGCGGGCCAAACAGCCGTGTGTCCCAGCCGCGGCATCGCCAGAGGTCGGGCAGAGATCGCCCTGCTGAGCAGGCCCGGCTGGTGCTCGGTCTCTGTTTTTCAGAGGAGACCCACGCCAGGGACTGGTGGGGTGGGAGAGGCAAGCTGGGCGCCAGCAGCAGTCCAGGTACCCCCTCCCAAGGCAGGTTTGCAGCAGGGGTGGTCAGACACCGGCCATCGTGATGCAGAAGTCCTGTGTCTGCCCTGCTCACCTTCCCCTCGGCCCTCCCGCAGCGGCTGTAGCCTGCGTGAAGCTTTTCCGGCCAGAAACCACAGGGCTCCCAGGTGTTGTTGATAAAACCGCGCTGGCCCTTACAGCTGGGCTTTATTTCCCCTCAGTTTGCAGAGGAAATGACGAAGGTTTCAGGCGGATTCCAAACGGGCAGAGTGCCTTGGTCGCGGGTGAGCTCTGCGGGGCGTGCGCTTTGCGGGTTTGGGTTTATTTCGCGTGTCGGGGCGCTGCCGCCTGCCCAGCTTTATCAGCCCTCCTGACTCGCTCCTGCTCGGCCCCTTCGCCTCCCGCGTCCTGACAGCCCGCGGGAGCCCGGATGCTCCCGGGAAGGGCGCCGCGGAAATTCCCACGCGTCTTCCGCGGCCTCGGGCAGAGGATGCTCGGCCCGCGCCGGGGGGCCGGCTGGCACTGAGAGCTCGCAAACCGGGGATGGCGGCGGTGCCGCCGGACCCTCCCTCCCGCCGTGGCTGCCCCGGACTGCGCTCGGGGTGTCGCTGTGCCGGGGGGTGGTTTGTACGGGGACCGGGGAAGCCCGGCCGTGCCCGCGTGACGACGCGATGGGAAGAGATGGGATTAGGGAACTGGAGAACCGGGGAGCCGCGGTTAGGAAAGCCCCTTGCGGGCAGCCC
>VZRI01011773.1:365732-388578 GCA_013397515.1 Upupa epops
CAGGGCTCCCAGGTGTTGTTGATAAAACCGCGCTGGCCCTTACAGCTGGGCTTTATTTCCCCTCAGTTTGCAGAGGAAATGACGAAGGTTTCAGGCGGATTCCAAACGGGCAGAGTGCCTTGGTCGCGGGTGAGCTCTGCGGGGCGTGCGCTTTGCGGGTTTGGGTTTATTTCGCGTGTCGGGGCGCTGCCGCCTGCCCAGCTTTATCAGCCCTCCTGACTCGCTCCTGCTCCTGCTCGGCCCCTTCGCCTCCCGCGTCCTGACAGCCCGCGGGAGCCCGGATGCTCCCGGGAAGGGCGCCGCGGAAATTCCCACGCGTCTTCCGCGGCCACGGGCAANCCCCTTGCGGGCAGCCCCCCGGACCCCGCCGGTAACCCCGGAAAGCGCCCGTTTTCCTGGTTTCACCAGGCCCCGGCTACCGCCGGTAACGTAGGGGCCGGCTCCGCTGCTGGGGACGAGTCCTCCCGGTCTCTCTCGGAAGGGGCTCGGGGGTCGCTCGCAGTCCCGGAGCGCCTGGGGGAGGCGGGGCGGGCAGCGGGACCCGGGGCAGCCCCGACCTTGGTCNCCGGCGGGTTTGAGGTCGAACAGCCGCGTTCTGGCGCCCGGGGCGGGGTTTGGGCTGCTCCTTCCCCCGCCGGACCGGCACCTCCCGGCACCGGGAGCGGGTCCGCCGGGCTCCGCTCAGCAGAGCGAGAGGAGGCGGCCGCGGGCTGCCCCGGGGGTGGTCGGGTTGGCCCGGGTGGCAGTTTCCTCCCCGGAGCGGTGCCCGGGCCCGGCCCTGGGTGGGGGGTGAGGCCCTGAGCCGGGAGGGGGTCTCGGAGCCGCGGAGGTGTGGGGACGGGGGTACCGAGACCCGGCAGTGCTGGGGCTGCCCTCGGGGGGCTCGGAGGGCTCTCCCTTTCACGCGGTTCGGTGACTCAGCTGCCCCCGGGGGGACCCAGGAGCCGACGAGGACCTGCGGGAGGGGGCCGGGCCCAGCCCGTGTGTCCCGGTTCAGGGGCACCGTCCATGGCCGGGGCATCGCAGTGCTCTGGGCACAGGGACCCGCTTGGCAGAGCCGCTGGGGCGGGTGTGAGGGTGGAGGGCATCGGCCCGCGGTCAGGAGCTGTGGGTGAGCACATGGGTGAAGGCCATGGCTCTGTGCGCCCCTCCTCTTCCTCACGCTGTTGTTTCTGGAAGCCCTTTGGAGCCCCGCACGGCGCTTGCACCCTTCTCCTCAAAGCAAACTCCCTGTGTGCCCAGGGGAGTCAGGACGGAGCAAGGAGAACGGCAAAAACCTCTCAGTTCCATCCCTCGCTGGCCGGCCCTGCAGTCTTCGCCTCCGGTGCCCTCCGTGCCCGCAGCCGGTTGGTGCTGCGCTCCTCTCCCGCCGCTCTGATTCCAGACGAACAGCGCTTTGGGCTGTGATTTTTCCGGCGGGCAGTGTTGGTTTGGGCTGGTGCTGCAGGCACGGTCTGTGTTAGCGGCAGCAGCACGCTGGTGTTAATTACCAGCTCTGGAGCTTGTTTCACAGCGCTGCGGCGCGACCCCTCCGAAGACAATCAACAGGCTGCTCGTGGCAGCGCGGCTGCCTCTGCTCCCCGAGAACTTGACAAGGCTGCCGCGTAGAGTGCGGCTCCCCGCGGGGTTTGTGGGCTGCCCACAAGCCTCTCGGAACTCATTGTGAGGGGCTGGCTCTCTGCTGTTCATAGGAAACTCCTGAATGAAACCGCTGGGAACGATTAGACTATGAAGAGGTAACAGAGCGGTGGATCAGCAATTAGCTTTTATGGGTCCGGCAGCCTTTGTGAGGCCTTCTGGTGAAGCAGAAAAACCCCTGGAAATCGTGCCCTGTCCTGCCTCGGCTTTCATCACTGTAGTGCAGCTGATTAACTCGGGGTAGCTCGCTTTGCTCAATGGAAAAGTACCCCCCGCAGCGTTAGGTGGGGCTGGCCGGCCAGCGCGATGCTCGCTCAGGTCGCAGAATTAGCAGCATGAGCTCAGCGCTTGCCTTTGTGGAGCAGTGCCCCGCCTGAGCCCTTCGCCTCTGCGTGCAGATCCTCGTTGTGCCCGTGGCTCGAGGCTTCCTGGCGCCTCAGCTCTTGGCAGGGTGTTTTGTCGTGGGATGGGTCGGAAGGGTGCGCGCGCGCTGCTCTTGCAGAAGCTGCGCAGCACAGGTATTTGAGGTGGTCTGGCACACAGCCTGTTAGAGGAATGGCCATCAGGAAATAATCAAGGGTGTTGCGCTGCTTGAAGTGCGGAGGTGCTGCCTGTAGTCTGTAGGGTATCTCCCGGCGGGGAGAGGGATGGGTGGGTGATTCGAAAAGTAGTCGTATTCCTGCTGAATGGGTGGACTTTGTGCTGCAGTGGCTTGAGAGCATCTTAAACTTTCCCCCAGTGATGGGAATGAGGAGAAAGTGGGATGTATTAGTCTGTGATGTCACCAGTTAAGGCTACTTAAATGTGTGCTGTTAGGAAGCAGGGATTGATGGGGCTGTGCTGACAGCTGGATCCTGGAGAGCCTGACTGAATCGGGCACAAGCCATACAGTGCCGGCTGCCCTTCCTGCCGTAACATCCTTGTGTCTGTGTGTGCGGTGCTAGAGCTGCATCTCAGCCTCAGGTTTCACCCAGCTGAACCCCTGCCCTGGAAGGGAATGGCAGGAGCCCTGGTGTCTGAGCTCACAGCTGGAAGGGGGTCTCTGCAGAGAACTGTCAGACTGGAGCTGCTCGCAGTGGCCAGCTTGGCTGCAGAGATCTTACGAGTGTGGTAAAGAAAATGCCTGTCCCTGGGTTTTCCTTTTAGCCGTGGAACCAAGCGAAGAATAAGCTTACCACAGCTTGGGGCCTGCCGTGAGTACATGGCCAGGGCTTGGGGGGAAAGGAGGAGCGACAGCAGGCTCCTGGGTCCTTATTCTGACACCTTATTGTCAGCGAAAAATGACATGCACAAATGGCATGTGTGGCTGCTCTTAAAATAGCCCTGGCCGGTGCCCTGAGCACATGCAGCCTCCTTATATGTCCTGCTGCACATGTCAGGGGGAGGGGGCCTGTCCCACCGCAGGTTCTGGGGGGAGAGCGCTTCCCCTCCGGCCTGCCTGCCTCCGCACTGGGATACAACGCATCCACCGCTGCCCTGTGAGTCCGGGGAGAAACCAAGCGCGATGCTGGGGCCGGTGTGCCCACCGAGCAGGCAGGACTGGGGCTTTGTGTCCATCTGCCAGTAAAAGGAAGGGAGGAGGCAGCGCGGCGGTGAGCCCTCAGCAAGCCCCCTGCCTGTCCTGGCCACCTTTCCCACAAGCTCGCTGTATTTCTCGCGCGCAGGGGTGCCAGATGCTGATAAACCAGCTGAGAGACATCACGGGCATCCAAGACTCGGCTTTCCTTCGGGCGGCTCTAAAGGTTGGTGGTGGTGTGCTGTGCAGAGGGGAGCTCGGAGTGTGCCACGGGAGTCGGGCGAGTTCAGCCCCTCGGGAAACACCGCGCTTCCCACCGTCAGTGTTTTCAGGCTTGGCTGCTGCTAGCCACCAGCAGGTCACGGTGTCCCGTGGCCAGGAGGGCAGAGTGGGTGCTGCGTGCAGGTGCCGGCCGAGTAACCCTGGCACCATGGGTTTTCCTCCCCTGTTCTGCCAGGCTGCCAATGGGGACCTGATGGAAGCAGTCACCTTACTGACAGAGGAGCACGTGGAGGAGCCAGCCCCAGAGGCAGCCGCTGCAGAGCCATCGGCCTGGGAAGGGAGCTCTGTGGGCAAACAGCTCCCACAGGGTAAGTCCTTCGTCTCTCTCACCCACAGGCTTTGGGCCGAGCCAAAAGGGGAGGCGTCAGCCCTTCCTGCTTCTCTCGGGAACGCTCTAGCTCCCTGCCCCATTGTGAGGCTGCACCCGGACTGGTGCAGTTGGCTTTGTTCTGCCGTGTGAGGCTCCCACCTCCTCCAGAGCTGCTAGCTTTCCTTTCTCCCCCTTTCCCGCATCAGTAGTGCAGGACTCAGCCTAGAGCCGACTGCGCTGGCACCAGGGGACAGTGATTCCATGTGCTGGTGCCAGTTCTGCTGCAGTCCCCTCTGGAGCCGGTGTGGGTTGGTGGTGCTTGTGTCCAGGCACAGCAGGCAGGAGTAGCAGCTGGTGTTTAGTGATTTCCAGAAGTTTGGAACCTTCCCTCCAGCTCTGGGTTTGGCCGTGAGGAGCTCTGACCAGCACACAGCTGCGTGGTCTGTCCTGTCCTCATCCGATCCACTCAGTTACCCCTCAGACCCCCCAGCGTGATCCGAGCGACCAGGATTTGTCCGGAATACCTGAGCTGGAGAATTCCACCCGTACCCACTGCAGGGCGGTGTCTGTGCGGTGTAGGGTTTCTGGGGGTTCCTGTGAGAGGAGCGTTTTCCTGCCTCTGGGGGAAAACTGACCAGGCGCTGCCTCTGCCTTCAGATGTTCCTGTTGCCCACACCCCTCTTGACAGCGACGACCTCTGCGCGGCCGACGCTGCCCGACCCCTGCAGTCGCCCAGGGCTCAGGCTGCAGAGAGAGATGCTGCTGAGAGGTCAGTGGTTTTCCTAAGGATTGTAAGAGACTTCTTAAGCTGCAAACGGGCATCACCTGCCAGAGCTGCTGCTTTTAGGGGGTGCTTGGGTGCTTTCTGCCTCCTGGGCAGCCTGTGCGGGGTGGTGCTGCCCAGCACAGCGCACGCCAATTCTGACAGGCCGCAGGAAGCGCACGCTGCGGAAAGCAAGAACCGCCCCAAGAGGAAGCGCTGTGAAGCCTGGGGAGAGAACTGCAAGCAGAGCGACTGGAGGAGGGCAGGCAGCTGGCCTGTGGGGATGAAGAACATTGGCAACACCTGTTGGTTCAGCGCCGTCATACAGGTAGGAGATGACAGAGGATGTCTCCTGGCCTCGCTGGACATTATTAGTGGTAACCTCAACGGGGAGAGACGACAGTGAGTGGAGCTGAGCCAGTTCGCCTCCTTTAACCCTTTTGTGTCAGCAGAGAGGCCCTGGTGATGTCTCCAGCTTTGAGAGGAAGGAGTAGCGCCTCAAACAGGCCTCTTTCATGCCCTGACCTGTGTGCAGGTGCTTTTTGTAAGCATGTGTGTGCAGTAGAATTCCTTTTCTTAAATGTATTGTAACCCACACGCCTGTGGTTGGAGCAGGAGAAGTCAACAAAAAGGCTGTCAAGTAAAGAGTGGTGGGGATATCCCACCGCGGTGTCTCAGATCCTCCCCAGCACTGGCTGGTCTTGACCTTCCCTTCCCTTTCAGTCTCTGTTTCAGCTGCCCGAGTTTCGGAGGCTGGTCCTTGGCTACTCCCTCCCGCAAAGCGTGCTTGAAAGCTGTCGCAGTCGCGCTGTAAGTTCTCATCGGACAGCGGTGTCGCGTTGTCTCTGCTGTGGTGTGTGCTGCGCTGCTCCCTCTCTGGGCAGGTTTCATTTGGGGCCCTCTGAGACTCCTGCGCCTGCACTAACGGCTTTCAAATTGCCGGGCCGTGTTGAAGGCAAATTTGGGAAAAGCTTTTCGGAGGCAGAGTAGCTGTAGAGGAAGCTCGGATGCTTCTTGTGCAGCTTCCTCTAGAGCTCCTGACTTGGAGCGGAAATGTGTCCTGCAGACCTGCCTTGGTAGCTCCGAATGGCTTGCTCTTCAGCAGCACCATCAAAGATCGGGTATTTGGGCCAGTGGGGAGAGGGCAGAGCTAGCGTAACCCTGCTGGTTGTATCGCCCTGGCTCGGGGCTGCTGCCGCTCCCCAGACTTCGCTCGATTGGCCTTGCTGCAGAGACCCTACGAATCCTCAGTCATGGGCAGAAAACTTGCTGGATCTGCTGGCTTTGTCCCTCTGCCCTGGCAGCTGTCACTTCAGCACAGAGCAGGGTTGGCTCTTCTCCCATTTGAAACGTAGGGAAAAAGGAACGTCGCGTTCATGCAGGAGCTGCAGTGTCTGTTCGCGTTAATGCTGGGCACGTGCCGCAGATTTGTCGACCCGTCCGCAGCGCTGGAACTCCTGAGGGACGCGTTCAGGTCCACAGAGGAACAGCAGGTAAAACCACCTCAGAGTCTTCAGCTTTCCTCACTGTGGCTTTTGCAGCTCCCATTTCACTTCATCCTACGGATGCTCCCAGCGGCTTCTTCCCGTGTCTGTCGCCTGGCCAGGAGCTGTCCCAGTGTTGTTGGGGCACAACATCCCTGCTCGCTAATTAACCAGCTAGTGCGACGGGGCTTGCACCAGCAGGGTGGGCGGGCAGTGACCACAGTAATTCCCTCTGGTCAATTTTCAGATGAGCAGAGTGTGTGTTACCGTGTTTGACAGTGCTTCAGTCTCTCTGCTCCCTGCTGTACGGCAGCAGCAGTCCAGGTGTGTCCAGTAGGTCCATGTGCTTTGAAATCTATTGACTCTTGACTTCTGTCTGTCTTCCAGCAAGACGTGAGTGAATTTACACACAAACTACTCGACTGGCTGGAGGACGCGTTCCAGCTCGCTGTGAATATCAAGTGAGTTGTCTGCCGTCTCGCGGGTTGGGCCTGACACTGAGCAGAAGCAGCTCTTGCATGCAGCATCTTCAGAGTGACTTCACCTGAACATTCTGGGTGAGCGGGAGCTCATTCACCTCCTGAGATGATGCTCCTTCAGCTTGAAGTAGAGTCTGAAGTGTTACAGCTGCATGTCCCATGCCCCAGTGTAGGATTTTGATCAGTGCCCCTATAGAGCAGGGAGACTTCCTCGTGTAACTTGGCAGCATTGGGGCTCCTGAGCGATCTGGGTTTCCTCAAGTGCGTTTCAGAAGGTAGTCCCTGTAGCTGTTCTTTTCCCTCTGCCAGTGTGTTACCATCTGCTTCTAAGGAAGAAACACAAGACGCTTCCTGTGTATTTTGTGCTGGGTTAGAAAACCTGACCTTGAGCTGCAGGAGGATCCCTGAGCAGAGGCTCAGGTGGTGGGTTTGGGCCTTTTCCACAGCTGACAGCTGCCTGTGCTCTCTCCTCCTCAACACAGGAGCCCTGGGGACAAGTCTGAAAACCCAATGGTACAACTTTTCTACGGGACTTTCCTGACAGAGGGGGTCCATGAGGGTGAGTTAAATGCTTGCCGATTTGGCTTTTAGCTCCTCTGAGGGTTGTGGTTCATGGCAGCGATGGCCAGGATGTTGGTGTTCACCGGGGTGAAATCACTCCCGCATAGTTGTCTGGAGGAGATTGCCTGTCCTCTGAAAACACTGAACCCACGCGACTTTGGTTCCCGCGAGCAGCACGCGTGGCTGCTGCTGACAGCAAGCTCTTGCGCTGAGCAGGGACTTTGTGCTCTCCAGCTATTTCATGGTTCTGTGTCGTTTCCATCACTCAGGCAACGCTTTTTCCAAGATCGAAACCTTTGGTCAGTATCCCCTCCAGGTAAATGGGTACCGGAACTTGAGTGAGTGCTTGGAAGGAGCCATGGTGGAGGGCGAGCTGGACGAGGCAGCAGCATCTCACTCGGTGACGTACGGACAGGAGGTTAGTTCCACAGGTACCTGCCAGCACGGCCGCGCCTGTAGCTCAGGGGTGTCGGCGCGTTCCGGTAGCTGTGCCTAGCGAGTGTCCCAAAGAAGCAAACACAAGGTGTTTCCTAGGTACTTGGAGTCGCAGGTAAATGTCTGTTGACACTGCCTGGGGAGACACGAAGTCCTTGCCTGTTTGTGGAGATGCGTTGTCCCGTAGATAACCGGTTGGAGGAGTTTGTTTTGAATTACTAGGGTAAACGTCCGCTTCCGAGGCCGGTGTGATAAGGGGTCTCTGTTGAAACCCACCTGCACCTGAGCAGGAGGAGAACCACTGCCGCCTCATTTTTGGAGGGTAAAAGTGCTTGACTGCATGGTATGGCACGTGGAATCCGTGTCCTCCTCCCTTTCACAGCGCATGGGGTTTCCTCTCATTTTCACTCTTTTCAAAATGTGCCGATTTCTACACCCTTTGTGTAAATCCTGCCAATCACAAACCAGCCAAAAGTACTCAGAGCAGAAAGCGGAGGGGCACCGTGGCACCTAGCATGTGTCAGCACGGAGGAAAGGTGTTTCTGCTCGGTGAGGAGTCCAGCAGGTGTTGCTGTGGTTTAAAGTTGTGAGGAGGCAGTCTGGGGTGGCTCAACCCTGCCCAGCTGTGGGCACGGGGTTTTGTTTCTCATTTTCCTTCCCCATGTTTCTGTTCTCTTGCTCTGAAGACTGGGCTAACTAATCCAAAGCTCTGCTCCCTGGCAGAGCTTTGCTCCCTTCCAAAGTTTTTCATAAATAATTCAAAAGTTCACCTCTTTTGGAAATAATTTAGATGTAAAATGTGTGAGACAGACTGATTGTGGCAGGACACCTGACCCAGATCCTTGAAGGAAAGTGATCTCGGTGCCCCCAGTGCAACAGGGAGAGTTATCTGGGTGAAGGAGAGCAGCAGTGGGTGCTGGAGGGGTTTGTAACCCCAGGTGAGGGGAGGGCCTGTCCATTCAGCCAAGGGTTTTGATCTCAGTCTGGCGTTTTGAAACCCCTGTCCTCTCCAGGTCTCCTAAACAGGCAGGTTTGTCAGTGGGCTGAGGGGATGGGGAATGGGGTACTGCCGCGTGCTCTTCAGCACTGCCTGCCATCTGTACTGGGGCAGACCTCTCCTGGAAGCTCTTGGCTGACATGCAGATGTTGTGTGGTGTCTGCTGATCGTGTAAAATTCAGTGCTGGGCCCATGGTGATCCGCCGGGCAGGGAAACGGCTCTTCTGAAAGCTCTCTTGAGGCTCTTCCACAGGGGACGTGTGAAACGGAGCAGGAATTGTGGTCTGGCGAAGTCTGGCTTTTGAGGAGCTGCTCCATGAGCAGAATAGATTCTAATTCGGTGTTGGAAGACAGACGTTAAGGATCAGCCCCAGATCGTGTGGGTGTAAAGCGTGCCGCTTCAGTCATCTCAAACCAAGCCCCTCTGGGCTCTTTCGTTCCAGCGCTGGTTTACCAAGCTCCCACCAGTACTGACCTTTGAACTCTCCCGCTTTGAGTTCAACCAGTCGCTAGGACAGCCAGAGAAAATCCACACCAAGCTAGAATTCCCCCCGACTGTTTACATGGACAAGTGAGTTGCTCTCCTGTTCAGTACCTTTGAAGTGGTGGCGTTAGGGCAATAAAGGTTAAACGGGGCAGGGGAGGAGTGGAAATGTTTGTGCATGTCAGCAGGACACGCGTGTCCTGTGGTGGGGCTCTGTTCCTCTGTGTAGGTACCTCTACTGCAATAAGGAGCTTGTTCAGAAGAAAAGGGAAGAAATGAAGAGGCTGAAGGAGAAACTGGTGCTTCTGCAGCAGCAGCTGGAGAGGTCAGTAACTGGCCAGCTTGACTTTGGAGCCCTGTGGAAACGTGCGAGACCTTTCTTTGAAAAGAGGAGGAAGGGGAAGAATTCTCTTCCCTGTTGCTCCGGTGTCCTTCAGGTTAAGTTCCTTCCTTCAAGTCCCTGCGTCTTCCTGTAGGTACATGAAGTATGGCTCTGGTTCATCGCGCTTTCCACTACCCGATATGCTCCAGTATGTCCTCGAGTTCATCACCACCAAGCCAGCTGAGGTTGCTGCTTCTGCTCAGGGTCCCCAGACCACACTCCTGCAGCCCCAGGCCGAGCCTCAGGTCACAGAAGTAGTTTCACAACCCAACAGGTTAGTAAATAATGGGACGCTTTGCCTGGCAGTTAAATGCCACCAGTGGGTTCTTTCATCTCTGGGCTCTTGCAGGCGTGGTGCCGTGGTGTACGAGCACCTGTGCAAACACTCATCCCCACGTCCTTCACTGCTTGGTTCCCTTAGTGTAAATACAACACTGTGTCGCCTGTTCCTCTTCCCAAAGCGTCAGGTCCTGCTCCGGTGCTGGAGTAGTCTGGATTGGTTTGCTTCACATGCTTTTCCAAGAAGAGCAAGAGGGGTTGAAAACCTTCCACTACTCCTGATTTTGCTCCACAGCTTACCAGCAAGGGAGGAGGCTGGGACTGAAGATGGAGCTGTCTCTTGGGCCGGTTCCTTGCCACAGCCAAACTCGAGTACACTGCTGCAGCCCTCCGTTTCAGCAGATGACGCGTTGGAACGTCCAGCTCCTCACGTAGTTTCCCAGGAAGAGCTGAACCTTGTGCAGACATGTCTGCAGAGGTGGAGAGATGAGATTGAGCAAGATGTGCAAGGTTGGCCCCGACAGCTTTTGTTCTTTTCTTTCTGTTGGGTGCCAGGCTGATTTCCCCCGCTGTTGCCTCAGCTGGAGTGAGTGCCACACTTGTTCGTGTCCTGGCTCTGGTGTCAGGGCGTTTTACAGCCACCACATGGCGTCAGACTGGCTGAGGTGGAAGGGGCCGGGGTAGCCTGATGTGGGGTCACTAATTTTCCTGTTTCTCTCGTTCTCGATGCTCTGGCCAGAGCTGAAGGAGTCTATTGCCAGAACCAGCCTGTCCATAGAACGCGTATACTGTGACCCCCTGCTCCAGCAGGTAAGGCACGCGGCTTCCCTGGGAAAGCATTAAACCTGCTGCTGGCACTGGGTTTTCCGAGCAGCTGGCGGTGTAACTTGGCCGTTTTGCTGCCTTGTACGAACTCGGGCGGTGAGGACTCGTAAAGCGTTCTGTGTGACAAGCTGGTGGCTTTTTCCCTGCCGAGCCAGTTGGCACGCGGGAGACGCGCTGGGTTTGCTGAGCGTCTTGAGCCGGCGGTGGCCATGAGGGCAGCTGTGGTTTCTGCATGGGGTCAGCGAAAATGCTCGGCTGGGAGTCTGCCCGACAGCCGCGTCTGTGCTCTCGCAGGTTCCCTACCGCCTGCACGCGGTCTTGGTGCACCAAGGGCAGGCCAACGCAGGGCACTACTGGGCCTTCATCTACGACCGGCCTCGCAAAAGGTGGCTCAGATACAACGACATCTCTGTGACAGAGTCGTCGTGGGAAGAGCTGGAGAGAGACTCCTTCGGGGGCGTGAAGAACGCCAGCGCCTACTGCTTGATGTACATCAGTGACAAGGTGTCCCCCTTCACCACAGGTACCAGAGCCAGAGCCTGATGGATTGCCCATGTGTGCATGGTGGCCTCTCTCTGGCCCACAGTGTTCCCAGGGTGTTCCTTGGCTGCTGGGTGGCACAGCTGCCCCTTGTTGACACCAGAAACCCCATCCCAGAGAGAAGTGCAATGACTTGCTCTGTGCTCGAGTTATTTCTAAGTCCCTGCTCAGGTTGAAACTGGAGGAAGGGCGGCACTGGTGAGATGAGGTGCGGGACTTGGTGTGTTATTCATGGCTATAAATACTCGGGCTCCGTGTTGGCCGCTTCCCACGTGCCTGGGGCTTGTTTTCACTCTAGGCTTCTTGAGCGAGGGCGTGTGAAATGCCTCTTTGTTTCTCCCGTTTTTATCATGTTTTCTGACTCCCTGGCTTGGTTTCCAGCATTATCGCTGGGTTGAGCCTAGGCAGGCAGCCTTTCCCAGTGCCTGAGGTGCTGGTGGTAGCAGCTCAGACTTAATACGTGTGCTTGCTGACCCTCTGCATAAATAGATCTGAGGGGAGGTGACTCTGTGCACGGTGCTATATGGAGCAAACAGCTGCAGGAGGACCTCGTAGCCTCACGTGTGGTTCACTTTGCTGTAATAAAGAGCAAGAAACCATGGGGAAGTGTCATTCTGCTGGTGGCTGCTCAGGATCTGGAGGCTGGTTTTTGTCTTCCCGTGGCAGATCCACTTGTGAAACGAACCCACGAGTTGCTTTTTCTCCTATCCGTGCACTTTTTGTTGGGCTTCATAGGTGCTCTGGCAGCAGGCACAGGAATTGTGAGGTAGAGGGACTTGCTGCTTGCTGTGGGTAAGGTTCAGGGCTGTCTAGGGCTGATGCTCCTCGGGGCTTGTGAGAAACCCCAGTGTGATCCTCAGGCTGTGAGTCTCCTACCTTTCTATTCCATGTGGCACCGCGGTCTCACGTCCCGCTCCATGCCAGTGCCACGTGTCTTCCAGATGAGGCTGATGGCTCAGAGGCCGAGCAGTTGCAGAAGGAGGTCGAAGCCTTGTCCCCAGAGCTGCAGCACTACATCCAGGAGGACAACTGGCGGCTTGAGCAGGAGGCTGAGGAGTGGGAGGAGGAGCAGTCCTGCAAGATTCCTCAGATGGAGCCTTCACCCGCTTCCGAATCGCAGGACCTCTCTTCGGAATCGGGGACAGGTAAGGCCACCCCCGAACGCCCAGACCTGTAACAAAGGCGGGAAGCCACGAGGCGTTCTAGGACACAGGAGGAGCGGTCGTCCTCGGTCTGTGCTCACCGCTACACCGCGTCTGTTCTGGCAGACCAGTCGTCTGTGTGTGAGCAGCACGTGCGCTCCCTGTCCTCGGAGCACGCCTTGATCGCCAAGGAGCAGACTGCCAAGGCCATCGCCAACACCGCCGACGCCTACGAGAAGAAGGGTGTAGAGGCAGCCCTCTGCAAGGTAGGCGGCATGCCCTGGCCCGGGACCCTGCTTGGCCTCGTGCGGTTCTTCTTGACAGGGCTTTGCTTTTCCCGCTGTGTGGCTAGCGGCGCCGCAGTCGGCTCTGGCCCCTCTGCTTTCCTGTGGTTTGCTTCGGGTTTTCTTACTCTTTCTCTTCTTTCTTTTCGGCCACAGCCCAAGGAGGTAGAGCCAGTGAAGGCCCAGCCAGGAGAAACCGCCTCCACAGTTCAGGCGGAACCACCACGGGACCCTCAGGACACAGAGCCTGCTGCCCAGAGCAGCTCCCAGGTCTCTGAGGTGGAAATCCCCAGTGTGGGGAGGATTCCCGTTAGGTCTGATGCAGACGGCTATAACGAGGAGGTACAGGTCCCAGCACAGGGCTTAATCACTGCTGGTCATTAACCTCTAACTCGGTGCTTACCAGGCTGCGAGCTTCCCCGGGACTGGGGAGAGTTCCTTTACGGAACGATGGGAACCGGAGGAAAGCATTGCCTCCTGTCGCTCCGCAGTGCCAGGGAGAGGCAGCCCTGAAAGCACTCGCTTGCTGGGTCTGCTCGTTGTCCTTGGAGCCTGTGTGCTGGCACACCTGAACCCGCCCTCGCTGAGCCGCGCTATTTACAGAGCTCTTGACCGACTGAGGCCCAGTTTCGTACCCCTCTCGGGGACGTTAACCACTAACAGCACCACGCGCAGTGCCCGAGCGCCTGCGGCTTGGCTCCTCCTGTTCCAGCTCGCTCGCTGGGCAGTGCCCTTGTCACAGAGTGCAAACACAGAGGCCGTGCAGCCCGGGTGTGTTTAACCTGTGTGTGCTGTGGGCATGAGGAGCTACTCCTGCGTTCGCCTGCTGCAGGGGCTGACGGGATGGCTGCTGTGCTTCAGGCTGGCTGAATTCATAGAGGCCGGGGCTTGGCGTGACCAGCCCCGAGACCCTCGCCCTCCAGAAGCCCCTCGTATACAGCGCATGCTGCAGGTGAAGTGGGGCAGGGAGCCCTTCGCCGCCGGCTCCGCCCGTGTTTGTGTGCAAGTTCTCCGCCGCTCGCCTGGCGTTCTCCTCTTCCCTGTCCGTGACTGTGTTCCTCGCTCTTGTCTCTGTTTTCCTGCTCCTCCTGGTAGGTGATGCTGAGTCCGGCCATGCAAGGTGTCATCCTGGCGATTGCAAAGGCTCGCCAGACCTTTGATCGGGATGGGTCTGAAGCGGGGCTTGTTAAGGTACCTCCCTGTTTGCTGAACCCCCGGCATGGAGTTGAGTCCCGCGCAGGTCCCGCCTGCGGGCCGTTCCTCTCCTCTGCTTCACAGCTTTTCTGTCCCCCCTTCTGTCTCCGCTTTCCTGTTGTGACGATGGGCTCTCGGCCGTCTCAGAGCGTGTGTGAGGGAGCTCCCTCCTCCCGGGGGAGGCGAGCCTATCCTTGCTATTCACCGTTGATTCTGCCGCTGCCGGCAGTTCCCTCGGCCTCCCTGCCGAGCAGGAGCCGTCCCGCGAGTGCCTTTCACATCTGCTGGCCGAGTCCTCTGTGCCATCCTCGCAAAACACCCGTGCTGTGACGAGCCTTCTCCTTGGTCCCGGCCGTGTTTCTGGTGGCCTCGAGGGACGTCTGTGCTGAGCACAGGGCCCTGACAGCACCGAGTGCTGAGGCTGCCGCCAGAGTTTGCGGGAAGGTAGAATTAACTAAGGTGCCTCAGGGGAGAAGCGGCCCCTGCTGTCGCTCTGCAGCAGTGTGAACCACCAGCTCCTGTGCGCTGTGTAGGGGCGAGCTCCCGTTGGTTTGTAGCGCCTCGGGGACGGCCACAGCTGAGGCGGCGGTGCCCTCCCCGCTCTGGAAGGCGCCTGGATACCTCGGTGCTTTTCAGTCGAGAAACCTGTTGCTGCGGGGCAGGTTTGAGCTCCGTGTCCTCCCCAGGTGCCAGAGCGTGCGTGTTGTTGCAGGCCTTCCACGAGGAGTACTCGCGGCTCTACCTCCTTGCCAAGGAGGCCCCCACCCCGCAGAACGACGCCCGGCTGCAGCACGTGCTCATCTACTTCCTGCAAAACGACGCTCCGCAGCAGGTGGTGGAGCGGACCCTCCTGGAGCAGTTTGCAGACAAAAACCTCAGCTACGATGAGAGGTCAGGGCTGGGGGCTCTGGGTGAGGCCGCTCTCACGCGTAGGGGTCCGGGCAGTCGCCTCCTGACTTCCTTGTCTCTGGACCAGGTCCATCAGCATTATGAAAGTCGCACGAGCAAAGCTGAGGGAGATCGGTCCTGGCGATGTTGATATGGAGGAGTACAAGGTAGGGGGCCGGGGCGCTGGCGGTGACCCTTCTCACCGCCCCACGCACGTGTCTGGGGATGGGGAGCGTGCTGGGAGTCTCCTTGGCTTGGAGGGAAACCTCTGTGCCGGTCACAGAGTCACTGGACTCGGAAGGGACCCCGGGGGTTTCCTGTCCCACTAAACTGATCCGCGTGTCGCTTGGGGGGGTGTTTCACCCCCTCAGAGGGTAAAATCCAGCAGCCTTGTGAGCTGGGAGGGACTGTCAAAACACGCATGTGCTGGGACGCTGACGCTGCGCTCTCCTCCGCAGCGATGGCACGAGGACTACAGCCTCTTCCGCAAGGTCTCCGTGTACCTGTTGACAGGCTTGGAGCTCTACCAGAACGGGAAGTAAGAGACCTTCAGACAAGCGAAAAGCAAAGGCCGCCTGGGCGGGATCTGTGGCCCGTGCTGGCCGGCCTCTGAGGGCCAAGGCCGCTGAGGCCACTGGGCTTTCTCTCGCCCCCTCGCAGCTCGTTCTTAGTGGTCAGCAGCGGGTGTTAACAGCTCGATACAGCCCCGGGGTTTCCCCTTGTGAAGCAGAGCTCTCTGTTCTCACTTGCACGGGTGGCGGTTCCGCTGCCCCGCAGTGGGCACTGCTGCGTGTAAGCGCTGCTTTGAGGTGTCTGGGCTCCAAAGAGCTTTCAGTGGGGTCTTTTCCCCTGCCTCCTGCTTTGGAGCTGGTGCTCTACGGAAGGACTTGTAATTGGAAAAGAGGTTTTCCCTGTCTGGGGAATGAACGGGCTTCAAACTCCCCTGTTGGGGCTGCAGCTGGCCCCCTGGGGCTGGGCATTGAGTCTGTCCTGAGCTGGTGGGGCTGCGGCTGGCCCCCTGGGGCCGAGCACTGAGTCTGTCCCGAGCTGGTGGGGCCCTGGCAGGGCTGGAGCTGCGCCTCTTCCCCCAGGTACCAGGAGTCGCTCACCTACCTGGTCTACGCCTACCAGAGCAACACCAAGCTGCTGCTGAAGGGAGCCAACAGAGGAGTGAGCGAGCCGCTGATCGCCCTGTACAGGAGGAAGTGTCTCCTGGTTCGTACCCGGCAGCTCTGTGCTCGCCTGTTCATGTTGAGGAGGGGAGGCACCAGCGGGTGTTGCAGTCCTGGGTTCAGCTGGGACAGAGACAACTGTCACGAGGAGCTGAGAGGGGGCTTAGCCAGGGTGAGAGTAGCCTGTGTCCCCCTTTCTGAGCTCGTGGCATTTCGGGGAAGGTTTGGACGCTGCTGAACGAACTCTTGGGGCTTCACTCGGGGGTTGCATCACAGTCCCTCCCGACCCCCAGTGTTTATCCCTAATATCAACGGCATTCTCTGAGCCCAGGAGGCTGCTCTCTACAGGAGAGTGAACGTGACATGCCCTTCCCCTTTTCCCCCCACGGATGCCAGAGCAGTGCCAGCTGTCTCTCCTGTGCCTGTCACTGTGGCTCCTGGCCAGGACCAGGCAGCAGCTCTGAGGGCCAAGGCCGCTCTGGATCGGGGCACTGTAAAACCAGCTCTCTAGCCAAGCTCTGTGCTTGCGGTGATCCTGGCGACTGCAGAGCTCTGCCACAGCTGGCACTCGGTTCTGTGAGGCTCCTGATGACAAGGTGCCTGTCCCAGCTGCACGCAGATGATCCTGTCCCCTGCTTCTCCCTCCTCCCCTAGAAGCTGAACGAGGTGGCCGCATCGCTGTTTGTCAGCTGTGAAGAAACCGGAGTGGCCGAGGGCGTCAGCATCCTGAATGAGCTGATCATCCCCTGCATGCACCTCATGAGCAACTTCGAGATCTCCAGAGAGGACCTGGATGCCATGGAGGTCATGAGGAGCCGCTGGTGCTCCTACCTAGGGCGAGATGACATGGACGGTAGGGAGGGGCGCTTTTCATGCTGGGCTTGGGTCTGAGCTAGCAAGGAGTGAGACCGGTGCCCCAATCCCAGGCTTTCCAGTAGAGGAGTCCCTCAAGTCCCCCCAGTCACTTTGGTTAGGAGGAGTTTTTGACCCCTGGATCTACCCGTGAAGCCTTGGGGCGTGCTTCAGGGCTCTGCTGCTAGCAGAGGGGTGGCTTGCTGCAGCAGAGAAGGCAGAAGCAGAGAGGTTTCTTCTCAATTTACTGTTGGGGGCCTTGGATCAGTTGGTGCTGATGGGTGAGGTGGGCGAGTTGCCTGTGCTCAGGGTGGCAGGGGGCGTTAAAGGAGCAGCGGGAGGCTGCTGGCACCACCTGGACCCCATCTAGCACCACCCATGGCACTCCTGTGGCCGCCCCAGCAGGACGGTCCTTTCCTGGGACCGGGTGGTGCCTGCTGAGCCCCAGGATGTTCAAGCTGTCAGGTGCAGGGTCGGTGTCGGTGCGACGCCCTGAGATGCATCAGCAGGACAGGGTCCTGGGGGAGGGTGCTGGTGGTGGCCCTGTCCTGGGGACAGCCAGGTGGCACTGCCGAGTGGGGCTTTGGTCTGAGGGCCGAGCACCCGGGTCAGCTGGCATGATGCCGCCTCCTCTGCGTCGTCACAGCTCCTTAGGGCAGCACGGGAGCCTGTGCCATCTGCTCCTTGGCTGGAGCCGCTGACTCTCTCCCTCTCCCTTTCGGCAGCAAAGCTGCAGGTGAAGCTGGGCGAGCTCCTGCCCCGGCTCCTCGACTGCTCCACCGAGGTCATTGTGCTGAAGGAGCCCCCGAAGATCCGGCCCAACTCCCCCTACGACCTCTGCAGCCGCTTTGCAGCCGTGATGGAATCCATTCACGGGGCCACCGCCGTGACAGTGAAGTAGTCCCCGGAGCGGCTGCCTGGCTGGGGACCTCTGCCAGGCAGGGCGAGGGAGGGTGACTGGAGCCAGAGCCCTGTTCCCTGTAAATACGAACGAATAAAAAGCAGCCTTGCACTCCTGGGGGAAGGGCCCGGACTTGGCTGGAGGCTGCCACACGGCCGGGGCCCGGCAGAGGCCACAGGTCTCTGTCACTGAGCAGCTCTCGAGACCTGGGTCTCCATGGCGGCCGCAGAGCTCCTGGGTGAGCCAGGCTGCGCGTGCCCCTGATCTGTCAGGCGCAGTTACTGCCTCCCGAGTGACGAGCTGCCGGGGATGGGGCACTTGGAGTGCACAAGCTTCTTCTCCCAGCAGCTCGGGGAGGGGGAGGCAGCTCGCTGCACATGGCTGTGGGTCAGGGGATACCGGCCAAAGCAAAGGCGCAGGACCCAGCCCGGGAGGACGGGCCGGCAGCAGTGAGGACAGAGATGGGACGGGGAGTGGAGCTTCTGCTGCAGTTGTGTGGTGGCAGCAGCTCCCAGGGAGGTCGCGCTCCCAGGGAGGTCGCACTCCCAGGGGGAGGCGACTCCCCTCGTGTCCGGTGGATTCCCGGTGCCAACCGTGAGGGCTGCTTTGGCCCCTTTCACGCGGGTAGTGGGTGTTTCCCGTGTCTGTCGGCACGGTCGGTTAGCCCAAGCGCGAGCCGGGGGCAGTGGCTCCTGCGAGGGAGGGCCCGGCCGCAGCGCTGAAGGCGCAGTGGAAGCGTTGGCTCTGCGCCGGGGTGGAGACGCTTCCCCCGTGTCTTCGTTTCGCTCCTGTGTGGCTCCTGGCTTCGCCCTGAAGAAGGGGGAGCAGCACAAACATGAAAGGGCTTGGCAAAGCAACGGGAACCTCCGCAGCTCGATGGGGAGAAGGCTCCTGCGGGGGCAGGACGAGGCGTGGGCTGTGGCACGGAGTTCGTCGGCCCTTAGCAGGAAAGCAGGTGAGTGGCGACAGAGGGCGAGTGCAGGCAGCGACTGGGAAGCCGGGTCCTGAAGAGAGGTCGGTGTTTGTTGCTGGTGCTGAGAGGGGGAATCTGCTCCAGGGCCCTTGCCCAGCGCCAGCCCTCTGCATTTATTCCCTAGGGGGTTCTGGAGGAGGGAACTGCTGACCTCAAGCAAGCAGCAGCGGAGCAGCACTCACATTAAATTAGCAGAGGAGGAGAAAGCGCTGGCTTCCCGCTGCCCAAACCTCCGTTTTCCTGAACGCCTGGGGATTCGGAGTGTTTCGTGGCTGCTCAACAGCCCGGGGTGAGGGTGGCAGCCCTTTCCCTGCTGCTGCTGGCAGCTCCTTTAACCACAGGTTCCTCTGGGCAGAGCAGCAGGGAGGGAGGGACAGGCAGACGGGGCTTTTCCCAGCAAGCTGGAGGTTGTGGGAGTTGTCCAGAAGTTGCCGGGGTCAGCAGAGCCGTCGTGGAATGGAGACAGCCGGGGTGGTCCCGCAATTGCCCATCCCTGAGGAGAATGTGGCATCCTCCCAGCTCTCTTCTGGGGAGACAGAAGCTCTGCTGCCGGTGTCCGAAGTGGAGCTGGGCCTCATCCAGACAGCGGAGGCTGCACAGCTGGGGCTGCTGCCTCTCAGCCCCCTCTCGTGCTCTGGGAGGCCCAGCCAAAGGCTAGCGAAGCAGAAGCCAGGGTTTCTCACAGGTGCTTAGGGTCTCGTGATGTCTGGGGGGGGTGCCCCCAGGCTGGAGAATTTTGCTTAGTGCCTGGTCCCCCAGTTCCCCAAGGGTGAGGAGCTGCCACCAGCACAGACTCTGCGCTTGCTGGGTTGCTCAGAGCCCTCACGGGCAGCTGCCAGCATGCGCAGGGCTCTCAGGAGGATGGGGCAGCGGTGCCCCCACTGTCCCACCTCCCAGATTCTCGGGAAGGGCTGAGCAAACTTGCTGAGTCCTAGCAGCATGAGGAAGGCTGGGGATCCTCTTTGTCCCCTCCTTGCCCACCCAGCCCTTTCTCCCCTCGGCAGCCGAGCAAAGGGCAGGTTTCAAAAGGGGAGCTTTTGGCGGGGAGCGGACTTTGTTTCCCCAGGAATGCTGCTGCCGACTGGGGCTTCCTCGAGTTCAGTCACGCGCCAGTGGCCTTGAGCCCCCGGGGATTAAACCAGCAGTGAACTCGGCTTTTAACCGGTGCTGTGGCAGCGGGACTTTGGGAGTTGACCCAGCACGATGCTCCAGGCGGTGGGGTCACGCAGGGGGCTGCAGCAGGCGAAGAAATGGTCCAGGAGGCCCGTGAAACCCTGCTCTTGCCTCTGAGCACAGAAATGATGCGGCTGAGGCTTTATCACCTCAGCCATGAGATGAGGCTGCAGCCGGGGCTGTGATCCTTGGCGCTGCCTCATCTTTCGTTTCCCCCTCTACCTCGTTTCTCCACCTTTCCCCCCAGTCCCTTCCCTCTGCCCAGATCGTTGTCAGAGCCGCAGCAGAGCCCTGGCAGCTCCCCCCCTCAGCCCCGTTCGCGCTGCACCCTGTGCAAGATGCAGCAGAGCACAGAGATGCTGCTGACACCCGCGATAATTTATTGCGGATCCGAGGCAGGGACAGGCAGGCGAGGGGGGGCAGCTGCACGGGGGCATCGCTGCTGCCAGGGACAGGCGCGACTACTGGAGATGCGCAAGGAATGCACAGCCAGCGACTCTGCAGGAGGAGCTCCCCGCTGCTCTGCCTTGGTCTCGCTGCCCTGCCGCGCTCCCTTGGCGAGTGTCGCAGGGAAGGTGGCCACCCCCTCATCCCCCCGAGAAAGAAAAAGGGAAGCAGACACACAAGGGAGGGCACAGAATCCGTCTGGCTGCTGCAGGAGCAGGCAGGAGTCGCCCCTGTGCTGGGAAGAGCTGGGAGGCAGAGGGGGTGCTGTGCCCCGACTCCCTAGATGACCAGGTCTGCAATTTTGGGGTGCGGGTGGTGGCCCCTGGCCGAGCCCCATGTAGTGGACGGGCGGCGGCAAGCGGGGGCCGGTGGCACCGCGGTCCTCGTGGCCCGGGCGCTGCAAGCGAGGAGAAGCCCACTGGCGGCGAGGAAGACTCCGGCAAACCATCCGAGGAAGGTGGCCTCCCCGAACTCCCACCGGGGGACGATGTCGGGGACGGTGTCATCCCAGAAGTCGAGGACAGTGTTGTAGGCGACCCAGGAGACTGGCACCAGCGTGGTCATCCCCGCTGAACCGAGCGCCGCTCCTCCAGCCAGGAGGAGCCGCCGCTTCAGCCGGGGTTTGTCCTCGCAGGGTCTCCAGCCCTCCAGTCCCGGGGCGGCGAGGAGGCAGCCCAGCAGCCCCAGCCCGTTGGAGAGGCACATCAGCAGGCGGGAGATGCGCAGCTCGGAGGGCAGTGCCAGGAAGGAGCCGTGGGCTTGGCAGTCGACACCCACCTCCTCCCGGATGATGCAGACCTGCCACAGCCCCATGGTCCAGACCTCCAGCTCGTTCAGGTCCAGGTTGAGGTTCTTCCAGAGCGGCACAAAGGTGGTGACGCAGGAGGAGACCCACCCGAAGAGGGCCAGCAGCATCCCCCCGGCCTGCGCCTTGGCCCACCAGCCCCCGGCCATGCTGACACCGCGCACCAGCCCGCACCCTGGCTGCGACGAGCTGCGCGGGGCGGTGGCCGCCGGCATCGACGCCTTGGGGAGCGGCGTCCGCCCCGCCGCCGGCTCTGTCTGGGCCGGGAGCGCAGATTCAAGCCTCTTCTTCCGACGCCGGGGTGTGGCCTCGGTCGTTCTCCGGCCGTCGTTAGTTTTTCAAGGTGAACGGAAGGCTCCCCCGAGTCAGCGAGAAACAGCCGGGGGCATCCCCGCCGCAGCCGGCAGCTCGCGGTGCCCGGCGGGGGTCCCCCGGGTCCCGGCCACCCCGCAGCGAGGCCCTCGGCAGGGAAAGCGCCTCTCAGCAGCAGCAGCTCTGGCCCTGCTGGGCTGACAAGGGGACCCCGAGACGGGATGCAGGCGGGGAGAGCTGCCCCCGGGCTCTTCTCGGGAGGGTCTGAGTGGCAACGCTGGCTCGGTTCTGTGTGAAAACACAGAGGAGCCGCCCGGTGTGCAGCGAGGTTGGGGGTGTCCTGGAGAGCCTTCCCCCCGTTCAGAGGTGGCTGCTAACCACCCAGTCGCACATCAAGCCCCTCACGGGGGCCTCGGCTCTTGATCCTTGACGTGAGCCAGCCTGCCTGGGGCAGGACTCCCTGCTGCCCGAACGTGGTGGGGACGGGACGGCTGCAGCGGCCGGGAAATCCCCGCTTTGCCAGCGCTCGGCTCTCCCCACCCCTGCAGCCATCCCCTTGCAGCATCCAGCTCGCAGATTCATCTTCCCCGGGAGATTAGCGACTAATCTCCCCTTCATCTGCCGCCTTCCTTATCGCGGGGGGACCGGGGACCAGGGTGGGAAATTACTGGGTCCTGGCAGCAGGGATCCGGCCCTGGTGACCCCCGCGGGCACCCGCACAGGGGGGTCCGAAGCGAAGGGCGAGGTCGCTCAGACCACGCTCAACCCGCTGCGCAGAGCAGGTGGGAGAGGGGGGCGTTTGCCGGCCCTTGCTGGCAGTCCCGTCCCTCGGAGTGGATGGGGAGCATCATCCCCCGGCCGAGAGCCAGGAAATCCGCCGGGAAACCCCTCCTGCTCCTTCCCCTGGGCGTCGGGGCATCCACTCCTTCTGATTAAAGCGTCTCGAGGTGATTGTGTCTGTCATTGAGACAGATTAACGAGCGACCTTCTGCCGCGGGGCAGGACTGGCGGCAGCCACCGGGCTCCCGCTCCTTCCCCTCCCACCGGCGCAGGCGGCGCGGGGCTCGGACCGAGCACTGGGGGGAAGATGCCTGGCAGCGGCCAGGGCAGAGCAGGAGCCACGGGCCAAGAACGAGGTCTCCTGGACCGGCAGCCGCTCTGCCTGCACATGAGGTGGGTACCCTCCCGCGGGGCTGTGCCGGGCTGGGGCCAGCCTCTCCGCCCCGAGGGCTCCCAGGGCCGCAGCAGCAGAAGCCAGGGGAGCGGGATGGAAGTGCCCAGGGGCAGGTCCCCATGCCCTTGGTGGCAGCTCCAGATCCGTCACCTAGCTGGACTCTGCCCGTCCCTAGGGGCTGTGGGCTCTCTCTCTCACGGGCTGGTCCCCCCACGCCCAGGGCTGCCCGTTTCTGCCCGGAGCTCGTTAGGAAACCGGCCGTGACAGTCACAGCCCGGGACTGGCACAGGGCAGAGCCCTGGGCCCTCACCTGGTGGTTGCCCACCGCTGGTGCTGCTCCTGCTGGGGGTGGCCGCCTCTTCCTTGGCTTCTGCAATGCAATTATGGCTCCTAATGGGCTTAGCCATCTGGTGCCAGCCAGCAGCTGCCCCAGCACAGCCCCACGGCTGGCACGTGCACTGCTGGGCAAGGGCGGCCCTGCCAGACCCCTGGGATACAGAGAGGGGCCTGAGCCCCCTGCGGTCCAAATAACCCCCCCGCTTTGTGTTCCCTGC
>VZRI01011773.1:388601-403858 GCA_013397515.1 Upupa epops
TGTTCCCCTGCGCCCACAACAGCGTCGTTGGCGGCGGCTGGCTGGGGCCTGAGGAGCCCCGTGGCCGCAGCAACTCCATCCCCCCGGTGCAGACCCCCACTGCCAAGCACATGCTGGCCTACCTGCCACGGCCGCCCACCGACACCAGCCAGTACGGCACCTTCCCGCAGAAGGTATGGCTTGTGCCCGGCTCTCGGGCGTCCTGTGGGCAGGGTGGGTGCTGATGGGTGGGCACAGCCGGCAGCAGCAATTGCTCACCAGGGGGCTCCTCTTGGCCCCACAGCCCGACCTCCCGGCCACCCCTGGCTCTCTACTGGAGGATAGCTGCCAGCAAGCCAGCACCACCACTGCCAAGAGAAGTGCCCCGATGCCAAACCACCCATCCCTGCCCTGCCGTGGTGTCGTCGTCCCCAGCGAGCCAACCCTGCTGCTGAGCCGTGCCAGTGTGGCTGCCCAGCACCGTCCCAGCGACCTGTCCCGGTGCCCTCCAGCTGCCCCGCGGGAGCCAGGTGCCCGCTGGTACCCACTGCATGCACTGAGTGTGCCCAACATCCCCAGCTCAGCACGGGGCAGGCCCTCTGCCCGCAGCAGTGCTGCCGCCTCCGTCCCCACCGCAGAGGGGCTGCAGAGCCGGCGCCACAAGCTGCTGGAGGAGGATGGTCCCATGGTCCAGGCGGGCAAGCGGCAGCGGCAGCGCTACGTGACAAAGGTGGGCAAGTGCCAGGTGAACCTGGGCAACATCCAGGAGAAAAAGCGGTTCCTCTCGGACATCTTCACCACTATCGTGGACCTCAAGTACCGCTGGTTCCTCTTCGTCTTCATGATGTGCTACATCGTCACCTGGGTGGTCTTTGCCGCCATCTACCTCTTGGATGCCTGGGTGCGGGGTGACATGTGGCACCAGGGCGACCCTGAGTGGCAGGCGTGCATCGAGAACGTGGACGGCTTCACCTCCGCCTTGCTCTTCTCGGTGGAGAGCCAGCGCACCATCGGCTACGGCTCGCGCATAGTGACAGCCAACTGCGCCGAGGGCGTCATCCTGCTGATGGCTCAGTCCATCGTGGGGTCCATGATCGACGCCCTCATGGTGGGCTGCATGTTCGTCAAGATCTCCCGGCCCAAGAAGCGCGCCCAGACCCTCATCTTCAGCAAGAACTGCGTCATCTCCCGCCGGGACGAGAAGCTCTGCCTGATGTTCCGTGTTGGGGACCTGCGGGAGAGCCACATGGTGGACGCCAAGATCCGGGCCAAGCTGATCAAGTCCCGGCAGACGGCCGAGGGGGAGTTCATCCCCCTGGAGCAATCGGAGCTGAACCTGGGCTACGACACAGGGGAGGACCGGCTGTTCCTGGTGGAGCCCCAGATCATCTGCCACGTCATCGACCCCCGCAGCCCCTTCTGGGACATGTCGGCAGAGTCACTGCGCTGGGAGCAGTTCGAAATCATCATCATCCTTGAGGGCATCGTGGAAGCCACAGGTGGGTTGAGACGGAGTGCGAGTGGGGACTAGTAGCAACCCTGGGGCCCTGGAGGTGCCAAGCAAGCCCATGCAGGCAGCTGGCATCTGGTAAGGGATGCCCAGGGCCGGAATTGACTCCAGTGGGCAATGGCTGGGCTAGGGCTGATGGCCCCGTGTGCCAGCAGCAGCCCAGCTCTTGTCTCTCCACAGGAATGACGTGCCAAGCCCGCACCTCGTACACGGAGGATGAGATCCTCTGGGGGTACCGCTTCGAACCCTGCATGTCGCTGGAGAAAGGTGCATTCCGGGTGGACTACAGCCGCTTTGAGATGACCTTCGAGGTGCAGACGCCAGTGGCCAGCGCCAAGGAGCTGCACGAGCTGCGGGAGCTGGAGCAGCAGGAGCACTCTACACTCAGCCTCTACTGGGACCATCTCCTGCAGCCCTGCGTCCCACCGGGCACTGCGCCCAGCCACGAGCCGCTCGCTGGACTCAGTGCTGTCGAGAGTGGCCGGAACAAGCGCCTGGAGCAGGAGGCTATGGCCTGAGTTGCTGCTGGGGGGCCACAGGATGGGATGCCCAGCTGTGCCCTCGATGCGGAGGGTCCCCAACAGTGCCATAGCCCATCCTCCTGTGCGGGGCCGAGCCCTCCCGCCCCTGGTCCACCCTGGCTGCGGGTCCTTTGGAACAAGGCTGGGAGCCCCACTCCCGGGCGATTAAAATGTCGTCATTAACACCCCCTGCAGTGGGCTCTGCTGCCTGCTTGGTGTGATGCAACGGGGCAGGGGCTGCAGGGACCCTGCAGTGGGGACCCGCCGTCCCCCCTCCCGCACCAGAGCTCTGCCCCGTAGAATCCCAGCACAGTCTCCCTGCGACCCCAGAGGTCCGCGGGACCCAGCGTTGTGACCCCACTCAGGGCTCCCCTCGCCGCCCCACAGGTGGCTCCGGGGTCACCACACAGGTTGCCCCAGGACTGTCCCCCCGCCTGACAGCACTGTCACCCCGGGGCAGCGCCGCCGCCGGTGAGAGGCGGGGGCAGAGTGCGACCGAGCTGAATGCAGTGACACGGAATGAACGGTGCTAACAGGAACAAACAGTCGGCCCAGGGCGCGACTGCGGGTGCGGAAAGGCGCTGGGGCGGGCGCCTCACACAGACCCCCTCCCCGTGAGTGCCCGGCGCTGCAGCGAGGACGGGCGTGCGCGGTAACGGCCCCGCTGCGCGTCCGTCGCTGCCGGGAGTCGCGGGCACCGGCGGCTCCTCCCCGCCGCCAGGGGCCGCTGTTCCTCCCCTGCGCCCGCTCTNGAGGCCCCTGCGGCGCGGCCCGGCCTGGCCCTGCGCGCCGCATGGCGCGGCCCTGAGGGGCGATGACCGACCAGGAGAACAACAACAGCATCTCCAGCAACCCGTTCGCCGCGCTCTTCGGCTCCATCGCCGACGCCAAACACTTCGCCGCCATCCAGAAGCAGCAGCAGCTGCGCCAGCTCAGAGGTGCGGGGCTGGGGGGGCTGCCCTGCCGCGGCGGCGACGACTGCGGCGGCGTTGGAATTTGCTGCCGCGGGTCCCCGCGGGAGCGCTGAGAGCTTCTGTCCCGCAGGCGACGAGACCTCGGTCAGTCAGGATGACTCCGACAACAGCGTCTCCGAGAGCCTGGACGAGTGCGACTACTCGGTGGCGGAGATCAGCCGCTCGTTCCGCTCGCAGCGGGAGCTCTGCGAGCAGCTCAACATAAACCACATGATTCAGAGGATCTTCCTCATCACTCTCGACAACAGTGAGCACTGGAGCCCTTTTCTGCGTTTGTGCGGGGCAAGGGTGTTAGAGGACGGGGAAGACCCCCTGTGCTGGGCAGAGCTTGCTGAACCTGTCTGGAGTCAGAGGGAAACGCCGGTGGGGGCCTGACCCCTAATCCAGCAGGCACAGGCAGTGCCCTGCCGGCAGGTTCTGCTGCCTGCCGATCTGCTTTTCTGCCGTGTAGGTGAAACAGACCACTCCCCGCTTTTCCCAGGTGACCCCAGCATGAAGAGTGGGAATGGGATCCCAGCACGCTGCGTCTACCTGGAGGAAATGGCTGCAGACCTGGACGACCAGGACTGGCTGGACATGGACAACGTTGAGCAGGTCAGGCTGCTGGCATTTGGCTGCCTTGGGCGCCGGGAGCAGAGTTTGTTTGCATGCAGTACACAGCATTATGTGTCCTCCTGTTTGCCCAAGTGCAGAGTGGCTGGCTGCAGCTCTGCTGTTCAGCAGCCACGGGGAAGTTGGGGCACAAGGCTGAGAAAAGTTTCGAATTTGTGGCTTGGGAGTCCCTTCTCTGGGAGGTTCCACAGGGACAGGAACAAACTTGGGCCAGCTGGGGCTTGGTGGGAGGCTCAGTTGTGGCTATGGAGGGCAGACATTGCCACGCGCAGTCTGTTGTGCTGCTGAACAGTGAGCTCTGCAGATAGAAAGGGAAGCTTGTGACCTGTTTTCCAGTGACAGTCATCTAGTTAGGGCTGCCATTGGCATCTTGGGCAGAGGACCGAGAGTGGGGGTCTCAGTGTCGTACTCTGTTATGTAACAAGGCGTAGAGAGAAGTCTTTGTGCAGAAGGCTGTGAACAGAGACATGTGGCACCTTCCCAGGAGCAGCTGTTTCCTTGTGCAGAGTTTTACCTTCTGACTGTATCTCCTGTTGTTCAGGCCCTGTTCACCCGACTGCTGCTGCAGGAACCTGGAAACCACCTGATCCACATGACCCCCACCGGCACGCAGAACCTCTCTGCAGACCGGGACGCAGGGGAGAGGCAGATCCTGCGTTACCTCTATGCCTGCTTCCAGCGGGCAAGAGAAGAGGTGGGCTGGGGCTCTGTCTGGTGATCCAGCTGAGGATAGAGGCAGGTGCTAGGGCCCCAACCACATCTTGCTTTCCCCACACAGATAACCAAGGTCCCAGAGAACCTGTTGCCCTTTGCTGTGCGCTGCCGGAACCTGACCGTGTCCAACACTCGCACCGTCCTACTCACCCCAGAGATCTATGTCAACCAGAATGTGTATGAGCAGCTGGTGGACCTGATGCTGGAGGCACTCCGAGCGGCACGTAAGTTGTGCCATGAGGCTGCCCTGCACAACAGTCTGGGCTCGGGTGGAGCTCTAGCTCCTGTGTAGCAGGGAGGACTGCAGTTAGATCACAGTGTGTACGTGCACGCTGAGATTTAGCTGCTTGAGTAACAGCCTCGTGTCCCTTCCCAGACTTTGAGTATGTGACTGAGTTCCTCGAGGAGGTCATAGATGCTCTAACGATGGATGAGGAGGTGCGGACATTTGGGGAGGTCATGGTCCCGATATTTGACATCCTCCTGGGTAGAATCAAGGATGTGGACCTCTGCCAGATCCTGCTGTACACATACCTTGACATGCTCCTCTACTTCACCAAGCAGAAGGATGTTGCCAAGGTGGGTGTCTCGGCTGTGCCCAGAGATCCTCATGAGTTCTGCTTATGGGTGCACATTTGTAGGACCCTGTGCTGGGGTTAGACCAACGGTGCAGCCTCATACTGCCACATGCTGCTTGTTCCTTCCTGACAGCCTGTCGCAAGCCCCCATAAACATGGCTCTGCTGTTTACTGGGGTATTGGATAACAGCATGTCCTGCTGTGTTCCCAGGTTTTTGGTGGCTACATCCAGCCCAAGGATCCCAGTAATGGGCAGATGTACCAGAAGACTCTGCTAGGCACTATTTTAAACATCTCCTGCCTGCTGAAGACACCTGGTCTGGTGGAGAGCCACGGCTATTTCCTGAACCCGTCACGGTCCAGCCCACAGGAGATCAAAGTGCAGGAATCCAACATCCACCAGGTGGGCTGAGCTGGGCACCTATGCTGCCCAGGGAGTAACAACATGATGCCAGGGCTGAAGTTTCCCTGCCAGTCTCGAATCATCTGTGTTGTGGGACCAAGCAGGTCACAGAACTGCTCTGGATTCTTCAACACACAAGGGGTGTCACCCACTTCCTCGGGTGGCTTTGACTCAGCTCTTGGTCCTGTTTTATCAAAGAGATTGTGAGCTTTGGGAAGGGGTGGTGTGGTCCTTGAGATACTACATGAAGGGAACCCACCTTGGGGGTGGCAATCACCAGGAAATGGTTCTCAGTACCTGTCCGGTAACTAAAATACTGATTGACACCCCAGTAGGGGAAGCGACAGGCTTTCATACTGCTGGCCTTGGCCTCCAGGCTTGACCTGCTCATAAGGTGCCTGGCACGTGATAGAGCATTCCTGGCAGTGGTATACACTGAAGCCTTGCCCGTGAGGAGGGGGCGAGCTCTGAGATCATTAGCAAAGGGAGAGGCAAAGCAGTTTCCTTCACCTTGTTCTGTTCCCCACAACAGTTCATGGCCCAGTTCCATGAGAAGATTTATCAGATGCTGAAGAACCTGCTGCAGTTGTCTCCGGAAACGAAACACCGGATTCTCTCCTGGCTGGGAAACTGCCTCCACGCCAACGCGGGCCGCACCAAGATCTGGGCCAACCAGATGCCAGAGATCTTCTTCCAGATGTATGCCTCCGATGCCTTCTTTCTCAACCTGGGAGCTGCCCTCCTCAGGCTGTGCCAGCCCTTCTGCAAACCCAACTCCCCACGGCTGCTGACCTTCAACCCCACATACTGTGCCCTCAAGGAACTGAACGAGGAGGAGAGAAGGAGCAAGAACGTGCACATGAGAGGTACGGCTGTGCCTCAAGCAGATGGGGAACAGGGAAGGGCACCTCTCCATGCTGCTGGGTGGGACATGATGCAGAGACTCTTCTTGTGTCAGGACTGGAAAAGGAGACGTGCTTGATACCCGCCATGAGCGAACAAGAGCCAGAGTTTGCCAACAGCTACAACCTGGTGACAGAGAACCTGGTCCTCACACAGTACACCCTGCACTTGGGCTTTCACAGGTACTGCTGCCCCCCAGCCCTGGTGCTGCTCTCCATAGCCCTGCTCACTGCCAGCACTGGAACTGCCCCAGTAACAGGCAACACGTGAAGGGGAGACATGAGGCAGCTCTCTGTTCCCCAGGAAAGGTTTTCTGGATGCTGTACTGCTCAGCTTCCATGAGCAAATCGTTGCCTGGATACCACGAGGTCACTGCTGATCCAGGCACCTTCTGGTTTATTCGCTAAATATAGAAATCAGTCAAAAGTTCTATGCAAGTGCCTCATTGCTGGGGAAGTGGAAACATCCCCTCATGGGTGTCTGGGGCTTGCTGCAACCCTGACCTCGGTGGTGGCCTGAGGGGCTGTGCTGGCTCCCCATCCACATCTCTGCAGTGTCCTTGGTTTCCAGACTGCAGTGCAGTCCCTCAGCAGGGCCTGAGATCCTCCCATTCTCTGAACCATTACAGCTTCCTGGGCTGGCCTACATCAGATGACCCATGCGAAAGGAAGTCAGACACAGAGACCCGTTCTCACGAGCAGGGTAGCAGCATGTGCTAGCTCAACCCTAGTTTTTCCGGGCAGGTTGCACGACCAGATGGTAAAGATCAACCAAAGCCTTCACCGCCTGCAAGTGGCGTGGCGAGAAGCTCAGCAGAGCTCCAGCCCCACTGCCGACAGCCTCCGGGAGCAGTTCGAGCGCCTGATGACCATCTACCTCTCCACCAAGACAGCGCTGACAGAGCCTCAAATGCTGCAGAACTGCCTGAACCTGCAGGTGTCAATGGCAGCACTGCTGGTGCAGCTGGCCCTGGGCAACTGTGGGACGGAGCCACAGGAGCTCAGTTTCCCGCTGCCGCAGGTGGAGCGCAGCGCCTTGGCCTACGTGCCAGGTGAAGCCACCCATCCTGCTGTCTGTCTGTGCGGTTAACCGTGGGGGGTGCAGCCACGCATGCAGCACTGCTGAGAGCAGTTAGATACCTGGGGCTCTGCCTCTCACTGGGGTTTTCTCCACACCAAGGTGCCGAAAGGGCCATCTAATGCTGAAAAGACGGGTGTTGGGAGGGGTAGGGAAGAACCGTAACTCCGGGCTCAGGTCACCCTCCAGAAGAAACTGGGACCCCTAGACAGCTGAGGCTGTTGTCCAGAGATTGGTTTCCTGCGTGTTTCTGTGCGCACAGTCCGCAGAGGGCAGCTGGGTTTGACCAGAGCTGGAGTGTGAGCCTCACGTGTTAACTCGTTTCATCCAGCCACTTAGTTCCCAAACCATTCCTTGGAGCTGGGGGCAGCGAGGGAGCATGTGGGAGGTGAAGAAGGGCAGGATGAGCTGCCCGAGTGTGGCCTCACGTGCTGTCTCCGTTTGCAGAATTCTTTGCCGACAATTTGGGCGACTTCTTCATTTTCCTGCGGCGTTTTGCTGACGATGTCTTGGAGACATCAGCCGACTCTCTGGAGCACGTTCTGCACTTTGTCACCGTGTTCATGGGTGATGTGGACAGGTATGCACAGCCCCATGCATCGCCTGCAGGGCACCCAGCGCAGGATGAGTGGGTGGGAACGGTCAGAGGCGTCTCAGCATTTGGTTTAAGCAGCCGTGAGTGGGCTGACATCTTCAGAGAAGGTGAATCCTTCCTGCAAGAGTCCCAGCAAGTATGGGTTGCAAGCAGGGCACACAGGGATGTGGGGTCTAAACTCTTGTTTGGTGGTGCTGAGCAGGAACCTTATCAGCCAGAGCCATTTTGGTGCTTGTTACAGGGAGTGGTGGGGATCAATCTGTTTGGGGTGTCTCTGTGAGAGTTAACTGAGCACCAAACACAACTGAGTGCTTTTACTGATCCTTTTAAGAGGGGGATCAGACTGAGTTGCAGCTTGATCCTGATCCCAGCTGTTACGCCATCCCAGATCCTCTTCTCTCCTGCAGGATGAAGAACCCTCACCTGCGAGCCAAGCTGGCTGAGGTGCTGGAAGCTGTGATGCCTCACTTAGACCAAGCCCAGAGCCCTCTCGTCTCGAGCGTGTTCCATCGCAAGCGCGTGTTCTGCTCCTACTGCAACGCTGCCCACCTCGCTGAGGCACTGATCAAAGTCTTTGTGGACATTGAGTTCACTGGTGAGTGCAGCAGGGGAGCAGCCCGTGGGGAGAATGTCTCTGGCATTTGCGAAGCTGCAAAGCCGTGGGGTGTCTGTCCAAATGTCAGACGGGTGTAGAGCTATGGATCTAGGAAGGACAGACCTCTAAAGCTGGAGCAGTTATCAGTCCTTGTCTTTGCCCACTCGAAACGCTCTTCATTTTACTCGTGCCCAGGTGACCCGCACCAGTTTGAGCAGAAGTTTAACTACCGCCGTCCCATGTATCCCATCTTGAGGTACATGTGGGGCACAGATGCCTACCGGCAGAGCATCAAGGTGAGGCACCTATGTAAGTGTGAAAACATGCAGCTCCACATCCTGCCGTGGGGATGTTACCATTTACCAACCCCTCCCTCCTGACAGGCGCTGGCTGATTATGCCTCTGAGAACCTGGAGGCCATGAACCCTCCGCTCTTCCTGCGCTTCCTGAATCTGCTTATGAATGATGCCATTTTTCTGCTGGATGAAGCCATACAGGTAGAGTAGGGTGACTGTCAAACCCCTACGGCCTTTCCACAGGTACCGTGTCCCTCTTATCTCCATGTAGCGTTCTCTTGGGTTTGTGGAGGGTGTGCTCTGTCTTTGCACTGTTCAGAGCCGCTAGAAAGGGTTTCTAGGGGGGTTTTGCGCAAAACCATGGTGGTGATGTGGATGTTGCTCCTCTGGCTGTGAATGTTGTGGTCCAGGTGAGTGTTCCGTGAAGCATGTGGTTGTGATCAGCCATTCCAAGCCCTCCGTGGTGCTTTTTGCCTCCTAGCTTGTCCTCTCTCCGCCCAACAGGCCTAGCACTGCCCTGCACTTACCCATTCTCGTGATCCCTTCCTCTGTTGTTGCAGTACCTCAGCAAGATTAAAATCCAGCAGATTGAGAAGGACCGTGGTGAGTGGGACGGCCTGTCGCAGGAGGCTCGCCGTGAGAAGGAGTCAAGCCTGCAGATGTTCGGGCAGCTGGCACGCTTCCACAACATCATGTCAAACGAAACCATTGGCACTCTGGCCTTCCTTACCTCAGGTAATAGCACGGCTCTCCTGTCTGTTTGGACCCAGCTACTCACTGTATGGGCATTGGGGCAAGGTAGGACAGGGTCACTGCGGGGCTCAGGGAATTGCTGTTGTCTGTTTCAGAAATCAAGTCCTTGTTTGTACACCCTTTTCTGGCCGAGCGCATAATTTCCATGCTCAACTACTTCCTGCAACACCTGGTTGGGCCTAAAATGGGAGCTCTAAAAGTGAAAGACTTCAGCGAGTTCGACTTCAAGCCACAGCAGCTGGTGTCTGATATCTGCACCATCTACCTGAACCTTGGGTAGGTGACAGGGCAGAGCTGGTGAACAGGGTGGCGGGGGACATCCCCAGGACCTGGTGAGCAGAGCCCTGTTGTATGCTACGGGAGCTGTTCCAAACAGAATTGCTCTTTCAGAAGTATGTACTGTGCTCTTTTCTCACTGTTTTAAACTCCTCAGGGCCAGCAGCTGTGACCCAGCTTGCAGGGCTGGATGTTAAGCACCTCCAGCATTCTTACTGTGGGTCACTGAGAGGACCCAGCAGAGACACATGATAATGGTCCAGCTTTTCTCTAGCTTTGCATTTTGTCACAGTAATGCAGCTGTTGTGGGGACTATGTTTCACAGCCTGGTAGGTCTGAATTCCCAGACTTTTTTCTCTCTTCTAACTGGTCTAGGGATGAGGAGAACTTCTGCGCCACAGTGCCCAAGGATGGCCGCTCCTACTCTCCAACACTCTTTGCCCAGACCGTTAGGGTCCTGAAGAAAATCAACAAGCCTGGCAACATGATAGTGTCCTTCAGTAACTTGGCTGAGAGGATCAAGGTGAGCACCAGAGTGAATTTCAGCTGAAAAAAAAAAAGATAGAACTGATTCCTGGTATCTTTTCCCATTTTTCTGTCTCTGAATCTCTGTGGGGCTGGATCTCCAGGAATGGGGCTTCCACTGGGGCTCAGGCTGAGCAGCAGGGAGGGTTCCCTGCCAGTACAGACCTGTAAATGCTTTAGTTTTGATTTAAATACTGAGTCCCTAAAAGCCTTGCTGCCCGCCAGTCTCTTGCAGATCGGCAGCAGCAGGAGGAGGAGACGTACGCAGATGCCTGCGATGAATTCCTGGACCCAATCATGAGCACACTCATGTCAGACCCTGTGATACTGCCCTCCTCTCGCGTCACTGTGGACCGGTCAACGATAGCCCGGCACCTTCTCAGGTAGATGGCACAGGCCTTTTGGGAATCAGTGCCCCTCCCTCACTTGTCTGCTTCTTCTGTTTTGTATTTGTAGTGCCATGTGATTTCCTTGATGCTTTGTCTTTCAGTGACCAGACAGATCCTTTCAATCGGAGCCCACTCACCATGGACCAGATCAGACCAAACACAGAACTCAAGGAGAAGATCCAGCGGTGGCTGGCAGAGAGGAAGAAGCAGAAGGAGGAACTGGAGGAGACGCTGGACTGAGAACTGGGGTCTTGTTTCTTGACCCACAATCACTGGCAAAGTAAACACCTTGCAGGGCAGCAGCCAGAGCTTCAGAGCATCTGTGCAACTCGCCACCGTCATCAAGAGTGCAGTTAGTGCATTGCCACCACCTCTGGGGTCCTTCCTTGGACCTTCCCTTCCACCCCTTGTGCTGTTTCTGCTTTCAAGACTTTCTCTTTAATACTAAGACTTTTCACTGCACTACAGCTCCAAGCCTCTGCCTTGGTGGAGGACCACAGGCTCCCCTCTGTGGCCTTGATTACTTGTTCTTTGTCTTGGCCACGTTCTTTTCCAGCAACACCAAAAAAATCCCCCTGTCCTCTTGCCACATTCAGACTTGTCCAGTGAAAGCTGCAGTCAGCTGCAGGTACAGGCTGGAGGGGGGATGGTTATGCCAACTTGTACATGTCAGGTTGCTTTTCCAGATGATCGTTAGTAATGGAGGGGTGGAAATTAAATCTAGAGAGAAGGAATATAGACATGTTTGGGGTTTCATTTCTTTGCAGTGGGATTCAGGGCAGAGCGTTAGCTCTAGAGGGGGCTAGCTCTGGAGGGGGCTAGCCCCGGGGCAGGGGGCTAGCTCCGGAGGGGGCTGGCAGTGGGGCAGGGGGTTAGCTCTGGAGGGGGCTGGAGCTGCGGGTCCAGCTGTGCGAACCCCCTTTCGGCTTCACTCCGGTCTCGAACGCGCGACCGGTTGGGGGTCCTTACTGCGGTGAGGGCTGTCCGTAGCAGACGCCTGCCAAGAGCCGTCAGGCGTGGCGCGGGCAGCCGCAGCGCAGGGTCCTGGCAGGAGGCGGCTCGGGGTGACATTGGCAAGATGGCGCAGGGGCTGTTGCAGCGCATTACCACTCGCGGCCCGCAGCTCCTCAGCGGTGAGCGGGGGCTGCGCCGGGGGAGCTGGGGGCTGCACCGGGGCAACGGGGAGCTGGGGAATGGGCCCCGCGTTTAACGCCATCCGTTCCCTCTCCTGGCAGCCGCCATGGCGTCCGCGAAGCCGCGCCTAGCCACGTTCTGGTACTACGCCAAGGTGGAGCTGGCCCCGCCGACCCCCGCCGAGATCCCGCGAGCCATCGACAGCATTAAGGGTCTCGTCAGGAGCTTCCAGAGCGGCCGGCTAGCGCAGCTCACCGTCCGGGTAACGGCGGGCGGAGGCACCGGCGGGCTCGGGGTTCCTCTGGGCAGTCCGTTGGCACCCGGAGCTGCCGAACGAAACGGTCAAGAGCTCCGTGTGTCCCGGAGGCCGGTGATGTCATGAGTGGCGTTTTCCCCTTGCAGGAGGCTGTACGTAATGGTCTGGTGGCTACGGAGGTCCTGATGTGGTTTTACATCGGGGAGATCATCGGCAAGGGCGGCCTGATCGGCTACAACGTCTGAGAGCTCATCCTCATCACACTATCCGCGGTGCGGAGTCTGTAACGGGGTCTGTGAAAATAAAGCCGGGAACCGGAGCCAAGCTGTCATGGTCTTTTGTGGCAGGGGGGGCATGAGCCTGTCCCCAGCTTGTTGCTGAGCAGCTCCATTACTGCCTCATTTTTACCACCCCAGGGCTTGTTCTTGGGACAAGGGCAGAACCACTGCTGCAGCCTCCTGGGAGGGGTGAGACACTTCAATGGAGAGTGCAAATACTTCCATTTGCATTCCATACCGGCTGGTGGGAACCACCAAGAGGCACCGGTGCTTTATTTTCACTACTGAAGGCTGGCTGCCACAGGCTGTATTGTGGGGTGTGCAGTGCTCTAGGTTTGGAGCACAACTGATCAGTGGAAACCTGCACAGGTAAGCAGAGCTTTCCTGTACCTGTTGTGTTAGCTCTGGCTGGAGCTGCGTGAGATTTGTTCCACTAGCGTCTGTAGAGATGTCTGTGCAGACCCAGTGCCTCCTGCACACCAGCGTGTGCTCAGAAATAAGCTGTAGAAGACATGAAGCCAGTGGTCCTATCAGGGCAAGACTAGTTTTATTGCTTAAAAGGTCGTTCCCAGTCAGCTTGGCTTCTTGTATCACTTGATCCTTTGGGCTTTGCACTGGGATCCCAGTAAGCCTGCAAGCCCCTCCAACCCCCACATCCATGGGTTGGCTGCAGCACAGCAATTCCTTCTCTCTCTGTGGCTGAGCTGACCTCTGTGCCTCGTCCCAGTAACAAGGACTCCCAGTGGGTAGTACAGGTGAGCTCCTGGGCTTTGTATTGGGTGACTGGAGGGTTACTAGTGGCATCGGTGGAAAAGCATTTCTTTTTGTGTTCAAAAGAAGGGTTCCTGACCCTGTGAGCTGCAGGTCACCCCCAGGTGACAGATGGGGAAACTGAAGCCAGACAAACTCCAGCTTCTCCAGGTGAGTCTGCGACACACGTTATGTCCTGCAGTCACTTCTTACTGAAGGACATGGTGATTTCCGCTTAGTATGGACGAACAGCAGCTGTTGAAAAAAGCTCTTGTTCCTGGGACTTGCTGGATGCTCCTGTTGTGTCCTCTGAGGACTTTTGTGATTCCTCACTCTATTCTGAGGAGGACTCACTTATTCTAAAGGACATCAAATCCAGACAGAGCTGCAGTCAAACACTCCAGCTTAGTGATGGGTGTAAAGAACCGCCCTGAAAGCTGCCCCTTCCTAGGAGCTCTTCTCTCCCAGGTTTGCCCAGCACATAGGTAATGGTGAGGGAAACCCTCTGGGCCCCAGTGGTCGTCTGTAGTGCATAGCTCTTAATAAGAGCCAGATTAAGAGATCACATGTGAAATCTAAAGCATGATCTTGATTTGCAAAAGGTGGCTGGCCTCAAGAGGTTATGTCTGCCTGACCTCACTCAAAAGCCTGCCAGGCCTGTGCCACTTGTTCCTACCTGCATATGTGGCTCTCTGGGGAGGGCACTTTCAAATGGGCCAAGTGCTGTAGCTCATGCACCATCACAGGGGGGTGGGGCGTGTCCAATTCGCTGTGTGGGGAGGATGAGGTTAAACTCGAGTAGAACATCTCTCATACTCCATAGACAGAAACGATCTAAATCTACATTTTCTCCCTGGAACTCCTCCTCAGAATGCACCCTAGCCTGGTTCCCAAGACAGAACAGCAGCAAGCACGTAAAGTGTGGAAGTGTTATAAACCCTACAGGCTGTAGCTTTTCATCACAAGTTAATATCACTGTTACGGTTTGGTTGCTTATGTAAGGGGCAAGCAGCCTTTCTCTCCTCCCAGTGACTACCTCCCTTCAATCTCTGAGCTTTAAAGGAAACAGGTGCTTCATGTTGCCCAAACAGAGGGGGTTTATAACCGATACCCGAGCGCTTGCAGTGTTGCTTTCCTCAGGGAACACAGCAGACACTTGTTGGACATTAACCCTGTTGGGGCTGTGCCGGGATGAACCTGTGGCAGGACACCGAGGAGCAGAGGAAGCCTCCAGCCTGGTGCCATGGCCGTTACCTTCCTCCTGCAGACGGCGGCTGGGGGGACGCTGATCTGGCCCACCGGGCAAACAGGGGCGAGGAGGTATGATGAAGGAGGCGAGGCCTGATCCCCTCCGCTCGCCCCCTCACACCTACCTGGGCGGCTCTGCTCTACGCAGCAGACTCCGCGTTGCGATCCGGGCAAGTGGTCCCGGGACGGTCTGCGGGGTCCCGGTGCGCCCGGCCCGGCCTCCTGCGCCGCCGCTGCCGCACGCCCTGGCCACGCGCCACTGCTTCCCCTCGTGCCTACCCGCGCATCCCGCAGCAGGCGGGGTCCAGGACCGTGCCGAGCGGCACACCGAGCCGCGGAACGGCCCAGCGCTCCGAACCGAGCTGCGGCGCGCCCCACGCCGTATGCGCAGTCCCGGGCCCCGACCGCTCGCGCTCGACATTGCCGTCGCCGTTATGTGGCAGCCAGGTTCTGGGGCTCGCTGGCCAGGGGCCCCGCCCCTGTATGGCCCCTCGAGCTATGCTGGACCTTGGCGATGGGAGGCTGCGCTATCCACGATGCGGGGCCGTGCTGGGCCTCGGGCCCGGAGCCCTGTATATCGCTCAGCGTTATGCCGAGCAGTCACTCGCCGCGTATGGCTTACTCAGATCCCTGGGCAGCGGGATGGCGGGGCCCTGCAACCTGCATGGTAACTACCGTTATGCAGTACCTTTGCGGGCCGGCGAAGCGCTATCCAGGGCGCGGGGCGCGGCCCGGCCCCGCTCTCTGGCTCGTCGCCTCACAGTAAAGATGGCGCACAGCGGTCGGTGGCGCTTCCCGGCCCGGCCCGTCAGCGGCGGTTGGGGCCGCCGGGGGCTGGGAGGGTCCCGGCTGCGGGTCCCGGCTGTGCGCAGCCTGCGGGCCGCCGAGCCG